>JAAGEH010000016.1:1934517-1966794 GCA_011751065.1 Lasiurus cinereus | reverse complement strand
GCTGAGCCAGGAGGGCTGGCACCGGGCTCGCTCCGACGACTACCTGAGCCGGACCACCCACTCAGCTGAGGCACTGGGGCCGGGGGCCCTGGTGTCCCCCCGATTGGAGCGCTGTGGCTGGACTTCCCAGCGTCCACCGGCCCGCACCCCAGCCTGCCCGTCCAGAGACCTCGCCGGGGCCCAGGCTCCACCCCCACCTGGTCTGCAGGGCCTGGACGACATGGGCTACATCGGGTACCGGAGCTACAGCCCCTCATTCCAGCGCCGGACTGGCCTCCTGCATGCCCTCTCCTTTCGGGACTCGCCCTTCGGGGGACTGCCGACCTTCAACCTGGCCCAGTCCTCGGCACCGTTCCTCCTGGAGGCCGCGGAGCCACCCAGGGCTGTTCGGCCAGAACCCAGTCCCCGCGCCCTGGAGCCTCCCGTCGAGGATCGTCGGGATGAGGTGGTCCTGAGGCAGAAGCCCCCCACAGGCCGCAAGGTCCAGCTCCCTCCTGCCAGACAGATGACGCGTGGATTTGGTGACGAGTCCTCAGAGCCAGAGGCCAGTGGGCCAGGGGAGCGCCCGGGCAGGAAGGTGGCCCCTTTGACCACCACCGAAGACTCGCTGGCTTCCATCCCCTTCATCGGTGAGTGATGGGGCAGGGGCTGTCTTGGGCGACCCCACCCACTTGTCACCATGGGAAAGACTCTGAGTTGGGTGTTGATGGGATCAACCTGTTTCTTTGTCTTTCCGTCCATCCAATTTTTCCTTCCTCCCTCCTCTCTTTGTTCATTCATTTCTTTCTTTCTTCCTTCCAGTCTTCCATCAGTCCTTCCTTTCACCCTTCTTCCCATCCTTCTGTCTTTTCTTTGTTTCTTTCACGCTTCGTTCTTCCCATCTGTCCTCCAACCTTTCATCCATCTAGCAAGTCGTCGTGTCAGGCACTGTGCTAGGCTCCGTGCTCTCCTGGAGTGTGTGGTCCCACATGGGGCTGTATGATCAGAGAGGAGCGATCCACTGGGATGAGTGTGTGATGGGAGTACAGGGGCTCTAGGAGACAGAGGAGGGCCACATAGCCTAGATTGGCATGGTGGCCAAGGAGAGAACCTTCGAGAAAGGAGATTTTGGCTAAGCCTAGAAGGACAAGAAGGAGTTAGCTAGGGGAAGAATGTCGAGGGGGAGAGACTGGAGCTTGCAAGGACCTTGAAATGATAGAGGCAGGATGCCCTTCCGGGTCATCAGAATGGGTCTGGAGTGGCCTTGTCAGACCGGGGAGTTTGGACCTATCCTGGGAGCAGAGGGCATGTGCAAAGTCTGCTGCCTCTGGGACAGATGTTGGCTGAGGGACAGACAAGGGAGTGGAGAGGCCAGGCGACTCCCCGGTTTCTTGCCTCGCTGGAGGGTGCTGCCTCTCCTCCATTTGGAAATGGGAGGGAGGAGGGCAGGAAAGGTTTCGGGGTTGCTGAACCTGAGGCACTTGTGAGGGAGCAGGGTGTGCTGGGCTGGGTGTAGGGGCTTGGGAGGAAGACTGGATGCAAAGTCACGGGACTGGAAGCCAGGAGCCGAGAAATGGAGCCGAGGCTCGTGTGGGAAGCCCCCTGCACGGTAGTGTAGCTGTGGGAAGGAGGGCGAGGAGACCCAGGCCTGGCCCCCCCGCAGCCAGGCCCCCACAGCCAGCCTTCAGTCTGAGAGGGCAGACACAGCCCCAGTAAGCTCCCAGTCTGAGAAGGAGGGAAATCCTCCTTTCACAGTACTCCCGGGCTGAGGGCGAAGCAGCCCTGCCTTCCAGGAGCCCGCAGCTAAAGCAGGAGATGGCCTTTATCCCAATCTGGTGGGGGGACACAGCCCCTGCCCTCTGGGGCACGGTCTAAGAATGGGGGGAGCTCACCCCCTTGCCTGGTGCCCTTGGTGTGCTGAGGAAGGCGGGGCTGAGCCTCCATGGTAACAGTCTGGCTGGTGGGCACCCTTGGCTGTGGGCATGTGGTCAGCAGGGCCCCGGAGACGTGAGGAATGTGGTCTGGGAATGTGGTCTGGGCCCAGAGGCACGGCTGGGGGCGGGGGGACAGGCAGGCTCAGCGTTCTGCCAGCCTCAGAGCGTTTCGCCCACCGCTCCCTCCATTCTCGCAGACGAGCCCACCAGCCCCAGCATTGACCTCCAAGCCAAGCACGTGCCCGCCTCTGCGGTGGTCTCCAGTGCCATGAACTCGGCTCCCGTCCTGGGCACCAGCCCAGCCTCCCCAACTTTCACCTTTGCCCTCGGCCGCCATTACTCCAAGGACTGCAGTGAGTGCTCCCCACACCCATCCCCAGCCTCCCCCGTCTCTGCGGGGCCCACTGCTGGATGTCTGACCTCCTCTCGCTGCTCCAGCTCCTGGCCCTGCCCAGAGAGGAGGGCTCCATGGAAGCCCCAACCTATGGCCCCCCTGACCCTTGGCCCCACGCGGGCGTTTTGCAGGCAGCATCAAGGCCGGCCGCCGCTCCTCCTACCTGCTGGCCATCACCACGGAGCGCTCCAAGTCCTGCGACGACGGGCTCAACACCTTCCGGGACGAGGGCAAGGCTCTCCGGTGAGGACGGGGTGGGCCCAACCCGCCAGCTGGCCTGCCCTGTGGCAGGCTCCCAGCCCGGGGTCCCCTACACACCAGGCCAGTGAGCCCTGGACGGGCGGTCCAGGTCCGAGCTGTGCTCCCCACATCCCTCACTCCTGGCCCTTGCTCCCCAGGCGCCTGCCAAACCGCGTGCCCAGCCTGCGGATGCTCCGAAGCTTCTTCACTGACGGGGTGAGCGGCCTGTGTGGGGAGGCGAGGGTGTCGGGGTGCTGGGCAGGCCTTGGCAGAGGGTCCCGGCCTGTGGCCTCTGTTATCTGAAATGGGCTCCTCTGGATCCTGCCCTTTTCTTTCTCCCTGGACCCACTCCCCCTCATGTCCACCACGTGACCCGCCCTCCTCTGTGGGCTCTGTCATCGCTTAAAGCAGTGGTTCTCAACCTTCCTAAGGCCGCGACCCTTGCATACAGTTCTTCATGTGGTGGTGACCCCCAACCATGAAATTTTGCTACTGTTATGCATCGTGATATAAATATCTGCATTTTCCGATGGTCTTAGGCGACCCCTGTGAAAGGGTCGTTCGACCCCCAAAGGGGTCGTGACCCACAGGTTGAGAACCGCTGGATTAAAGGCACCATGCAGCCTCCCAGCTGAGGCCTGTGCGCTCCTTTCCCCGTCTAAAATGCCCTTTCCTCTGCCCCACCTCAGCCACGTGACTCACTTTTTGCTCTCTTCGGGTTCCTTTAGGCCTGCCCTGAGATTTCAGCCTCCACCCCTGACACTTTATATCTTCCTTCCCAAGTTCGTTTTCCTCCTTCGCACTTGTCATGTTGGCTAATTTATATATCCATCTCCTTTCCTGCCCGTCTCCCAGCTGGAACGTAAGTTCCGTGACGGCAGGGGTTTTGTTTGGTTTGGTCGCTGCCTGATCTCCATGGGCACTGGAAACAGTGCCTGCACGAGGGAGGCACTTGGTCAATATGGGAGCGGTGTCTTCGGGGGACTCTGAAAAGTCGAGGCGGGGACACAAGGTTGAGGATGATGGAGAAGCGAGCGTTTCCAGCCTCAGAACCTGGGGAAACAGAGGGCCAATTCTGAAATGGCCTTGACTCCTTAATTATGGATGGGCATCTTGATTTCAAAGTCTTGCCATCTTTGGTTCATTTAGCACCTTGCTGTATTTTCACCTGGTTTATTTTTTTAAAAATATATTTCTTTATTGATTTCAGAGAGGAAGGGAGAAGAGAGAGATAGAAACATCAATGATGAGAGAGAATCATTGATCAATTGCCTCCTGTTTGCTCCCTACTGGGGATCCAGCCCACAACCCAGGTTATGCCCTTGGCCGGAATCGAACCTGGGACCCTTCAGTCCACAGACTGACACTCTATCCACTGAGCCAAGCCGATTAGGCCACCTGGCTCATTCTTTAGAACTGCCTCTGCCTGCTTACTTCTCCCTGTGGTACGTCATCTCTGTGGCTGGAGTCCTATTGACACTGTCACTTCCTCTGTTTAACTCTTTGTGGACATGACTACCTGCTCCACTAACTCTGTCGGCACTGATGTTCTGACTTCCTCTGTTTATTTAACTCTGTGTTGACACAATTACTTCCTCTGTTTCCTTAATTTCTCCGAGTCTATGAAATCCCGGGTGGCTCCAGATCGGCCTTTGCGGCGTGGTGAGGCACACGGTCTGCTGGTCAGAAGCCTTTCCTCCTCTCTGGCTTCCCTAGCACCTGTGTCTCGTGACCTCACCCCAGAGGTTCAGAGAGGGCAAGCAGGCCATGAGGCCACACACAGCAGCGGAGCCTCACATAGGCAGGCACCCAGCCCTGGTGGCTGAGCGGGGTCCAGGGGGCTCCTGGGAGGCTGGCACTGGGGCAGCCCCCTTACACTGCCCTCTGGGGTCTTGTTGCAGTCCTTGGATAGCTGGGGCACTTCCGAAGATGCTGACGCTCCTTCTAAGCGACATTCAACCTCTGACCTCTCGGACACGGCCTTCAGCGATATCAGGAGAGAAGGCTGGTTGTATTATAAGCAGGTCCTCACCAACAAGGGGAAGGTAAGACGGCCGGAGGAACGAGGTGCAGATGGATGGAAGCTGGATCAGCAGAACGCTACGGCTCCTCACACCACAGCCTCGGGAGCCCGAGACCCGGCTGAGGCTGTAGCAGGCGGGGTAGAGGTTAGAGGCCGAGGAACACTTCTGGGGACCTAACGGACTCGTGAAAAAGAGGTCTGTTCTGTGGGACGGATCCGATGAAGTTGTGCTGGGGAATCTGACAAAGCCAGTCACAGCGACCCTTGGCTGGCAGATCGCCCCTTCCCTCAACCCCCCTAAATGGCCAGGAATGTTCATGGCAGACGAGGGAGCAAGGCCAGGGTGATTCTCTGAGCGGGGCTGAGGCCCCCAAAGAAAGAGAGGTCAGGCTTTTCGAGGCCAGCACGAGTTTGAGTCTTTATCCCAAGGGCAACTGACAGCCCCGGGCCTCTTTCCTGTGGTTCCTGGGGAGTGACCTAGAGAGGGCCAGCACGGGGCCTGAGATCAGTCAGAGCTGCCATAGGGATCCCGGTGAGCGAGGAAGGGGCTTGGCCGGGGGTGGAGGCGAGGGGAGATAACCAGGGTGCGAAGAGGAGAAGGTGGGACCCCAGGCCTGTGGAGACTGAACCTCTGTTCCAGGCCAGTGCCATGGCTGCGGGGGTGGGCCTGACTCTCAACTGCAACACAGGTTGTTGGGAAGCGGAGGTGACTCACCTGTCCATGATTCAATGTCCTCGTCTGAGCAGGGGCTGATACTATTCCTTTGTTCACATGCCTGGTGCTGAGGATGACATGAGATGGGTTTACGCAGCGCCTGGCATGGGGGAGGGGGTGGGCTGCTCTTCTGCGTATTGCTGTGACTTGAGTTTTCCACCCTGCCTCCCAGGGGTCTTGTACCCCCTGGAAAGAAGATAAGCTTCGAGGTCAGACAGACTTAAAGGCCTGCCCAGCCTCATATCAAGCATAAGGCTTTGGGCAGAAGGTCTCATCTTCTGAGCCCCACTCTCTGACCTGCAGGATGGAGACACCCACGTTCTGCTGCGAGGGCCTATGTGTCACCCAGGCAGGACTGGCTTATCTGTGTCCCCATCCAGTCGGTGGATAATGACGAAGGGTGTGGCCCACCCGATTCTCAGCCGAGGTTCTCAGGATTTCGTAGGGAAGGATCCGGGTCAGTCCTGCCCTGCTGGGGTTCATGCCGAGCAGAAATAGCTCGGTTGCACAACAGTTCTGAGGGCCTGATGTTCATGATGGGGGTGTCCAGGGCAGTGGCACATAGTAGGTGACCTTAGCCTTCGAGCGGTGGGTGAGGCGTGAAGGATGTGTGAGGATCCACCCAGCTGGGAGGGAGGGAGTGGTCTGACAGGGGAGAGGCCCTCCTGGATGGATGGTCTGGAGAAAGGTGGGTGGCTGGGAGCCAGGGCAGGAGGTGGAAGCCAAGGTGGGGAGTTGGGTGCCTGCTCGGGGGGCCTTGTCACTCAGGACAAGCCTTGGAAGGGATTTAAGTGGAGGGGGTGTGAGGCCAGTGTTGACTCTGTGACAGGAAGAAGCAAGGCCACTGCTGTTGTCCAGGGGAGCGAGGATGGGGGCCCGGACCAAGTTTGTGGCCTGGGGCTGAGGGGAGGGGACAATTTAGAGAGATTCAAGGGAGGGAACAATTTAGAGAGATTCAAGGGTGAGAAAGGCCTGGGCTTGCTGATGGCTGGGAGGTGAGGGAGGAAGCGGGGGGAACGCTGGCTCCTGGGTCTCAGCTTGGGTTGTGGGGTGATGGGTCGTGGGGCCTTCCTCTGAGCCATGGGCACTGGGAGCACAGGTGTGGGGAAAAGAAGCCAAGAGGTTGCTTTGGGGTCTTGTGGAGTTCAAGGGTGGAGGGGTTCGGGGAACAGAGGCTCCAAGGGGGTGAAGCTCAGGCTGGAGGCCCACCTGGGGAGGACATTGGTCCATGAGGGGGTGCTCAGGGCCTGATGGACCAATGTTTGGGAGCACGGAGGGAGAGGGCAAGAGACGGGCTGCACCTTGAAAGGAAGTGGGAGGCATGGGGCCAAGGAGGAGAGTCAGCAAGTGGCTCTAGAGCAGGGTGACCCGGGCGGGGCACAGGGGCAGCTGTGTGGCTGCGGAAGGGCAGCCAGTGTAGACACTCTTCCAGCCCAACCTCGGAGCCCCGGGAGGCCTGTGCAGGCTGCCTGTCCCCGGCTCCGGGGGCCCTGACGCCCGCCCACAGTGTCTGCCGCAGGGAGAGGAGCTGGCCCTTTCGGCGCAGTGACCAGCTCTGGACAACAGGCTTCCACTCCCCACTCCCACATGGACCAGAACCATCTCCCTCGTCACCTGGGAGCCGTGGCCTGGGAGTTGGGAGAGGGCCCTCAAGTCAGTTTCTGGCCCTCGGCCTCTTCAGAGTCCTGATGGCCAGAAGCTGTTGGCGTCTCCCACAAGCCCAGCCTCTCCTGGGTGCCACTTCCCCCCACTTCTCCACCCCCACCCAACACCAGTCTTTCAGAGACATTGACTATCAGGCAGAGGGGAGAGGGTGTGACATCTCTCTGCAGCCTCGGACGCAGCACTTGAGCTGGATGCGACCTTGGAGGCCAGCTAGCTCACCTCTCGTTTTAGCAACAGGGAACACTGATGCCAGGGGAGAGGGCTTGACCTGCTCAAGGTCACTCTAGCCGGTTCAGTCTCAAAAGGGCAGCCTTATCGCCACCTTACTTGGGCATTAAAATTCTTCTGTGTCCTGCCCGAGTCCCCAGGTGGGTGGTGGTGGGCAGGGCTCACAGCCAGACGTGGCTGTGTTCTCCCACACTGCTCTGCGGCCGCCACCAGGCAGAGGAAAGGAGCGCAGGCTGAGATGGACCCCCTGCCCCCAGGATTCATTCATGTATTCAGTAAATACTGATGAGCATTTACCTGGGGTCTGCGGAGGCTCTAGGATGTGGGATGTGGTCTGAGAGGACAGACACGCTTTCTACTCCCAGAATCTCACCATAAATCAGAGAATTCAAACAGGGAAGTCAAACAGGCGGATAGGATCGCCTTTAAGTAGGAGTGGCAGGGCCTACAGAAAAAGATGATCAGGGAAGGTCTGCCTGAGGAGGGTATGTTGGTGACCTTTGAGCGCAGACCTGAGGGCGAGAAGCGGGCAGCCACATGAAGCGAGAGAAGGGGTCCTGGCGGAAGGGACAGCAAGTGCAGCCTGGCTGCCGGAATGGCTCAGTGGTTTTACCTCCACCTGTGAACCAGGAGGTCACGGTTTGATTCCCAGTCAGGCCACAGGCCCTGGTTGCAGGCTCGATCCCCGGTAGGAGGCATGCAGGAGGCAGGCGATCAATGATTCTTTCTCATCATTGATGTTTCTCTCTCTCTCCCTCTCCCTCTTGGAAATCAATACAAATATATTCTTTATTTTTTAAAAGAAGAAGGAACAGTACGGGCAAAGGCCTCAAGACAGGGTGGGCGTGGCTTGTTCACTGGAGAAGACCCCTGGCTTGACACCGGGAGGAGAAGGAGGGGGAGAAGATGGGTTTAGTGGGGGAGGAACCAGATCAGAGTCCTTAGCTTTGATTCCAAGACCCTGGGGACCCAGGTGAGGGTGCTCAGCAGGGAGGGTTACGCTTTAAAACTGGCTGCAGCTGCTGGGCAGGGAATGGATTGTGTGTGCGAGGTGAGAGTGGAGACTGTCGTGTTTGTGCCATTGTCCAGGCAAGAGGTGTTAATGGCGTGGACAAGGTGTTAGCAGGAATGAGGGAGTCAGGTGATGTGTGGGAACCAGAAGTGACTTTCTCATAGGTTGAACTCAAAGGTGAGGAAAAGGGAGGAGTCGAAGGCACTTTCAGGTTTTGGGCAACTGGGTGGATTTCCTGAGCTGGGAAGAGGAGGGTGCAGGGAGAACAGGTCTGATGGCGAAAAACACTCGCCCCAATGAGCATGCAGTGGGGGTGCTGCGCAGGGGGCGGGAGGCACAGGAGGCTGAAAGAACCTGGACATCCCCATCAGCCGACCAGTGACGTGCCTGGGGAAGCATGCAGGGGGAGCCCATCCTTCGGGGCAGGGTCCCAGCCTCGGCTCTGTTACCCTTTGGGGCCAGAGGGCTCTGTGTTGAGAGGGCTCTCCGGAGCATCAGGCTGTTTAGCCAGCACCCTTGGCCTCTGCCCATGGCTGCCATAGCACTTCAGGTGTGACGGCCAAACTCGTCTCCAGACAGTTGTCCCCTGGGGGTGAGCCACGCCTGTTGAGAACCACTGGTGTGGAGGAGGGAGCCAGTGGGATTGGAGGAAGACAGGGACCTCGGGCTCCCGGATGCCAGGAGAGGGTTTGAAGAGGGCAGGCATGGCCAAGGCCTCAGAGAGGCTAAGGAAAGGGCAGGGAAGGGCGGGAAGCTGCTCCATTGGAGACCGGTGGCCTTGAAAGGGGCTTTTTGGGACCGGAAATTGTGCGCAGTTTTTTGTGTTTTTTTAAAAAAATATATTTTATTGATTTTTCACAGAGAGGAAAGGAGAGGGATAGAAAGTTAGAAACATCCATGAGAGAGACATCAATCAGCCGCCTCCTGCAAGCCCCCTACTGGGGATGTGCCCGCAACCAATGTACATGCTCTTGACTGGAATCGAACCTGGGACCCTTCAGTCTGCAGGCCAACGCTCTCCACTGAGCCAACCTGCATCCGGCTTGTGTGCAGTTTTGAGTGAGAAGCAGGGAGAGCAACTGTGGTTGACACTCTTGACCGGTGTTGCTGTGAAGGGAGCGTATGCCGACTGGGATGGCTTTCTGAGGGTTTTGTGTAAGGTGGCACATGCAGGGTGGGGCCCAGTGGCCCTCCCAGAGCCCCTCCTGCTTCTCTCAGCCACGGCCAACGCCAGGTGAAGGTTGACGCTAGTCTTTAAGGATGCTGGGCTTTGAGGATGCTGGGCTTTGAGGATGCTAAGCTTTAAGGATGCTAGTCTCTAGAAAAAAGGTTGCAGGTCCTCTGGGGAGACTGAGGACGATGGGCAAGGGTGTCCAGGCAGGTGAGGAGCTGAGAGAGTTAAGGCCTCCAAGCAGGAGCTCCAGGTTCCAGCGAAGTAAAGCAGAGGGGGCTCCTGGCAGGCAACGGGGCGTCTACAGCTTCTAGCCCCGCCCCCCCGGCGTTCTGGGGCGGGAAGGCCGGCCGGTCGCTCACACCCTCCTCCTCCCCCCGTATCTCCTCCCTGCTTGTGTCTCCCTGCAGAAAGCGGGCGGCGGCCTGCGCCAGTGGAAGCGGGTGTATGCCGCGCTGCGGGCGCGCTCCCTCTCGCTGAGCAAGGAGCGGCGGGAGCCCGGGCCGGCAGCAGCGGCGGGGGCGGCGGCCGTCGCAGGTGAGGACGAGGCGGCGCCCGTCTGCATCGGCTCCTGCCTGGTGGACATCTCCTACAGCGAGACCAAGAGGAGGCACGTGTTCCGGCTGACCACCGCTGACTTCTGTGAATATCTCTTTCAGGCTGAGGACCGGGATGACATGCTGGGCTGGATCAGAGCGATCCGAGAGAACAGCAGGGCCGAGGGCGAGGTGAGGGCCGCGCCCCACCCCCAGGGGGCCAGCGAGGCCCGAGCAGGCCCCCGGGCCACCCCTCACCCGCCATGGGCCTCCCTTCCTCCCGCTGAGCCTCAGTTCCCTCTGCCGTCACATGGGCTGACAGCTGTCCCCCCTCCCCCTCGCCCCCGGCCCCCAGGGTCTGGTGTGAAGGGGCCACGCACCTGTCTCCACGCACCGTGACTGGCAGTGACAATGGCTCCGGGAAGGACAGTGATGATTAGTGTTATCACTTATTGCCATGAGCGCAGGCTCTGGCACAGAGAGGTCAGCGCCAGGCCGCCTCCGCTCCCTGCCGCAGGGTCAGTGGCGGGGGCGGGGGTTCCCACGGAATGTGGTACAGAATGAGGCGTCCCGTGCCAGGACCGGGGCTGGCCTTTCGGACAGGACTGGCCTGTCTGCAGGGACATGAACACATTGACCTTGGGAGGAGGCCAAGAGGCCGGGCCTTTGGCAGCAGGCGGCGGGGACCGAGCCAAGGTTTTGGCAGGGACTCTGGAGAATTTGAAAAAACCTGCCCCTTCCTGGGCAGCTGCACACCGGGGCCCGGGCTGGTGTTTCCGCTCCTGCGGCCCCTCCCTGGCCCAGCGCCCGCACCAAAGTGTCCGGACACACCTGCCCAAGATGGCGTGGGGGCCCGGGCCTGGGGCTGGTCTCTGCCTGGCTGTCAGTGCCCAGCCTCGGGGCCACAGGCCCTCTTGTTGAGGACGTAGCCTCCCACTGACCCAGGCTCTGCACCCCCCAGACATTGTCTCTTTCCTCACGCCAAGGAGGAAAGTATCTGGGACTTGGACCCTGCCCTGGGCCGCTCCCAGCAAGGCACGGTCAAGGGTCCCAAGCTCCTTTCCTGACCACAATGGCTGCCCTCCTGGGCACCTCTCCTGGCTGGGCCTTGGCAGGACTATGCAGGGTGCGGTGTGCACAGTTCTGCCCCCAAACCCCGAGGCTGCGAGAGTGTCCCTCCCATGTCACGGCTGCAGGGACTGAGGCTCAGAGAAGCGAAGTGGATTACCCAGGGTCCCACGGCGGGCGAGGGGGCGCCCGGGAGCCCAGCCCTGGTCTTGCTGGCTCCAGGGTCTGTGCCTTCAGCGGGCAGGGGGAGGGGAGGGGGGGCGAGGCGGAGGCAGGAGCCGGGGATGAGTTCTGGGCCGGCTGTGCGGGCACTGACCGCGTCTGCGCTCTCTTCCCTCCCCCAGGACCCCGGCTGTGCCAACCAAGCTCTGATCAGCAAGAAGCTTAACGATTACCGAAAAGTGAGGTGAGCCCAGCCCTCCTGGAGCAGGCCTGGCTGTGGGGGGTGGGGTGGGGGCGCTCCAGGCATAGGTCATCCTCCTGGCTCACCTCCAAGGAGGGCAGCCCCTGGGGAAAGGTGGGGGGCAGGGAACTTGAGGCCTCCGGTCCCCAGAAGGGCACGGAGAGTTTGCCTCGGGGACGGAGGGGAGGCCCACAGTGGTGGGAGGCCGGGGAAGGTGACGTGCTGGGTCCCCCGGATAAAGACCCCTCTTTCCCCCTCTTCCTATGCAGCCATAGCTCTGGGCCCAAAGCTGACTCCTCCCCAAAAGGCTCTCGGGGCCTGGGGGGCCTCAAGTCTGAGTTCCTCAAACAGAGCGCAGCACGTGGCGTCAGGACTCAGGACCAGCCTGCAGGGAGCAAGGGTAAGAGCAGTGGCTGAGGGGGTGACGTGCATGCGGCTGGGAGAGTGAGGTCTGCTCTGTGGGTCTGCGAGGGAGCAGAGGCCTGTGAGTGAGTGTGTGTGTGTATGTGTGTGTGTGCCTTTGTATGTGTGCCCTTGTGTACGCCTGTGTGAGTGTGTGTGTGTGCGTGTGCAAATGCCTGTGTGTGCCTCTGTGTTTGTGTGTGTGGGGTGCACGCCACGGTTATTCCGCTGTGTCTGCCCATGTGTGTGCCCGTGAGTATGTGTATGTGTGTGTGTGTGCATGCCTGTGTGTGCCTCTGTGTGTGTGTGGGGGGGTGCGCGCCAGGGTTATCCCGCTGTGTCTGCCCATGTGTGTGCCTGTGAAGGTCTGGGGTTCTCAGAGTCTCAGGGCTGAAAGGCCTGGATCTTGATTTCCTCCAAGACATCCCTGCTGGATGGTCCGTCCCCCAGTGAGTCTCTGCTGTGTCCCTTCAGGGCGGAGGCTCGTCCTCTGAGGATGTGGCTTTTCCATCGCCACACACCTTTGGGCTGTTAGAAAGTCCTTCCTTTGGGTCAGTGGTTCTCAACCTTTCCAATGCCTCGACCCTTTAATACAGCTCCTCATGTTGTGGTGACCCCCAACCATAAAATTATTTTTGTTGCTACTTCGTAACTGTAATTTTGTAACTGTTATGAATCGTATCTGTGTTTTCCGATAGGCTTAGGCAACCCCTGTGAAAGGGTTGTTCGACCCCCAAAGGGGTCTCGACCCACAGGTTGAGAACCGCTGCTTTGGGTGTACCCGAATCAGCGGCTCCGCCTCCTGTGCCAGCAGGAGGCACACAGAATCCTTATCTAATTCTGAGGCCTCTCTTCTGGATCAGAACCCGCTTCCTTCGGCCTTCACACCTGGCGTATAGTTTCCCCTCAGCCCTCCGCATCCCAGGGGCTTCTCTGGGAGTCCCCAGTGTCCAGGCACGTGAATGTGTGAGTGAGCGTGGCTGCTGCCCTCCCTGGCCCAGCTCACCCTGGCGCTCTCTGCCTCCCCCTCCAGATGACAGTGTCGCTGCCCCCAAAAGCCCCTGGGGCATCAACATCATCAAGAAGAATAAGAAGGCAGCCCCCAGGGCGTTCGGGATCCGGCTGGAGGAGTGCCAGCCAGCCACGGAGAACCAGGTGGGTCCCCACCACGTTGCAGAGCAGGCAGGGGAAGGGGGGACGTGGAAGCAGCCGTCCACTTTGCCTTACAGATACAGCTGGGGACGGGCAGAGGGAGCAGCAGAGCTGAGGCAGAGCCGGGAACCCCTGACCCCTGGCCAAGGACCCTTCTCAGACCAGGGCCAGGCGTGGGGGTTATTGTGACCCCAGACTGGAGGCAGCGGGGCCTTTTGTCCCCGTAGAGCAGTGGTTCTCAACCTGCCTAATGCCGCGACCCTTTAAGACAGCTCCTCATGTGGGGGTGACCCCCAACCATAAAGTTATTTCCGTTGCTACTTCATCACTGTAATCTTGCTACTGTTATGAACTGTCATGTAAATATCTGATATGCAGGATGTATTTTCGTTGTTATCAATTGACCATAATTAAAGCATAGTGATTAACCACAAAAACAATATGTAATTATATATTGTGAAATATTTATTTCTAATGACAAATAAATGAAATTTTGTCTTGAATCGTGGTGTAGCATGGGTAACAGTCTTCATATGACAACAGTAAACTACATTGCTACACTTTGTTACACCGAGGAGCGGTGTGTTGGTTCCTAAGACCATGGGAAATAGGTGTTTTCCGCTGGTCTTAGGCGACCCCTGTGAAAGGGTCGTTCGACCCCCAAAGGGGTCGCGACCCACAGGTTGAGAACCGCTGCCGTAGAGGGTTCCTGGCAGCAGCTAGGCCTTGCACTGCCCCCACCTCCTTTGGTCCATCGGTGGAGAATGCTGTCCTCACCCTCCCTAACACCCTGGCCCTGCCCGTGTCCCCAGCATGTCCCCCTGATCGTGGCTGCGTGCTGTCGCATCGTGGAGGCACGGGGGCTGGAGTCCACGGGCATTTACCGGGTGCCGGGCAACAACGCGGTGGTGTCCAGCCTGCAGGAGCAGCTCAACCGCGGGCCCAGTGACATCAACCTGCAAGATGAGGTGGGCGTGGCTCGGGGCGCTGTGGGAGGGGACCGAGGTGTGTGTGTCCTTTTGCGTTTACCGGACCCTGCAATGTGCTTCGCGCTGGGCCGGGCACCAAGATGGGTATGGAGATGGGTATGGCAGGACCTGCCCTTGCTGCCCAGCCCCGGGGATGACTCACCCCCGCTGAAGTTGAACCAATAGATGCAATCCGGGCCTAGGGCGCCCTGAGACAGAGGCCGGCGGGCAGCAGGGTTTGGAGCCTGCAGGATGAGTGGAGTTCGCTGAAGGCCAGAGAAAGCCAGCGGTGAGGGCATTCCAGGCAGAGGAGGTGGCCGGAGCAGAGGTGTGGGCTCTGAGGCTTGCCATTGGCCTCCATCCCTTTTTGTAAAGGGCCAGGGAGGGAGGATTTGAGGAGTTAGTTACTGTCCCGTCTCCCTGGCATACTTTCCTCCTCCTATTCCTCCTCCTTCTTCTGTTTTGTCCCCAACCCCTGCCCCGGCCCCAGTGAGCCTTTAAAAATATAAAATCCATTCTTAAAATACAAAAAACAAAAATAGGAAATAAAAAATAAGTAAAATCCATTCTTATCTTAAGGGCCACACGGAAACTGGCCGCTGGGGGGATTTGCCATATGGACCACGGTTTGCAGGCCCCTGGCTTAGAAGAGGGGGGAGTATGGGGTGTCTTCTGAAGTGGCCAGCCATTCGGGGCTGCAGGAAGGGAAAGGGAGCGGCTGGTCACAGGAGGGGAGCTCAGGAGTCTGCAGCCACCCTGAGAGTCTGCAGCAGGCAGTGGTCCTCAGCCTGTGCTTTCCAGAATCTCATGTTTCTCCACAGGGGCTGTGGGAGGCCGGGGCCAGGTTAGGATCCCCGCTCCTGGCTTGAACTAGAGCAACCCCGCCTTACTGGGTTTTGCTGTACAATTGGGTTCTCGTGTAGGATTTTATGGAACAAAAGGGGCGCTGCTGAAAACGCGGTTTGGGAAACCACGGATCTGGGCATTGGAGTCTCATGAGTCACATACCATGAAGCCTCATGTGATCCCGGCAGGCTTCCTGGCCTGGGGAAGGGAGGGAGGAGACAGGAGCAGTGTGTGTGAAACCGTGGGCAAGAGAAAAAGCTGGTCTCTCATCAAGGACCAGATTGTGCACTGGGGAAGGAGAGGATGTTGAGTGCCGGAGCAGATGGGAGGCTTGAGTGCTTGAATCTTTGAAGGATGAATAGGAGGCGGGGCAGGGGGGCAGGAAGGCAGCCCAGGCAGGGCATGATGGCATTTTCTAAAATCCCAGAGGACGGTCTCAGCGTGGGGGCGGAGAATAGGCCTCACTCCTGGGCGTGGCCGGGGGAGGGTGAGACAGGGGGCTTTTGATGGCTTCACTGAAGCCGATGACCTTGACCTAATGGATGCCAGGAAGCCTTCGATGGGGAGGCAGACCTGAGAGTGAGGCTTGAGAAAGAGTACAGCTTTAGTCTGTACCTGATACATAGAATGAGGAAACCCTGGTCGCCCTAGAGCGGGGCGTCTAGGGAAGAAATTGCTGATGTATTGGAAGCAGACTCTGGTTCCCAGAGAATAAGGAGGATGGATGGGAGCAGCTCGAGGGTTGGCTGCATAAGAGGGAGGAAGGAAGGGCAAGAAGAGCCACAAGTTTGAGCTGAGGCCGGTCGTATCAACCCCTGGCGGAAATTGGGAAGTAGGACAGGAGAGGGAGGCTGTGGCAGGGAGCGGCCCCATTGTATTTGGGGTGATGATGAGTCACCCACCTGGGGGTGATGGCATAATCAGATACTAGACCAAGAGTGGACTGGTGAGTGGGCAGGGGGGGGGCATGCTGGGGCTTGCAGGCGAGATGGTGGAGGGAGCAGCCATGTGGGGAGAGGGTGGGCATCAGGAGCAGTCACTGACGTGGGCAGGTGGAGAGGGGAGTGCGGGTGAGGCTGGGGCGAGGGGTAGGTACTTGCCCAGAGGAAGGGGCAAGAAATGCAGGGCAAGGCCTTGGGTTTGGCAGCTGGGAAAGGAGAAGAACCCGCACATCGGGGCCAGGAGGGAGTGGAGGGCAGGGGGCAGGTGCTTCTGGGTAGGGGGCGGTATACACTGTAGCTCCTAAGCTGGGCCATAGTCATGGAAAAGAGGGCTCCTCGGGGGGTGGGGGAAGGGCAGCGTTTTGGGTGTGTGGTTTGGCCTTAGATGTCTGCGGTGTCTTTTGTCCGCAGGTGCTGGAAGTCAAGCTTTGTGTGTGGGTGACGCTAACTCCTGTGGCCCCAGTGGGGAGGGGAGGACCTGTGGGATGGGGGGGCATTAAGCTCCGGATCTGTTGTAACGCGTTTGCATTTTGTGGGGCCGCGTGTCTCTGGATGTGCCTGCGGTTGACGTGTGTATGTCTGTTGTGTGTCTGTGCTGTTTTCTGGGCAGGAGTTTCTCTGAGCAGTTCCCATCAAGGGTGTCATCCTAGACTTTGTGCAGGGTGATGGTGCCCCCTGGTGGGGAGAAGGGACAATGACCCAGCTGTTCATTCTTGTAGCCAACACCCGTTTATTTAGATCGGGGTTTCCCCAACCGTGAAACCTGGGACCGAATAATTCTTTGCTGCTGGAGGTTGTCCACCAGATGCCAAGGCACCCTCACCCCCACCCCCACCCCCGGCCCCCAGTGTGAGAAACAAAATGGTCCCAGATATTGCCAAATGTCCTTGAGGGGCAGAGTCAGCCTGGTTGAGAGCTACTGACTTTGGCCTTTCCAGTGCCAGGCTAACAGAGCTGCCGGGCCATAGGGACACAGTGGGAATAAGACAGACACCATTCCTGCCCCTGGTGGAGCTGACGGGCAGACGGGCAGGACAAGGAAACAAATGTAGCCGAAACCAGTGTGGCTCAGTGGATAGAGCGTCGGTCTGCGGACTGAAAGGTCCCAGGTTCGATTCCAGGCCAAGGGCATGTACCTTGGTTGCGGGCACATCCCCAGTAGGGAGTGTGCAAGAGGCAGCTGATGGATGTCTCTCTTCTATGTTTCTAACTCTCTATCCTTCTCCCTTCCTCTCTGTAAAAAATGAATAAAATATATTAAAAAACAAAAAAGGAAGCAAATGCACACAATACTGGCAAATGGTGGTGCCAGCACGGAAGAAACCAAGTCAGGGCTGTGGCACAGAGGGCAGGGCAGCTGTGATGGTGGCCGCGTTAGCTGTAACGGCCAGAACAGGCCTTTCTGAAGCGGTGCCGCTTAGTGTGACGAGCTCGTCGTTGGAGGGCTGGGGGGTGGGGAGAGCTCTAGGAGGGGGACCAGCACATGCAAAGGGCCGGGGACAGGAATGCGCTGAGCATGAGCGTGTGCTGTATCAGGGACATGGAGAGAGATGTCCAAGGATGATTGTCATCCGCTAACTGGGGAAACGGGAGTTGGCGCTGAGTAGGCACAAGGGAGGTCCAATGTGCAGGCTTGCACGGGGAGGGGTTCCCTTACTCTGCCCCTCACAGTGCCTGGCCCAAAGAAGGCATCTGGGACTTCCGGTGGATGGGCAATGTTGGCGCTCATTGGGCTGGCGGGAGCAGAGAGGGGTGGGGCCATGTGGTCAGGAGGCTAGCTGGGGACTCTGTTGTTCGGCTGCCCCCCAGGAATGGTCCCAGCCCAGAGGTCCCTGATCTGAGCAGAGGTTGGTGTAAGGCAGTGGTTCTCCACTTTCCTAATGCCGCAACCCTTTAAGACAGCTCCTCATGTGGTGGTGACCCCCAACCATAAAATTATTTCCGTTGCTACTTCTTAACTGTCATTTTGCTACTGTTATGAACTGTAATGTAAATATCTGATAGGCAGGATGTATTTTCATTGTTACAAATCGAACATAATTAAAGCATAGGGATTAATCACAAAAACAATATGTAATTATATATTGTGAAATATTTATTTCTAATTACAAATAAATGAAATTTTGTCTTGAATCGTGGTGTAGCATGGGCAACAGTCTTCATATGACAGCAGTAAACTACATTGCTACATTTTGCTACACCGAGGAGCCAGTGTGTTGGTTCCTAAGACCATGGGAAATAGGTGTTTTCCAATAGTCTTAGGCGACCCCTGTGAAAGGGTCGTTCGACCCTCAAAGGGGTCTCGACCCACAGGTTGAGAACCGCTGGTGTAAGGGGATCCCAGGGAGGGCCTGGGCGGGGCGGGGCTCTAGGGCTGGACTAGCCTGGAGGCAGGGCACCTGGGTGGAGCCTGGGACAGGGGAGGCTGGGCACCTGGCCTGACTTCTTTGCCCCCTCCCCAGCGCTGGCAAGACCTCAACGTGATCAGCAGCCTGCTTAAGTCCTTCTTCCGAAAGCTGCCTGAGCCTCTGTTCACTGATGGTGAGTAGCGGGTGGGGTTGGAAGAATGGGAGGAGGCGGGACACTCTGACCGCTTTTTAAATTGGGTTTGTTGGTGTTATTTGTGGTGTGTGTGTGTGTGTGTGTGTGTGTGTTTTGTTTTAATACAAAAGAAACATGTGCTTGTGAGAAGCAGGTAGTACAGATACAAACAAACGCAAAGGCCCCTGCCCTTCTAGTCCCCTCTCCCGAGGTTATACTAACATTCTCTGAGCACTTCCTTTGTGCCAAGCACTGCTCCCCACAACAGCTCCCTGAGGCAGGCACATTATCTCCACCTCACCGAGGAGGAAACTGAGGCACCCGGAGGTTACATGACCTGCCCCAGGCCTCCCAGGGTGTAAGGGTGGGGCCAGGATGAGGCCCTGGCATCTGGCTTCAGGGCCCAGCTTTGACATCTGCTGAGCTGCCATGAACAATGCTGAGTTTCCACCCCGACCCTCTGACTCACACCAAAGACACCCAGGTATTGGGTGGTGTGCTGACAGCTGTTTAACCTCCGTTCTCTGGGGGGCAGGGGGAGGCTTAGTCTGTAGTGTTTTTCCAATTCCCATGGTGTAAACACTCCCACCAGGGCTGATTTCTGCATCTCAGAGATAGGATAGCTACGCAGGGAGCAGTGTGGAGCCGGAGGAGAACTCCACAGGGAGGTGAAGGCTCCGGAGCCGGGGGGGCGGGGCCCCAGCACACCACTGGTTGGGTTACTCTTCACAAAAGGAGGCTTGTAATTGTGAGATTCATTCATGTCAGCACAAAGCGCTCTTCCTCATTCCTGTTGTAAATCCACCGCCTAGTGTTTCAGAGTCTGAATGGACTATAATTTGTCCAGTCACTCCCCTATCGATGGATAGATAGTTCGGTGGCCTTCACGTCTTTGCACAGGACACGTTGCAGTGACTTTCCTGGCGTAGGTCCTCGAGGCAGACTTCTAGATGTGGAATGGCGAGGTGCGTGTCCCTGGCAAACTTCTTTTTTAAAGGTAGATTTTATTTTTTAATTAGAGTTGACACACAATATTATGTTGCTTTCGGGTGCACATCCTAGTGATTAGACTTTTATAAACCTTATGAAGCGATCCCCCCGATAAGTCTAGCGCTCATCGGACACCTTACATAGTCATTACGATATTATTGGCCATATTCTCTGGGCTGTAATTCGCACCCTGTGACTGTGTTTGTAACTGGCAATTTGCACATCTTAATCCCTTCCCTGGTAAACATTTTTGAAAGCTCGCGTCAGGTGGCACTCTGCAAAGCCGGGCCTCGTGCACGCCCCACTGAAAGCATAAGAGAACATTATGCCTCCCCCCGCCCCTCAGCATTGGAGGGTATTAATGTTTTAAATCTTTGCTAGTCGGGGAGGGGAAATGGCATCTCATTACTGTTTTCGTTTTTATTTCCCTCTTTGCTTAGGAGATTAACTGTCTTTTCATTAGTTTATTGGGCTTTTCTGTGTCCTCTGCACTTGCCGGTTCAGACTCTGTGCCCATTTTTCTATGGGATTGTCTGTCTTTTTTTCATATTGATTTATAGGAGACGTGCTCTTGAACATTACAGGCATGAATCCTTTGTTAGTTTTTGCAAACATTGGGCCTGCCATTTGCCTCTGAACTTTCAGCAGAGAAATTGGAAACACTTGTTTCAAGTGCAGTCGAAGCTGTTAATCTTTCAGGGATTCTGCATCTCATGCTGAAGAAGGCCGTATGATTATGTGACTAGTTTCTTATTTTTTCCAGTGTGTTAATAACTTTATATTTGGTTCTGTAATGTCGTTAAATGTGTATTATGTGAGCTGGATAGAGATTCACGCCTCCCCTCATCCCCCATTGACATAGCTAATTGTCCCAGGGACATTTATTGACATTTATTCCACACAGATTTATTTTATTTTAACTTAATAAGCCTTTATTGTTCAGATTATTACAATTGTTCCTCTTTTTTCCCCCATAGCTCCCATCCATCCGGTTCCCACCCCACCCTTTGCCCTTACCTCCCCCCACACTGTCCTCATCCATAGGTGTGTGATTTTTGTCCAGTCTCTCCCTACACTACCCTCACCCTTTTCCCCCTGAGAATTGTCAGTCCACTCCCCCTTTCTATGCCCCTGATTTTATTGTATTCACCAGTTTATTCTGTTTATCAGATTTTTAATTCACTTGATTTTTAGATTTACTTGTTGATAGATATGTATTTGTTGTTCATAATTTTTATCTTTTACCTTGTTTTTCTTCTTTCTCTTCTTAAAGAGTACCTTTCAGCATTTCATATAATACTGCTTTGGTGGTGATGAACTCCTTTAGCTTTTTCTTATCTGTGAAGCTCTTTATCTGACCTTCAATTCTGAATGATAGCTTTGCAGGGTAGAGTAATCTTGGTTGTAAGTTCTTGCTATTCATCACTTTGAATATTTCTTGCCACTCCCATCTAAACTGCATAATCTCTGTTGAGAAATCAGCTGATAGTCGTATGGGTGCTTCCTTGTAGGTAATTAACTGTTTTTCTCTTGATGCTTTTAATATTCTCTCTTTGTCTTTTGCTCTTGGCATTTTAATTATGATGTGTCTTGGTGTGTTCCTCTTTGGATTCCTTTTGTTTGGAGTTCTCTGTGCTTCCTGGACTTGTAAGTCTATTTCTTTCACCAAGTGGGGGAAGTTTTCAGTCATTATTTCTTCAAATAGGTTTTCAGTATCTTGCTCTCTCTCTTCTTCTGGAGCCCCCATAATTCTGATATTGGTATGCTTGAAGTTGTCCCAGAGGCTCCTTACACTATCTTCACAATTTTGGATTCTTTTTTCTTTTTTCTTTTCAGGTTGAGTATTTTCTGTTTTTTTATATTTCAAATCTTTGACTTGATTCTTGCGATCCTCTAGTCTGCTGTTAGGTCTTTATATAATATTTTTTATTTCAGTCAGTGTATGTTTAATTTCTAGTGGGTCCTTTTTCATATCCTCGAGGGTCTCACTAAATTTATTGGTCTTTTCTAAGAAATTATTGAAAAACCTTATTACCATGGTTTTGAACTCTATATCCAGTCATTTGCTTTCCTCCATTTCTTTCGTTTGTGATCTGTTTCTTTGTCTGCATTTTGGCTGCTTCCCTGAGTTGGTAGAGTGGCTTTGTGTGCTAGGTGTCCTATAGGGCCCGTAGCTCCGCCTCCCCAGTTACCTGAGGTGGACTCTTTTGATACACTTTTTTATGGACTGTGTATACAACCTGGTTGTAGTTAAGTCTTGATTGTTGTTGGTATCACTGGAGGGAATTGACCTCCAGGCCAATTGGCTGTGAGGATCAGCTGTGTCTATGCCAGGAGAACTTCTGTGCTAGAGACAGGCTTATGAGACAAACTTGCAAAATTGCAAAAGCCTCTGTGTTAGCTTGAATGGGGTGGAGTCTCAGGGCTGAGCAGACAGCCTTGGCTTCCCATCAGCCCTGCCCTATAAAGCCCCTGGGTCTCAGTGTCTCTCGGTAATCACTGCAGCCCTCTCTGCACTAACTCCCACATGCTCCTCCAGACCTCTGCCTTTTGCAGCTCCCCTGAGTTTTCATGCACTCCTCTCTTTTCCTGACAGTCCAGACTCCCCCCGTAGGAGTCTGGGACCCCAGAGTCTTGCCCAGAACTGGAGTTTAGCACAGTCGGGAGGTTCCGTCTTCCTCCCACTAGAGAAAGCCAGCAGCACAATCAGCAATCAGTCCTCTCTGCGTGCACTCATGTTCGTGCACCTTCAGACCTCTGCCTTTCGTGGCTTCCCTAAGTTTCCGTGCACCCCTCCCTTTTTCCGACAGTCCAGACTCCCCCCATATGAGTCTTCTCCGGAACTGGGGTTCAGTGCAGTGGGGTGGGTGTATGGAGACTGAAAGGCCCCTTCCTCTGTCTCAGTCACCTTGGCGTCTGACCTTGTGGTGTCCTTGTCCTGGAGACTGGTGCCGGGACCCTTTTCCAGTATTACATGCAGCTCAGGTCTTATTTCTTCCCGGATGCGCACACCTCCGCGACCCCAGGTCAGGTGCACACTTGAGTACAGCTGCAGGGGATTTGGTCTCATAAATACCAGGCCACAGAGCCCTTTGGAACGGGAACAGAACAAACCTCCCTGACCTTCAGCCCGAAGCTCCTCCCCTTTCTCTAAAGGGTCTTTGGTATGTTCTAGACAAATACAACGACTTCATCGAAGCCAATCGCATCGAAGACTCGAGGGAGCGATTGAAAACGCTGCGGAAACTGGTAAGGAAAGAGAGAGACACTGTTGGGCAGAAGGCAGACTGGACTGGGAGAGCGCCACGGTCCTAGGAGGCCCGGCATCCAGTCCACCAATTCCCGCTGTGACCTTGGGAAGCCCTCTCCACTCCAGGCCTCAGTTTCTCCATCGCTACCAGGGGGGCAGCGAGAGGGTGGGTCCCAGAGCCCCTGAGGTGTGGCAGTGGGAGCCCCTTTGGGGTGTGATGGACCAGGGAGGCCATGACAGTCTGGTTCCCTGCCTCTTCTCTCTCCTGCCCAGATCAGGGACCTCCCAGGACACTACTATGAGACCCTGAAATTCCTCGTGGGCCATCTGAAGACCATTGCCGACCACTCGGAGAAAAACAAGGTGGGAGGGGGCTCCAGAGCGGCGTGTGGGGGAGGGGAGCATTCCTGGGGCTCCTCAGCGTATTCCCAGCTCCTCTGGGCAGACACTCTCAAGCCACTCCTCCCGGCTGTGCTTCTCCCAGAACTGTCTCCCGTGGCGAATGAAAATCCCTCCTCCCTGCTGGCCCCTCCCTCTGCCCTCTGTGGGGCCAGGGCGGAGAACGACAACAAGTTTCCCTCTGTTCCCCTCTGGCCTTGAGCATCCACCTATGAACCAGGAGGTCATGATGGTTCAATTCCCGGTCAGGGCACGTGTCTGGGTTGCAGGCTCCATCCCTTGTGTGGAGCGAGCATGAGGCCGCCGATCAATGATTCTCTCTCATCATTGATATTTCTCTCTCTCTCTCCCTCTCCTTTCCTTTCTGAAATCAATAAAAAAAAATTTATTTTTTAAAAAATATATTTTATTTATTTTTTAAAAAATATATTTTATTGATTTTTTACAGAGAGGAAGGGAGAGGGATAGAGAGTTAGAAACATGTGTGAGAGACATTCATCAGCTGCCTCCTGCACGACCCCTATTGGGGATGTGCCTGCAACCAAGGTACGTGCCCTTGACCGGAATCGAACCTGGGACCTTTCAGTCCGCAGGCCCACGCTCTATCCACTGAGCCAAACCGGTTACGGCTAAAAAAATATTTTTTTAAAAAAAGAAAAGAAAACCCATCCTCTGAGCTGGGACTCCTTGCACTGCTTTTTCTGAATCACGCCTCGTATAGCTTCTGCTTCTGCCGCAGGGAAAGCGTGGGGAGCTATAGGACTTCTCAGTCCTAAGACAGTAGTGGGTCCCACTCCAGGACCCCCCGTTGCTGGCACAGGACCGGCGTGCAGGTCGGGTGCCGCCCAGGGCTGCTAGGCCTGGAAGTGAGGGGCTGAACCCTGGCGTGTGCCTTGGTACTAGGCACCTCCCCACCCTCACAGGAGGCATTCCGCCCTTAGCCAGGCCCAGCTCAGGAGGTGGACAGGAGGCCCTGAGAGGCCCAGCGTGAGGGGGCCCTGGGGGGCTGGAGTCGGGCTCCCAGGGTTCTTGACACTGACCTGCTCCCCTCCACTGCC
The DNA here is from genome assembly GCA_011751065.1 of Lasiurus cinereus. Classification (NCBI taxonomy): domain Eukaryota; kingdom Metazoa; phylum Chordata; class Mammalia; order Chiroptera; family Vespertilionidae; genus Lasiurus; species Lasiurus cinereus. The sequence continues at coordinate 1,942,879 of JAAGEH010000016.1, read as the reverse complement.
CAGATGGAACCCCGGAACCTGGCCCTGGTCTTCGGGCCGACCCTGGTGAGGACGTCGGAGGACAACATGGCTGACATGGTGACTCACATGCCTGACCGATACAAGATCGTGGAGACGCTGATCCAGCATGTAAGTAGTCATGGGCCCTGGGCACCCCGCTTCTGTGCCCGGGGGGTACACACAGGGAAGGTGGAGGCAGCTTAAGGGATGCTGCTGGGTTGAAGAATGCCCTTCAAGGCCCAACAGGAATAGATCCTAGAATCCCTTGGTCTGGGATCCCCCACTGCCCAGCAGAAGGAACAGGAGGCCCCGAGTTTCCAAGATGGGTGAGAGGGTCGGAGGGAGGAGGACACTCAGGGGAGGCGATAGTGGGGTGGAGAGCAGAGGGGTGAGTGCAGGGGCACCTTCAGAAACTGCTGGAGAGGCGTCCTTGCATAAACCCGCAGAGGGTGCAGGGGCGGAGGCCGAGCTGGCCCTGTGGGAGGAAATGGTGGTGCGAGGGTGGGGCGGAGGCCGAAGGGGCAGGGGCGGGCATGGTCTGAGGCCGGGCCTGCACCCCTCTCTGTTTATCTTGGGCTGTCACCTCCTTGCTCTTGGCTGCTTGGAGGCCCAGGGGCCTGGCTCTTGTTACTGTCCATGAAGGAGGAGAACCAGGAGTGGCCAGCAGGGGGCACTGGAGGCCTTCGTCTTCCAGAGCCAAACCCAGGGCAGCAGTGCCCCCTCCGGGCAGGCCAGGATTTTTTATGACCTTCTTCCACTTCCGTCTCTCAATGTTGGCATGGCCTGTGGTCCAGCCCATCCAGGACAGAGCCAGACCCCCGCCTGCCAGGAGAAGTAAGATCGGCAGCGAATCAGGCGGAGGGGAGCCTTAGCCTCTCCCCCCTCATAGGGACTCGAGGGCAGGGAAACCGGATCAAGTTACCCCCATTTGACAGATGAGGACATGGGACTGAGCTCGGAGAGGCAGAGTGACTTGCTCAGGTCACACGGTGGTTATGTGGCAGCTGTGCTTTTGTGCCACCTCCTGGGAGGGCAGAGCCCGCAGCCCGTCCTGGAGCGCGGGGGGCTGGCGCGGGTCAGGCAGAGGCGTCCACTTTGGTCCTGCTGACGGGCCTTGCCCTCTGGCTTCTTTCTTTCCCTCACTGTGTGGTCAGGGTTCTGAGCTAGAGGAGGGAGCATCGTGGCCTGTTCTCACCCCAAAACGGGGACCGCCAGCCTGAGGGTTGGCCCAGAGCCGTCAGGGAGGCCAAGGCCACAGGGAGCATCAGATCCTGATGCGGCCGTGGGCTGGGGAAGCTTACCTCCCTCGGAAAAGCTCAGCTCTCCGACCCAACAGGGAGACCCCGGAGCTCCCATGAGTCTGTGCTTTGTTGGGGGGTGGGGGACAGTAGGGAAGAGAGAGAGGCCGGTCCCATGGTTCCAGGAGAAGTTCCTAGAAACTTGAGGCCTGTGATGAGCTGGGGTGTCAGGAACAGCAGCCATTGGGGAGAAAGGAGGCCCACAGTGTGTCCACTTGCTCTCCCCCAGAGCCGTGAGGGGCGTCCCCAGTCAGCGAGGGCCTCTGGGCGGGGTGAGGGGGGTGAGGCACATCTGTCTCCTTCCCGGTGTGTTTCCACACCCAGCGCAGGGCCGGCACAGAGGGAACACTCCGTGTTTGTGGAATGAATGAATGAATGAATTGCTATTGAGGTTAATCCCAGTCTGGGCTTTACCACCCCGAGATTCGTTCCTGGACACTGAGCTGGCGACCCTCCGTTTTCTGCCTCCTCGGCATGGCTGTTGAGGGAATGAGCTACCCCCTCTTCAGGCTCCATAGCTACCCCCCCAGCTGACCGGGGTCTGCCCAGCGCAGAGGCTTATAGCATTTGTGGCCAACAATACATCGATACAATAATTACTCGTGCCTGTTGCTGCTGAAAGTTTCAGCTACAGCTGATACTTGCTCATTTGTAAGCAAGTAACAAAAAGTATGTTTTTGTTTTTTAGAAAACTCTTAGAGTTTTGCCTTTAAGATTCTCAAATTTCACAAAGTATATCTAAGAGTGGAGTTTAAGGCTTCAGTTTCTATCGTGTTGGCATTTATGAGAAGCCTCTTGCCTGCTTGCCCCTCGGGGAACCTCCTAACACCTTCCAGGGCTCCCCCAATTGGAGGAGTGGAGCCAGGGCTGCCGATGGGTCTCCTCCAGGCCTCCGTCCTGCAGTGCGCCCCGCCGGCCCCAGGCGGCGCTCTGCCCCGCGCTTCTGGCTCGCAGTGGGGAGCCGCCCATCACCCATCGGGATGTGCTCTGCTCAGCGTTTAGGCAAAGAGGCAAAGAGAGAGCTCTCCCTCCGCAGGTCTCTCCTCCGACCCTCTCTCACTCCCGTCTGCGGTCCCTCCCACACTGGGGCGCAATCTTTTCTCGCCCCAAGAGTTTCTCATAGTCTGTGGAGTCGGGTTCCAGAACCTCTGGCAACCAGGCCAGCCTGGGGTTGGTGGGGAAGAGGGGGGCCCTTGCCTCCCGGTGTCCCCTCCTGTCCCCTCCCACCTGGCGCCTGAGCGGGGGCTCCGGGCTGAGCCGGCCGGGAGCCCGGGTCTGCCTGTCTCGCTTCGGCCCTTCCCACGCTGATTCCATCACTCCCTTTGTCTCCTCTGCAGTCAGACTGGTTCTTCAGCGAGGACGAGGACAAGGGCGAGAGAGTAAGTGGTTCAGAGGGCAGGCGGGGGGCTGGGGGGCGGGGGGCCGGTCTGAGGGGGGCCCTCTTCCCAGGCTGGGGGCAGGGGAGGCAAGAGCCCAGCAGGAGAGGGTCCCTGCCCTGGGGCATCCCAGTCTGATGGAGGAAACGTAGATCCTTCTCCTCAGGAGCACCCCCACCAATAGGAGACACATCCTTGCCTTCAGCGGTTCTCAGTTTGGGGGGCGGGGGGGGAGATACAGGCCTCCTCTTAAAGAAACAGGGTCCAGTAGCAAAGGCAGACCCCCAGTCTTATGCAGAGGGCGTCAGCCTCAGGAAGGCCCCGCCTGTGGGGGAGACACAGCTCCTGCCTCCAGCGGAGGGAGCAGCTCAGGACTTTGGGGCTCCATCCAGGGGTTGGGAAGGCACAGAAGAGTCCAGCGATGAGGGGGACAGCCGCTGGCCCACTGAGCCGTCTGACGGAGGGGACGTGCGCCCAGTCCTTCAGGGCCCCCCCCCCTGCTGCAGGGTCCAGGCTAGCCAGCTGAGGGTGGGGGCTGACCTCCCTCTGTCTGCAGACCCCTGTGGATGACAAGGAGCCCCAGTCGGTGCCCAACATCGAGTACCTCCTGCCCAACATTGGCAGGACAGCGCCCCCTGGTGACCCAGGTCCAGGTGAGCACAGGGTCCTGGGAGAGGGTGGGGGGAGGGTGGGCTCTGCATTCCTGAGGGTCCCAGATGCCATCCCGGATGCCCGGCCAGACGCCCCGCTTCCCCGCTCCTGCCCTGAGGGACCCTCCCCTATCCCCATCCCTGAGAAGGGGCTACGGCAGGGCCTCCCCCTCTCCAGGGGGTCCAGCCTGCCTGGGTGCCCACCACCTCTGCTGCTCAGCTGCCCCCCCCCCCCAGGGCTGGGTAGGGGTTTTGTTCGCCCTTCTTCACTGGTTTCTTTCCTGAGCTTTTGATTTCTCGTGGGCTGTGGCCTTCTGGGCATGTTTCTCTTTTTAATTTTTCTTCCTTTTCTCCTCGCACCCCTCCCTCCCTCCTCCCTGTTCTCCCTCTGCTCTCCTCCCCCCACCCCCTGGATCCCGGCCCTTCTCTTCTCCTCCCTCCCCACCCTCCAGCGGACCTGGTGGAGATTTAAAGGGTACAGTGTGGCGTCGCGGCCTCGGTCACTAACAGTGGCGGGTGATTATAAGAAGGCTGGGCAGACAGAGGGGCAGGCGGGGACATCTGGGCTGTGAGGACCTCACCCTGACATGCCAGCCACCCAGGATGCTTAACACCCCCGTCCCCGTCCCCTCCCACCCAGAAGGCCCATCTCAGGAGGAGGGGGGTGCTTGCTAGGGCCAAGATCCTGTCCCCCTGGCCAGGAAGTCTGGCTGCCCTCCGATGACCCGCACCCCAGCCCCCCAAGGCCTCCTCTCTGTGCCCAGGCCAGCTACCTCTGGTTCTCTGGGCAGGGGAGGCTTGGCTGGGAGCAGGCCCAGTCTCTCGGGACAAGTGCCACCACCTCTCAGAAGCCTCTGATGGCCGTAGCTCCTGCCTCAGTTTCCTTCAAGGACTGACTCTGTGCTTCTGAGACCAGAGCCCCTGGTCACTCAGCCCGCGTCCTGTTTGCAGGCCTCCGGCCTCTGTAACCGCAGCCTCGAGACCGAGGATTGGCCAGTCGCTTTCTGGCTCCACCACGGCCTCCTCCCGCCCTGGGGGGGAGCTGCCTGGTGCTCTGCCTGGTCCTGTCTCTGCGGGAGCTGCCGCACAGCACCCTTAGCTGCAGGACAGGGGGTGGGGATGGCTGAGGGGCCCGCGTCTCTTCTAGTCACCCGCCGCCACTCCCTGCCCTGTGGTGTGTCGCTGTGTGTCAGCACATCTGCTCTCTCACCGTGTGCGGGGCGGGCGGGCTGGGAGGAGACGCTAACCTGCCTGCCAGAGTGTGGATTAACTGCACTGCCCGCCGCCCCTGCCCCGGGGGACCGGGTGCTGGAGAAGACGCTGCCAGGGCTGGCTTCCTGGCTTCTGGTGCCTTCTCCACCCCTGTCCTGTGAAGGGAGTGGGAGCCAGGTCCCGTGGGGGCAGTAATGACTTGACGCTCCTCCGTCACTGGTTATAAGCGAGGGCCTCACGTCTGGAGGTGCAACCTTAGCAAGGCTCTGGCCCCTAGGCCACTCTGCCTCCCGTGTCCACCTGCTTCATGTCGGCCCCTGTATCCGGTCATTCATCCACATGGTCCTCTCATGTCCTGCAAGTGGTGGGGGGCCCTCCTCTCTCTGCACTGTGTGGTCTCCATGCTCCAGAGCGTCTGTGATTTGCTGTGTCTCACTGTGGTGGTTTCGTGGACTGCATCCGATCCTGGGCTTCATAGTAACCGGGAGAGGAGGGGGAGCGGAATGAGGGCCCCCCCCAAAAAAAAAGTCCCTCTTGCCCTTAACCCTGGGCACAGGAGGTGTCAGTGGCTGGCAGCCTGATGGCCCTTCCTGCCTCACCAGGAAGCGGTGACTGACATCTTCTCTGCTCTGTCCCTCTCCCGCTGGAGATGGCCTCCGAGGCCTCTCACGCTCCCAGGGCCCGGGAGGCGCCAGGGCTCCGAACTCCCTGGTGTCTGAAGCCTTTGAAGAGGGAATCGTCTTCGTAAGTCTCAGCCCGCTCCTGCCCGGTCCAACGTTCCTTTTTCTTTCTCTTTGCACCCACAGATCCCACCAGCTGTAGTTCAGCCAAGTCCAAGGTAAGTGCCGCGGCCGTTCAGAAGGCTTCATCCCAGGACAGGTCAGCCCCTGGGACCTTTCGGTCAAGGGAATTGGGAGGATTGCAAGTGGGCCCCGAGGAAAGGTGATGGCCAGAGGGAAGGAAGATAGGAAACACTGATGTCTGAGAGGCGTCTCTCCTTGTCCGCACCGGCGAGGCGTCCGGTGCAGTGAAGGATCGGGCGGGGAGGCAGTGTGGTCCGGTGGTTAGAAGCGCTGGGTTTGAATTCTGGCTCCACCACTTGGTGGCTTTGGGGCGCTGGGCAAGTTACTTGACCTCCTTCCGGCCCTCAGCTGCAAGCGATGGCTACTGTTTATCCCCATCCACGGTGTTAACCGTCAGCACGTCCCATGGAACAGTGTTTAAGGTCCTTGGAGAGCCCAAAGCAAGCAGAAGGAAGGAAATCATAAAGATAAGAAGAAATCAATGAGCTGGGAAATAATTGAGGAAAATCAATAAACCCCAAAGCTGGTGCTTTGACCCAGACCTCACAGCCAGCCGCTTGCCTGCTCTCCGAGACAGAGCCTGGCGGGCGAGGCCGCTGCCCCCCGCAGACCTGCCCTGCGGGCAGATTAGAGCTTGGGGCGAGATTAGACTGACGGCCAGGGGCGGGGCTCAGCCAGCTCCGGCTGCTGCACTAAACGCCTCGGACCGGAACTCCTTTCTCACGGAGCTGGAGGCTGGGTCCGAAACCGAGGCGTGAGCGGGGTCAGTCTCTGGTGAGAGTGTTCTTCCTGGCTTGCAGGTGGCTGCTTCGCCCAGTGTCCTCCGATGGCACAGACAGCGGGCGAGAGAGAGGTCTGTGGTATCTCTTCTGATAAGAGCACTAATGTCACCATAAGGGCCGCACCCTCCTGGCCTCTTGGAAAGCTAGTCAGTGAGATATTGGCTGGTTGAACTGGGCTCCTTTCTGTCTGGGTCTCTAAGGGCTGGCTGGGCCCACGGGGCCTGACACAGAGCAGGTACTCGCTGTGTGACAGGTGAATGCACTGGACAGAGGACTGCTCCCGTGTGCAGAGGTCCCCTGTGCCTGCACCCCTCTGGTGAGGGGGAGCTCACTCCAGCACAGACTTCTGTGGCGGAGAACAAGGTCATTGTAGTGGCCTGAACCTAGCTCCCTGCCCCTTCCAGCCATGGCACCCCCTAGCCTCCTGGTTTCCTCTAGCGTCTCCTGGACTGACCCCTTGACCTTCAGATGAACTTGCTGCCCTTTGCGTTCACTGGAAGTGACCATTCTGACCTCGTTAACGAGGTGGGATGAGAGGGGATTTGGTCAGAGGGTCCTCCTGGCCTCTCAGCTTTCTGAGAAAATGGCCAGGACAGAAGCGGCGCTGGCCACCGGGCGTCTCGGGCTGGTCCTCGCAGTGCTGCCAAATGTCGCAGAGCCCCAGGGGTGCCTTCTGGAGCCGTGCAGTGCGGGCAGCCACAGCCCAGGACTGCGTGCCTGGGGATCCCGAATCCCTGACTAGCTCTGGCTTCCTTAGAACTAACTCCTGTGAGAGAGCATGCAGAGGGGGCCGTGGCCACTCCGCCGTCTCTATGTCTGCACGCGTTGTTACGGGGTGGCCTGTGAGGGCTGTCCAAGGGCATGTCACTGCAGCCCAGTGGGGGTCACCCCCAGCATCTGCTTCGACAGGGCTTCCTGTGTGGCGGGAACTCCACTTACCCGTTTGCTCGTTCACTTAACACTTATTTGTTGAGCACCTACTATATGCCAGGCGTCAGGGATGCGAGCACACATAAGCCATAGACCTAACTTGCTCTCCAAGAACTCAGAGTTTGACATAGATGCTGTGGAGACAGCTATTCTGATGTGGAAAGAGCGGGTACAGCTGTATCTTCAAAGGGCTCTGGCAGGGCTGGGGAGCGGCCAGCCCTCAGGCTGTGTAAGGCCCACACAATCATGGGGTCTGGCCCTGCCGAGGGATCAGGGGTGCCTTAATTAGATGTTTGACCGAGGATAGCAGGCCCATTTTTAAGATGATAATTTTACGACGTTATCCACATGGTCCTTGGCAGAAGCAAGGTGCCGCGCCCGTGGGCTAGGGGAACAGAGAAGGCATTTACTGGCTCCGAGGAGGGGCTGGGAGGTTGCTGCACGGAGGGGCCCTGAGTGAGCTGGGTGTAGGGGGAGCAGTAAGATCTCACCCAGCAGAGAGGGCACAGCTCCTAGCTGGCAGGAGAGCCGGCCTTTGGATTGATTGGGGTTGGGCGCTGGGGATGAGGCTGAAATGCATGCCAGTGAGGTGCGGTGGGAAAGGGAAGTGAACTTGAGCAGGTTGCCCTGGAGAGGCCGGTACACAGCGAGGAGGTGGAAAGGCAGGTTTCCCATCAGGGAGGGGAGGGGGGGAAGAGGTGGGAGCTGTGGTCAGAGAATGGTCCCTGCCAGGATCTGGTGATTATGACCCAGGACAGTCTATGTGAAATGGGTTCAAACTGTCAGGTATTGCTCATTGTTGAGACACTATTGTCACCAGAGCTGTGTCTAAAAGGGTTTATCTAGCGCTGCATACGGAGCATGGGGGACGGAAGTTGGGGGGAGCAGGGGGAGGCACTAGGCCAGCACCCAGCCCACAGGAAAGGGTTGAGAGTCTGGATTAAGACCGGAAGGGGTGCCAGGAAGGCTTGGAGGTAGGGGGAGGGCGGCAGGGTCTCCAGGGCGGAGGGGACGGTGTAGGGTGCCTGTGGGCTTGGTCTCCCGGTGGCACGGGGAGGGCGCCGGGCCTCCTGCGCGGGGCCGGGCGCCGCCTGAGCGCTGTCCCGTCTCCTCCCAGGGCTCGTGGGCCCCCAAGAAGGAGCCTTACGCCCGGGAGATGCTGGCGATCTCCTTCATCTCGGCCGTCAACCGCAAGCGGAAGAAGCGGCGGGAGGCGCGCGGGCTGGGCAGCAGCACGGACGACGACTCGGAGCAGGAGGCGCACAAGCCGGCGGCGCCCGCGCCCGCGCCGCGCTCCCCGGACCCGCCCGC
>JAAGEH010000016.1:1917879-1929517 GCA_011751065.1 Lasiurus cinereus | reverse complement strand
GGGGGAAAGGATGGGGAAGGTACAGGGACTTCAGGATGGACTTGGACAGAAGAGTGGACAAAGAGAAAGGGAGGGAAGATGACAGGAACGTGGGCCGTTTTAGAGCAGGAAGTCGGAGGAAGGTGGTGTGTTTTGGTTCTTAGTTTTACTGTTTTGCTTTTTATTTAAAAAAAAAAAGAACGGTAATTAAAAGTGAATCCTTTTAAAAAAAAAAACAACAACCAAAAACACCAACGGGGATGGGGAGAGAGACGTGAGGAGGGCCGCCCAGCGGCAGCCCTCCCCAGGGTCTGAGGATGGAGCGGGGATGGGGTGGAGATGAAGAGGAGAGCGGGCAGATCCATGTCAGGGGTCAGGGAGGGGGGCGAGCTGGGGTTCGAGGTGCGAGGGGGCTTCTAAAAGGAGATGGAAGAATTCCTTGCCCCAAACGAAGTCAATACGGGGATAGAGGTTCTGGAAGCCGAGGGCTTTTCTGAGACGGGGCTCGAGGTCTCATTCGACCCGCTCATCTCTTTAGATGGTTTAGTGGCCTGGAACACAAACAGGGGTCAGGGGTCAGAGAGAGGAAGGGAGCGCCTGCATGCTGGCCCCCAGCTGAAGCTTTGAGATAGGAAAGACCTCCACGTGTCCGAGAGAAAAGTAACTGCGGAAGGAAGAAACCATCTGAAGAGAGTGGTCCCTTTAAGACAGGGTGGAGGTAAGGGGGAGGGGGGGCCACGAGAAGTGGGCACGGAGCTGGACCAACGGGCCTGGGATCTGGGGTGGGAATTCAGGTCCAAGGTCACTGAGAGGAAAGAGAGGAGGTGGGACAGAGAGACCAGAGAAGCCAGCAGGGAGAAGGGGTGGGGAAGAGGACAGGGGAGGGAGGGAGGAGAAATGCAATGTTAGCGGCCTCGGGTGGGTGCCCTGGGAGCAGGGAGGGAGGAGGTGGGCGGGCTCAATGTCCCAAAGGGCCGGCAGCCCAGCCTGGGGCCCTACCGGCCTCAGCAGGAGGCTGATTCCAAGCAGAAGGTCTTGGGGTGGCATCTGAGGGGTGAGCTTGGCCTCTCCACCCGACCCGAGACGAAAAGGCCCTGGCTGCATGGAGCCTCGCTCCCAGCTGCTTCCTGTGCACCTGCTTCTCCGGGCGGAGCTGGGCCTGGAGGAAGGGCGCTCTCTCCTGGGAACCCGTCGGGCACCCACCGGTCAGCTCTGATGGTGACAAACAGCCCCATCCCTTCCCCGCCTGCAGCAGCTCCCTGCAGCTGTGGGTCCCGGAGGTTGGCGGGGTTCAGAGCCCTCTGCATCGCCTCCACCTCCAGGGGCGGATGTGGGCAAATGCAGAGTCCGGGCCGGCTCCAGAATCCCCCTCTGGCGTGGGCTCCGGGGGGGGGGGGCCCGTGTATAAGGGGGGGGCCCCAATGGGGGCCCCGGGGGGTGGGCTACGCTGGCCAGGTTTCCTCCCGTCCCCCCGGCCTGGCTTAGCTACTAGCGTGACAGTGTATTTGTGGATAAAGGAGACAGAAAGGAAGAGGACTGGAAACGGAGCCTCGGCCCGTGGCCAGAGACCTCCTGCCGGCTAGGTCTGCGCGGGGTCAGCCTGTTTCCCACGACCTGTAGCAGCCGCCAGCTGCCGGTCAGCTCGCTCAGAGGCCTTGCCCGGGAAAGCCAGACCGAGCCACCCGCCGCCTGGAAGGGAAACGAGCTGGCAGGCAGGCAGCCTGCCTGCAGACAGCGAGCCTGCCCTTGCTGCTGGTGATCTGCCCCTACCCCACCCCCCAGTGAGGTTCATGGGGGTTTGTTTGCTCAAGGCACATTCCCCCTTGGGGTCTTCCGCCCCCTCCTCTCCTGTGGCCGCACATTCCTTACTCCCAGGGTTCCAGGCCCCGGATCCTTCCATTCACTCAGGCCTTTGCCAAGAGCCAGGTGCCAGCCATAGCCCCTTGATGGCACCTGGAAGCTTCCTTACCGCCACGTACCCTGGGCTCCGCCCCTCCCCCCCTTTCCTATTTATAGTTCTTTCTCCCGTGTCTCCTGCGTCCTTCACATCCCCCCAAGTCCGGGCCAGCTGTGCGATTCCCTCCAGGCCGTCCTCTTTGTTCTCCTCTCTAGTTAAAAGCTTTTCTCTGCTCCTTCCCTTTGGCACTTGTCAAAAGCCTCCATCCACGGCTGTTCTGAGTTTTGGTCTTTAAAACACCTGCCTTCCCACTTGGGCCTCTACTTGACTCCTGAATACAAACCCCTCCCCTCTTACTCTTCTCTCCTTCCCCACCCCCCGCCCCCACTCCCCGAGCCCTCTCTCTCAACAGCCAGTGCACGGCCTCCAAACATCGGTGCCTGGCAGAGTCACATGGGTGGGATGCCCCCACCCCCAGGCCAAGCTCTCTCGGGCCAGAGTCCCGCTCAGGAATCAGGCTGCAGTGACAGCCACATCCACTTCCTGGAGCCGAGGGAGCCTGTCCAGCTGGGCCCCTGACCTCCCTGTGCTGCTCAGAATTCTCGGGTGACACAGCCGCTGTCCCCGAAGGTTCCTGCCACCTGCATTTCCCTGTTGCTGCCCAGAGGACTGTCACCTGAGTGGAGGGGCAGAAACCTCCCAGGTGTTTCACTTTCCGCCGGGGGAACCTGGAACCATGAGGCTGAACCCCGCCCCCCTCCTCTTCCTGTGGGACACAGGCCAGCCGCTTCTCTCTGCCCTCGGCACGCCGACCTGTCCCTCCACGCGATGACGCGGATCCCCATCCGGGTGTAGATCATCCTGACACAGCAGACCCTGCTGGCACTTCCTCCAGGACCAGCCCTGTGCCTCCTCCCCGCTGCCCACAAGCCCTTCTTCCTTGCTCCTGGCCTGAACCAGGAATGGGGCCGTCAGGAGAGACGGGGCTTCTCCCCAACTTTCTGCTTTCACTAGTCCCTGGGGTACCTCCACACGCCTGAGGAATATATGGCAATTTCAAGCAATTCCTTCTCCTTGCCGGTGGCGGGTGTGGGCAGGGCAAAGAGGCGAGCGGGGAGATCAGATGGGGGCTGCTGGGAGATTCCCCTGCCTCTAAGGAGACCTGTGTGCCTAGGACCCCTGGAACGAGGGCAGCACTTGGGGGAAGGGCAGAATAATGGGCCAACAGGACCAGAACAGAAAAGAAACCGTTTCCTGACCTTGAACTGCTGGATCCCCCAGCCCTGCGTCCTCCCTGCCTCCAGACGGCTGTGCTGTTACAGAACTCCTTCCTGGTCGTTCAAGCCGTTTAGAATGGGACTTCCTGTGACTTTGCCGCTAAAAGTGTTCCAACCCCTATATGAGGCCCAAAGCCGCTCCCCAAGGCTCCAGTCTCCGGTGCCATCTCACCCACGCCCCCCCGAGACCCGCAGCCTGTGCTCCCTGACAAAGAAGGAGGCCCCAGCACGAAGACAGGCAAATCCGGGCCCACGTCCCAGCTCTGCCACCTCCTCACCTGTGACCCAGGGCTTGCACACGCTCACCTGCAGCAGGGAAAACAATCCCTATAGCATCAGATCACGGGAGAGGCTGCCACACAGCACAGGCCCAGTGTCCAAACTAAGGACACAATACCTGGGAGCTGTGATTATTGTGATATTTTAACATTTCAAGCCTGTTTTGTTTCCACCTGGATTGGGATATGTGGCAAATTCATCCATTCATCCATTCACCCATCCATTCATTCACCCATTCACCCATTCACCCATTCATCCATTCACCTACCCAACAAACATTTACTGAGTCCCTCCAGGGCTTAGCAGTGACAAAGCAGATCAGGCACATCGCCCTAAGATGTAAAGTTCTGAGGATTCAATGTGATATATAAACGGGGTACATGGAAGGCTGTACCTAGGAGGCTGAAATGACTGTTTTCTATCTGCCTCTCCACCCTTCCCCCATCCAAGTCCTGCCCTGCTCTGTGCCCTGGTTGGCGGACCCCCCCCCCTAACTTGGCTGACTAGCTTCTGGTTGGGTTATGGCAGGATGGAGAGAGAAGGGGTGAAGTTTCTTCTCCACTCCCTCCCTCCTTGGGGTCATGTCGCAGGCAGCAGCCCTGCCCTCCTGAACTAGAGCTCCTTCTGTCTAGTCTCACTGGGCTCCCTAAACTCTATGCCTTCTGCCTCTTCCCCCCCCACCCCCCGCCGGCCCCCCAGCCCGGGAGGTCCAGCTTTCCGCTTTCACTAGTCCCTGGGAACCTGAACATCCCTGCGCTTTCCCTCAACCCTCACCCCTCTGGGTGGTCCCTTCAGTACAGTCCATCCATGGGAGCATCGGAGGGATACAGTGGGTGCTCAGAATTCCCAGCCCTCGAGAGGAGGGGTGTCCGCAGGTTCACAGGTGCACTAAGACCCAGGTCCTTGCACCCGTGGGAATCTGGCCACCATGCCATCCCTGGATCTTGAGCGCAACATCCACGGGATTTTTCTCATTTGTGTCTCTGATTTCTCTGTAGCATCTCAGAACCCCCATTTCCCGGCCGTGAGGAGGGAATGACTTTGGGCTGCCAGTCCTGGCTCTAATCCACCTTGCTCTGCACCCCTGTGAGTCCCTTCCCTCCTCTGAGCTGTCCCCTCAGCTGTAAAGGAGGGGGCTAGACTCGCCCATTTCTAACCTCCTGCCTCTGAGCCTAGAACCTTCTGTATGTCACAGCGTCTGGACATTTCACAACCCCAACACCCAGACCAGGCCAGGCACGTGGGACCCGCTGAGAAACCGTCACGGCACCAAACAAGGGCCCTCAAGGCCTCTCCACACCTAGGCCCAGAGCCACCCTGCGCCTCTGAGCCAGCTCCCGGGACCACAGGGTGGAAACACCCGGTGAGGTCACTGTACCCCCAGGCTGCAAACCCAATCTGAAAGAGGGCGGAACACCCCCCCAACCCCGTTCCTTGCCCTTTGGGAATGAAGCCTCGCTCCTTCCGGCCCTCCCCCTCTGATGTCCAAGGGACACACTGAGACCCAAGCACCAGACTGAGCCCCGGTGCAAGTGGCTGCTCCCTCGGCTGGGAGAGGGCCTGGGAGCTAAGAGGGAGGCTGAGAGGAGATTTGGGGGGCGGGGTCCCTCAGAGCAGGCGGGACCGAGCTTGGAGAAAAGGCAGTGGAGAGGAGGGGAGCGGCAGAAGATTAAGGGGCATCTAACTCCCCCTCCCTCACCCCAGGGCGGGCCAGTCTTAGAAGGACCCCATCCTTGGGGCTGGTGGGGACAGGAGTCTCCTCGCTCCCCCTCCTGGGGAAGCAGCTGGGGAGAGGGCTCTCCCTGGCCCTGTGTGAGCCCAGATCTGGAGCCTGGGGTTCGGGAGGGGAGAGAGGAGATGGCTGGGGGGCTGCTGGGCGGCCTGGCAGGGGGTGGGAAGGTGGCCACAGGGACGGTGGCAGGAGGTGGCCAGCACAGCAGGGGCACACACACTGCAGGCGGGGACTGGCAGGGCAGGGCCTGGCCCGGTGCCACCGTACCTGCTGCTGGGCCTGGATCCTCATGTACTCGGCCCTCTGCTTGCCGTGCTTGCCTTTGTCCGGGCTGCCTGCCTGGCCCTGGGCCGCCTTCAGCCGGGAGGCCCCTGGAGTCACCACCTTCATGGGCGGCACGCTGCCTCCACCACTCTGCGGGGAGAAGCGCAGGGTCAGGTTCAGAGGGGGGTAGTGGGGGCATACAGGAGCCCAGGCACCGGGCGGGGTCTCTGGGGCTAGGACCTCTTCAGCGGGCCCTGGCGACCCCTCCTGGCTCCACACCCCTGCCCAGGGCTCAGGGCCACTCTCTGAGGCCAGCTTCCCCTGAGGAGAGGCGACGGCGGCAGGGGGGGGTCGGGGACCCGCTGGGTTCCTAACCACCCTGCTCCCCAGTGAGAACTCTTTGGTGGTTTCCTTGGCTAGCCCAGAGGCAGCTGGCACGCCCTGGGGGAGCCACTTCTCACAGGAGCGTCCCTAGTAACACCCCCACTCCCAGCAAGGGGCCCTGTCCAGAGCCCAGGAGAGCAGGCCTGGGATGGGGGGTCAGGGGGGCGGGTCTTTATAATGGCAAACAGAGCAGGACTGGCAGCCCCAAGTTCACATCTCCACCCAATGGGGGCGTGGGGGTGCCGTCTCCCTAGAGATGGACCAGTCTAGCCCCCTTGAACCCCTGGGGTACCAGGCCCGCCCAGAAGGGCTCTGGGAGTCCACAGGCGCAGGCAGAGAATGACAGAGACAGAAAGAGTCACACGGGGCGGGGGAGGGGGAGGGGATGGAAAGAGGGCGAGCGCTTTATTGGTGGGTTCACAGATACAGAGCAGAGGAGAGGCCTGGTCCCTGCCAGGCCCGGACGGGCTGGTCCCTGGGAGGCCAGCTTCCCAGCCTCCGCGGGCTCAGCCTGCCAGTCCTGCCGGGCAGCGCCAGGCTCCCAGGAGGGGGCGGAGCAGAGAGAAGGCCAGTGGGAGGAGGGGGCGGTCCGGGTGCTCCTCAGCACCCCCCTCCCTCCAGCTCTGGAGAAGGAGAGGCTGGAGCAGGAAGGCAGGAAGGAGAATGGGGGGTGGGGGACAGCCACCTGGGCCCCCGGGGGCGGGGGTGGGCAGCCGCCCGGGAGCCCCTCGGAGGGCGCCGCGCCCATCTGGCTCCGCGTGGCTTCCAGCTGCCGGGGCGTCTCTTCCGGGCTGTTTATCCACCCGCTGCCAGGGTGGGCATCGTGTCCAGAGTCCGTGGGGCTCTCCTCTGGGGGCGTCTCAGCCGTGGAGGGCTCTTGAGTTCTGTCTGGGGCCGGTCCCCGAGAACGGGGGGCCCTGGCTCCTCTCTCTTCTGGACCGCAGCCCCCTGCACCCCGTCTCCTCAGAGGCGCCCCTGCCTTCTCGGGCATCAGGCTGCTGCCCCGGGGCCTGGAAGCCTCGGCCACCACCTCTGGCGAGGCCCTGCCGCCGCCGCCAACCAGGGCCCGGGGTCTCGGGGTGGGGGTGGTTCTGGGACCGGGTTCCGCAAGCCTGGCCTCCGGCGGGGAGGGAGGAGGGTTGGGGGCACACTCCGTCAGGATGATCCGGGGGACGCACAAGGCCCCGGCGCCCAGGGCCGCCTGGGGGAGAAGAAAGATGCGGGAGAGTATGACCCCTGCAACCAAACCACCGGACCTGGGAAGGGAATTGAGCCCAGCTCCTTTCTTCCACAGAGGGGGAAACTGAGGCAGGGAGGGGCCTGAGTTAACTAGCCATTAGAGCAGTGGTTTTCAACCTGTGGGTCTCGACCCCTTTGGGGGTCGAACGACACTTTCACAGGGGTCGCCTAAGACCATCGGAAAACGCGGGTATTTACATTATAATTCATAACAATAGCAAAATTACAGCTATGAAGTATGGTTGGGAGTCACCACAACATGAGGAACTGTATTAAAGGGTCGCGGCCTTAGGAAGGTTGAGAACCACTGTATTAGAGGCAGAGCTGGGACTAGAAATCAGGCCTCTTTCCTCTGCACCTCCAGGCCCCCTCTCCCCAGCCCCCGCTTTCAGTTTACATAGAAGCACCCACATAGCTGACCTCTCAGGCACACCCCCGAGTTTGCGCCCCTGTGCAGCGGGACAGCAGTCTGAGGGGCGGGCGGGGAGTCTGTGAGTCACGTGGGCCTGGCTCAGCACGGGGCCTGGCCCCCTGTAAGTGCCTGATGAACACCAGCTCTTCGTTAGATTGAACTGAACAACAGAGCCCAGCGGCCCGTGTGCATGAAGGCCAATGTGGCTGCTGGCTTCAGAGGGCTGGGCTCTCATCCTCATCACAGGCCAGAGGCTCCTGGTCCCTCCGCCCCAACTTTCAGAACTTCCTCCAAGGGTTTCGCCCCCACGAGGGGGGAAGGGGGAGCTCGGCCGGACCAAGTCCCTCTGTGCACACAGGCTCGGGCAAAGCTAGAGCACCGGCTTCTGTGTGAGCCTCCCTCGCTTTGGCTTTGGAGGGGCCACAGAGACACCCCCAACCCCCACTGAGTGAGCCCCGGTCTAATTCTGAGCGCCAGGTCTGTGCCAGGCTCTGCCATGTCCGCCTTCGCCTTTAACCCCTACTGTAACCCAGCCAACGGCTCTCCTCTTCTTCACAAGGCAGAAACCAGGGGTGGGGAGGGTCACGTGATTCGCTCAAGGTCATTCACCCTCACAGCTCGTTAGTGGCAGCACCAGGATTTGAACTCAGGTGGTCTGACTCCAAGTCCGGGGCTCTTTCCACGGAAAGGAGCCATAGGGGAATTGGGGGGCGGGGGGCAGCAGGGTTACCCAGCCTCCCTCCCACCAGCCCTGCCACCTGCTTACCTGAAGACGGGGGTGCAGACTAGGGAGGCAGACGGGGTGACCCGGGCCTGCCCAGCTCCACGGCCCAGGGGTGCCTCGGGATGCCGAGGGTGAGCCAGGCCCCAAAGGGCCTCGGAGGGGCTTTGCCCACCGGCCCCTTCCGGATTGGCTCCGAGCCAGAAAGGAGCGGGGGCGGGGTGCCGAAGAGGCAGCCCTTCCGTACTGCTCAGCCCCAGACGGCTCCTCGGACGGCTGCGTCCACCCTGTGCCCAGCAGACAGCCCCGTCCACCCATCTGGTGCCTGTCTGCTCGCCCCGGCCAGGGAGACAAAGCACCACCAGGCCCCAAGCCAGGCCGGAATCAGGCGGTGGCAGCGTGGAGCCCACTGCGGCCAAGGGGCGCCTGTGCGCACTGGAGGCTGCCCGCCCAGCACATGGATGGGCAGAGGGAGCGATTCCCAGTCCACCCTGCAGGTGCCCTCCCGGGGCACAGTCCCCCACGGGTGCAGACGGCACGTCCACCCCCGGGTTCCCAAGAAAGAGTAAACAGGGAGTAAGTGCAGCAGGGACAGCAGCAAGGACTGGAGTGAGAGAGAAAGAAGAACTTCCCAAATGCTGAAAGATAGGGAGCCAGCAGCCAAGGAAGGGTGTGGGGTTCTTCCGTTCCAAGCTTCCTGACCAAGAGGGCAAGATGGGGCCGCCGGCCTGAGGGGGCCTTGAACCACTCTAGGTACCAGGCCTCTTGTGGGGGAAATGAAGCCCCCGCCGGGCACAGACAGCAGAGTGAGGGGGCAGGAGGCAGCGGGTAGGGGCATGGCGGAGACGTAGACAAGGGCTCAGGACCAGGTCCGATTCTGAGTTGGACTTAAAGTCATCTAGTAAACAAGATCCAAACTCCCATCTTGGACCGAGACAAAACCCAGGCTGCAGGCCAGACCTCCACGCAGGCCGCCGATGGGGACAAAATGCCCAGCCCACCAGGGGCCGGCCCGAAGGAAGCCTGCAAGAAAAGGCAGACCCGGGGCCTCTGGCTGCCAGGCTGCGGGAATCCAGGGATGGAAGGGAGGGTGGTGCACCGGTCCTGGGAGGGGGCGGGGCGAGTCCAGGGAGGAGAGGCTGTGGCAGTGGTGGGGACCCGGGGATGTGACTGGCATCCTAGCAGTTAGCGTGACAGGTGCAGAGAGGAAGCTGTAAAGGCACAGGCAGAGGAAGCGCCGTGAGAGGTGGGGCAGCCTGTTACCTTCCACGTGGGGCCTGGGGCTGAGCCCCCGGGGGGCCCTGAGTCCTGGGGGGGCAGCAAGGTAGGGATCGGCTGGCGGCAGGGCGTGGGGGGGAGGGAAACCACTGAGCTTCTCTCAAACACCTGGGGAGCAGAAAGTGGGGGAACGTTTGGAGGAGGCGCCCAGGGAGGGCAGTGGAGGTGCTGGCTACAGCTCAGGCGCCACAGGAAGGGGGGCCTGGGCTGGCACTGGGATCCCAGCGTCACTCCTTGGCCCCTCACAGCAGTCACGGGCCACTCTGCCCTCCCATGGGTCTCGCCTCCAGAAGCCCCAGGAGTCCAGGGTCTCCGGCCACGCAGGGAGGGAGCTGAGCACCCTGAGTCTGAGACATTCAAGGATGGGGGTCTCAGAGCACAGGGGGGGTCTCAGGGCAGTTGGGGGTGGTTCACAAAGACTGAAATCAAAAACCTTGCCCGGCAGGTGTGCTCAGTGGTTGAGCACTAACCCATGAACCAGGAGGTCACAGTTTGATTCCTGGTCAGGGCACAAGCCCAGGCTTAGGGCTCATCCCCAGTAGAGGGCGTGCAGGTGGCAGCTGATCAGTGATTCTCTCTCATCATTTTTTCTTTCTTTTTTTTAATATATTGTATTGATTTCCCACAGAGAGGAAGGGAGAGGGATAGAGAGCTAGAAACATTGAGGAGAGAGAAACATCAATCAGCTGCCTACTTGGGATATGCTCACAACCAAGGTACATGCCCTTGACTGGAATCGAACCTGGGACCTTTCGGTCCACAGGCGGACGCTCTATCCACTGAGCCAAACCGGTTTCGGCCTCTCTCATCATTGATGTTTCTATCTCTCTCCCTCTCCTTTCCTCTCTCTGAAATCAATAAAAACATATGAAAATAAAATTTTTTAAATATATTTTATTGATTTCCACAGAGAGGAAGGGAGAGGGATAGAGAGTTAGAAACATTGATCAGCACACTCCCTACTGGGGATGTGCCTGCAACCAAGGTACATGCCCTTGACCGGAATCGAACCTGGGACCCTGGAGTCCGCAGGCTGACGCTCTATCCACTGAGCCAAACCGGGTAGGGCTAAAAATATTTTTTAAAAACCCAAACCTGAAAGGAGAGACTTTAGGACCCACCGCCCGCCCCTCCTCCCCCCCACCTCCACACTTTACAATGGAGAGAAAAATCAAGGCAATTTCTTGGGGTCCCGAACTTTAGGACCCCAAGAGATTTTAGGACCCACCGCCTGCCCCTCCCACCCCCCCACCCCCCACTCCACACTTTATAATGGAGAGAAAAATTGATGCAACTTCTTGGGGTCCCGAACAGGCCAGCACCCAGCGGGAAGCCGGAGACTCCAACCCCTGTCCTAGTCCGGCCCCCTCACCCGGGGTCAGCTGGCAGGGAAAGGGAGCAGGGCTGACCCACCTCCAGCTCCGCGATGATGCGGTCCTCGTCGTCCTCGTCCTTGATGGCGGAGGCCATGATAGGCGGGGTGGAGGCCGGGCGGGCCACCTCGGACACGGTCCGGCGCAGCTTCACTTGGGGCTTTTGCACCTCCAGCTCCTCGGACTCGGCCTTCTGCAAGTCCCAGGCCTGTCACGGCCAGGCTCTGCCCCACCCCCAGCATCAGCTCCCCTCCTGGGCTCCGCGGGCTCTAGACCAGCTCCCGCCTGCCCCCCTGGCTCCTTGTCCTCCCAGGGCGGCCTCTTCCCCTGGGGGGAGTCCCCATTGGCCAGCTTCCTCCTCCCTCCCACTTCCTCTGAGAGAGGGGACCACCGGGAGGGTCTCTGGGGGTCACTTCAGGCATCCCTCTCACTCAACCTCCTCTCCCCCTGCCCCAGGTGGGGTGGTACCTTGATGAAAGTCGAGTCCTTCTTGCTGGTGACCACGACCTCTCCGGTGCGCGTGGTGGTCAGGCCGTGGGAGGAGGGGAAGCTCCGGCGGGGAGGGGGCGGTGGGGGGGACTTGGAGGGCTTCTCTGTGCGATACCGGGGCACCGTCAGCTCATCTGCAGCAGCCAAGGGGCTGGAGGTCAGGGGACCCTGCCACCCGGACTCCAAGGGGAGAGGCCTTGCTTCCTCCTCCAAGCAGGAGGGGAAAGGACACGGGCCCCTCCTCCTCCTCTCTCAGCTCCCCCTGCAATCCAGCCCCCAGCCCCGTCACCCTTCATCCCTCCACACTCAACGTG
>JAAGEH010000016.1:1900535-1917869 GCA_011751065.1 Lasiurus cinereus | reverse complement strand
TCCTCATGTGGTGGTGACCCCCAACCATGAAATTTTGCTACTGTTATGCATCATGATGTAAATATCTGCATTTTCCGATGGTCTTAGGGGACCCCTGTGAAAGGGTCGTTCCACCCCCAAAGGGGTCGCGACCCACAGGTTGAGAACCGCTGCTCCAGAGAGAGAAGCAATACCTATTGCAAGAGCCTGGCCCTGCCCACCAGGCTCTCCCTTCATTTTTCTGGTGGAGGGGACTGTCTCCAGGGCAACGTGCAGAAAAGTCACTCACACCTGGGGTTCCTCTGCCTTGGGTCCTCCGTGGCTCCCCGTTACCCAAAGCCACATCCAACCTCCTTGTCCCAGCACCCTCTGCAGTGACCATCCTTCGGCCTCAGCTTGCCTGGTCCCCACCGGACCCTCCAGGCCTGCGCACACACTGCTGGCTCTCCCTGGGATGCCGGCGCTCACTGGCCAGGAAGCACCTCCTTGTTTTCAAGACCCCAATGGGAAGAGCCCTCCCAGGGGAGCCCCTCCTGCCCTCCCAGGTCTCTCTCCTCTGGGAGTGCTCCACACCAGAGCTACCTCCTCCACCATACTCAGCACCACATCCTACTTCTGCTTCCACACCAGCCCGGGACAGGCGCCAGGACAGACCACACTGTGCTTAGTGCCCTCATCTGTAAGTGGGACTGACCCCTGGGGTCGTTACAGAATTGTAAGAGTTAACATGCAGGAAGCGTCTGGGGCAGTCCTTGTCACAGTAAGTGCTTGATAAGCATATGTTAGTATCAGCCCCCCACTAAATTTTAAAAGCAAGCAGTGTCCTATTCCTTACTCCCAGCACCTAGCGCACAGTAGGTACTTGGCAAATACCGTATTTTCCAGCATATAAGACGACCCCCGACTTTTGAGAAGATTTTCCTGGGTTAAAAAGTGTCTTCTATGCCAGAAAATACGGGTATGTGTGTGGCAGGAATGAGTGAATGAATGAATGATGATCGTCCTTTCTGGTTCAGATTTGTGCCTCCCCCGTGAGCTCCCGGGCTGGGGCAGGAGGCTGGGAGCACAGGAACCGGGTCTGTATCCATCAGCGAGGCACCCTATGTCCGCACAGCCGGGCCCAAGGCCCATGCTGGGTCGGAGGTCAGACAGAGGACTCTCTGCCTGGACTTGCTCCTCCTCCCTGCGTGGTCCCCCCAGCAGCAGTCGGGGCTGGATGGGTCCAGCTCTAACCAGACTCTGCGCCTCCCTTCAGTGACGGGGGGTCAGGATGCTGATGTCCCAGCACCCCCTTCTCCAACAGCCTGATCACAAGGATTCTCACACCCCGGCGCTCCCCCATCAACCCGAGAGCTTCTGAGGATGGGGCTTCCCTTCTCTGGCTCCTCACCCACCCCATCTTCCTCCATACCTGAGCCCCTCCTTCCACTGGGTTCCGTCCGGGGGGCTGCCTTCTGGCCGTGGGGGACCTTGGGGGGCTTGTGGTCAGGGGTCGGGGCCGGGTGGGCCTTGCTCGCACAGTCCAGGTCAGGGATGGCCTTCAGCAGCTCCGCCTGTGTCTCCTCCAGCAGCCGATTGATGTCCTTGGCGCTATACTGGGTGAGGGCCGCCCGCTTCTCCTCCCAGTCCCGCTCGGCAGCCTTCAGAGAGGGAGCCAGAGTCAGGACGACAGCGGTGACCCCGCCCCTGGGCCTTTGGGGCCTCAGCCCCTTCCCCAGGCCCACATGCCAGGAATGGTAAAGGAAGCCCACCTTTGGCCCAGCCCCCCAGAGACCAGAGAACTTCTCCTGGAATATTCCAAGCTTTCTCCACAAGCCTAGAATGCTACCTTCTTTAGAGACTACGCTCTGGATAGACCGAGACCCGTTTTGGGACATTCTCTTTTGTCTCATTGAGCACATCGTCTGTTCTTACGCCAGCGACACACTGCTTTAGGTATTATGGCTTTATCACATGTTTTTCTGACTAGCAGGCCGAATGTCCTCCTTACTATGCTTCTCAGACTTCCTCCTTTACCAGGAAAAATTACCCATGCCTCCTCGGCACTTCCCGCCTAGGATGGCGGGAGGAAGGCCTGAGCCAGCGGACCCCCTGTCCCAGGCCCAGTACCTCAACAGACACCGCCTTGTCCACGCTTCTCTTGCCAAGAGCGTCCAGGCCTTTGGTGGGGTTGCCCCCCTTGGGCGTAGAAGGGGCTCCCTCAGCGGGTCCACTCAGCTCATGGAGGTTCAGCGGAGGGCTGGGAGGTGGCATTTCGAAGTCCAGGCTCTTGTTGAAGTCGGTCTCGGCGGTCACCTTCTTCGGGGACTGGCTCAGGAGGTTGTTGGGGGGCGGCCACACCCCCTCGTCCACTTGCCTGGGGTTGGGAGAGTTAGAAGCAGCTGTGAGCCCAGCAGGATGGGGGGTGGGCCCAGGGATGGGAGGCCTGGCCTGAGGGAGGCGGGGTGCAGGAAGGGCTCTGGGGTCTTGCAGGACAGAGGCCAGGGCCTGGGCAGGAGAGCCAGCATCCAGCATTGGGGACAGACAAGTCTCTAACAAGTCAGAGTCGGAGGACAGCCCCAGTGGGACATCAATGGCCTTTAAAAGGGGAGACTGGATCAAGGGGTCAGGCTGATCCCTCCATCTGAGCTCAGTGTGTGCCCCCCCCCCCACCGTGGGAAGTCAGAGGTCAGAGGTCAGAGGAGACCAGGGGTAGGATGACCTTTGGATCTGGGCTAGCATGTCTGTGACCCCGCGGCAGCGCTTGAGCAGCCCATCCAGGCGCTGGGGCTCCTCCTTCAGGAACTTCACGGCCTCCACCTCCACGCGCAGCACTACCCGCATCTTGCTCTGCAGGCCTGGGAAGTGAGCTGAGGGCATGGGGGGAGTGAGCTGAGGGGGTGCAGCTCAGAGGAGTGGAGGGATGGGGAGCAGAACGGGCCGTGCTTAGGTGGGGGAAGGACTGGGGCGGGGTAGGCGTGCAGCAGGGACACCCACTGGGACCACGCGCCCTATTCCCTGGCCCCCAGGCTCACCCTTGAGCTCGCTCAGGGTCTCCCCGAGCTGTTTCAGCACCAGCGCCTTCTCCTCCAGCTCGGGCCCCGGCACCAGCCGGTGGTTGTGGGAGACATCCCTCTGGATCTTCTCCACCGACTTCTCCAGGTCACTGCAGACACACAGAGACCCGCTCAGCCCCTCTGGCCCCGGCCCCACCCCCTGAAACCGGGCAGCTGGAGGGAAATCAGGCCACCGGGCAGCTCCAAATGAAAAGCCGTCCACCTGGCCCCACGCCCAAGCGAAATCGGAAGTGCCCAACCTCAGAGATGAGGCTTCAGAAGAGCCCCCTAACGGGGCCCCTGCATCTCCGGGTGAAGTTCTGTCTCCAGCCTCATCAGCTCGGCTCTCCCTGCCTCCGCCTTGCATCTTCCCCTTCTCATCCTGCCAAGGACGCAGCCGAGGACCTGGCAGCCTTTCAGAGAGCTGGAGGCAGCGCCACGTGCCCCGAGGGGTCTCCTTTCTGGCAGGGTGGCACTGCCTGTCCACCTACCTTTCCTCAACTGATCCAGGCGCTCAGCCTCTTTCTTTGAGGACAAAGCCTCTTTTGATTTTCAAGGGGCTCCTGCCGAGCTTGTGTCGTTTCAAACACCCCATCTTTCTAAAATGTAAATCAGACAGAGCCACCACCCCGTGTTGAACCTTTACACGGATCCCATCGGGCGGAGGCTAAAATCCAAACGCTCCCAGGCAGTCAAGAAGGGCGTGAGGGGAAGCAGATGAAAATTTGGCTCCAGAGTCAGACAGTCCCGAATCCCAATCCCAGCTCTGCCCATCCCCGCAGAGAGATCCTGGGCAAGCTACCTACTCTCTCCAGGCCTCGGCCTCCTCATCCAAACTATGGGGGTGGTAAGAGTTCCCTCCTCCTGGGGCCATGGTAACATTCAATAAGCTAACGCAGCCAGAAAAGGGGTGGCAAGGGGTCAGGCCCTGGGGACTGCGTTTCTTTCCCTCCCAGCCACATCTCTTGTTCTCGACTCTCTTGCTTCTGTTTAGAACCGTCCAGAATGTCTCTGAGGTCCTTGGATGTGCTGTCCTCTCTGAGCTGAGTGAGTGTGTGTGTGTGTGTGTGTGTGCGCTCACGCACACCGTGCCCAGTGGTACTGCAATACCAGGTCGATGCATGGAGTGGATGGGGCAAGCTCCTATTCCGTCTCCCTGCTCCAAAAATTCCTTTTAATATACTGTCCTTGGATAGAGGACGTATCGGATATTAAACTGATAAGCACAGATACTACACTTGATCTTAGCCAAAAGGCTGAGAAGTGATCTCTGGGCTTTCTTTATTTTTTATATATTTTATTGATTTTTTACAGAGAAGAAGGGAGAGAGATAGAGAATTAGAAACATCGATGAAAGAGAGACATCAATCAGCTGCCTCCTGCACGCCTCCTACTGGGGATGTGCCCGCAACCAAGGTACATGCCCTTAACCAGAATCGAACCTGGGACCTTTCAGTCCGCAGGCTGACGCTCCATCCACTGAGCCAAACCGGTCTTGGCTCTCTGGGCTTTTTTAATGCCATTTCCTCTGCTTAGAATATTACATTCAAACACACACACACACACACACACACACACACGCCCAGAGACATGTGTGCACATACACATATACATGTGACTAAAACACTTGTTCTCAAGTCTCAATGGAACCTGTCCTCTACTCCTTACACTTGAGCTTGGGGGTCTGCCTCCTGCCCTGCCCCCGGCCTCTGGGGCTCCTGTTGGCGGGACTGTGCAGCGCCAGGCAGGCAGAGCCACGCCTTCTAGAGTCGTAGCCGATGCCCAGCAGCTGGCAGGGTGCCCGGAGCAGAATAACTTTCTAATAAATAATTGTGGGCTGAACGATTAAGTGAAAGAAAGAACTGTTGATCTCAGTGGGACCTGCAAAAAGGTTGAAAAAAAGGAACACGAAAGAAAGAACTGCTGGCCGGGTAGGTCACCTCAATTCTGTGCCTGAGTCACTGACATCCCTGACCCACATGCGGGACTGTACATGCCTCCCTGCCAAATCCCATCTGTTAGGTTTCAGCTCCGCTCCCCAAATGGAGACAACTTCTGAGTCTCGGTTCTGCCACCCAGCAGATTTGCTCGCCCTCAAAGCTCTGTCATCAGCAAATCTTATCAGCATGCCTTCTATATCTTTATCCGACTTGCGGGTAAAGACAGGCCGCGCTGGAGCCCAGGATGAATCCCTGTGGCTCAGCACTGCCAGGGAAAGCGCTGGCAGGCCCTCAGTGCCTCTTCCATGCCCGGAGCCTCGCTCAGCCCTGCCCTTTCATGGCCTGACTGCAGTGAGTGTCAGCCTTTCTCATCTCCTGGCACACAGAAGCCAATCACTGAAATTCGGCGGCACACCAACAAATAGATCATTTTGCCGATCTGACAAAAAATAGATATAATTTTGATCCATTCACGCCGGATGGCTGTTTTTGTGTTGGCTGTTGTCATTTTTTTTTATTTGACAAGGGGAAAGGAGTCAGCCCTCGCACTGAAGAGTCTTCGATTCCTGGTCAAGGCATGTGTGGGAGGCAACCAATCCATGTGTCTCTCTCTCATCAGTATTCCTCTCTCTCTCTCTTCCCTCCCTTTCTCCCTCACTTTCTCTCTCCCTTCCACTCTCTCTGAAAATCAACAGAAAAAATACCCTCAGGTGAGAATTAACAGCAAAACAAAAATAAGTCCATGCCCCTGACTAAATGGTCAAGTAGTGCATGTTTTACAAATTCTTGCAGCACACCGGTGGGAAATTGCTGCTTTATTTAATTCTCACAATGAATCCTGTGAGCAGGACCCATCATTATGTCCAATCCACACACAAACAGCTTAGACCGCAGACTACATTTCCCAGCCTCCCTGGCAGTTGGAAGTGGTCACAGACTGAGGTTTAGCCCATGGCATCTGAGTGAAAGGGGTGCATGCTGTTTCCAGGCCTGGCCCACAAGAACCTCCCCTGTAAGCTCTCCCGTGCTCCTTTCCCCTTCACCTGGGGGTGATCTTGGAAGGCACATATTCAAGATGGCGAAACCTCCATCAGCCCAGGTCCCTGAATGACTGCATGAAGGAGGGCCCTACCCCTAAAACCCACCCCATACTGTTCCAGGAGAAAGAAAGAGATGTCTATTACTTTTGAACCATCATATGATGTCTTTTAGCAGCTGCCAAATCATTAATCAATTAGCCACCTCGGCAGATACTACTGGCTTTGGCATTTTTATTAAAAAGAGGCTCTGGGAGGTGAAGTAACTTATCTTACAGCTATTTTGTGGCAAAGCAGGACCTGCTCATGCCTGACCTCCACCTTTGGGTCCCACTGCATCTCACTCCCACCCTGGATGAAGCATAGTATCGGCCTTAACTTCCTGCAAGAGGCCGGGGCAAGAAGAAGGGGCCGAAGCCGGTTTGGCTCAGTGGATTGAGCATCTGCCTGTGGACTAAAAGGTCCCACCCAGGTTAGGTTCCGGTCAAGGGCATGTATCTTGGTTGCAGACACATCCCCAGTGGGGGGTGTGCAACTAATTGATGTTTCCCTCTCATCAATGTTTCTAACTATCTCTCTTCCTTCCTCTCTGTAAAATAATCAATAAAATATATTTTAGAAGAAGAAGCAGCAGCAGCAGCAGCAGCGGCGGCAGAGGGAAGCCAAACAAAAGCAAGTGTCCAGGGGTCAGCAGGGGGTTGGCCCACCTAATGCCTGGGGAGGCTCTGGGAGCTGGGCAGGGAGCGCCCTCGTGACCACGCTGGAGCCCCTGCAGGCCTGGTGTGCAGCTCAGCCCGGCACCACCCCAAAGAGGCAGGAGCCATCTTCCCAGTGGGTGGAGAAACCTGCCAGAAACCATCTACCATCCCCCAAGCTCTCACAAGGGAGCAGAGTAATAGGTTTGCTAACAGGGCGGGGGGGGGGGGGGGAGGGAAGGAGGGTAGTGAGTCTGTGGGTTTCTGGAGAGCCACAGCCCCAGGAAGCTGTGGACCAGACATTCCCGCGACAAAGGCTTAAAGCCATCCTTTCATTTCTTCTGCCTCTGTGCTTTCTCACTTCCTTTTATTTCCCTTTAATGTCTCAATAAAGTTTGGTGGGTTGTTTTTTTTTAAATTCCAACCCAGCTCCTTCGTGGTGAGTGAAAAGGGTGAGGAGAGGACAGAAAAGGCAGGTGACAGAATTCCCTGGCCTGGGCAGCTGCCCAGTTTACTTGGAGATGGCACCTGAGTTGTCACCAAGCTTTCACCCCGGGAGTGATGGGTGGCTGCGGCCAGCTTGTCTCCAAGAGGGGTGACCCTTTCTTTCATCTCAGCTACAAGGGCCTGGGGATCTCCGCATACGTGCCCTCAGGCTGTGTGGGCCCCAGGCTGAGGAGCAGGGAACTTCTCAGGGGCCCCTTGCCAGCTGTGCAGTTCAATATGAGCTGGTGAGGAAGCTGGCTCCTCCGAGCAGCGTCTCCCAGCTCCCTGAGTGACTGTCCAGTCGAACCCATGCCCCCTCGGGAGAGAACTGCAAAAACCTTAATCCTTGGCACCGATGAGGAAGCCACAGCCCAGAGAGGGGCGGAAACTGCCCGATCACACCGCCTCCCGGTGCTGGAGCAGGACCTCAGGCCCCTTGTGCCCTGTGCCATCAGAAGGAGGCCTGAGCAGGCCCTCTGTCTCTGACACGGGAAGGCTGCAGGAGGGGGCAGGTGGGGGGAGGGGAAGCGGTGCTCACACAGCGGCCTGACAGTGAAAGGTAGCTTCTTCCTTCCCCGGTGCCAGACAATCGAATGTTGGCCAGACAGCTCTTTGCTAAATTTGGTTCAAAGACTGTCTTCCGTTAACTCTTCCACATCTAAGCCTTTGGGGGTGGGGTGCTCTCTATTCCCCATTCCTTCTGGAAAAGCCAGGGCGGTGCGAGGAGGAGGGGAAGGAGGATTTCCCCGTGGCTAATCCTGGCCTCCGAGATGAGGGAATTGGCATGCGGGCAACTGTAGCTGGTCAGAAGCGAGCTGACCAAGCTGGCAACACCTGCTCCTCCACCTGGATGCTCTCCTGGAGGGTCAGTTCACATGCCACAGGCCAGAATGAAAGCAGACAGACGGCCGAGTGAAACCAGGCAGCTGGCCGCGCGAAAGCGAGGCTGCGTGCAGGCCACAGGGAATCCAGACTGTGGACGATTAGGAAGAAAAGACCATGGCAAAAAGCAGGCATCGAGCCAGAAAGAAAAAAAAAACAACAAAAAACTCAGGAATTGCGCCAGATGGCCAAAGGTTTGTGGGTCACCGAGAAATCAGGCCACGCAGGAGAAGGAGGGCAGACTTCAGAGCAGACCAACGTCATCTGTGACTCAGAAGGAAGGGCGCTGCGCCTGGGCAAAAGCAGGTTGCATGCCCGCCGCCCGCCCGGGGCCTCGCCCCAGCCCGCCCGCCCGCCCCCCCAGGCCCAGCCTCACTTCAGCTGCTGGGTGATGAGCTCCTCGTCGTTGAGGTAGCGCAGCCGCTCCTCCTCCACCAGGGTGCGCTGTCGCTGCAGCGGGTCCTCGTGCCGCCGCGCCGCCTCCGACACGCGCATGCTCAGCTCCGCCTCCGTGCCCTTCAGCAGCGCGCGCAGCGACTCGAGGTTCTGAAGCTGTCGAGGGCAGATGGACCGATGGACCGGGGTGCGGGGGGTGGGGAGGATGGAGGCGCGCATCAGGGAAAGGGCCGGGACGAGGCAGGCAGAGGACAGCCCCAGGCCGGGCGGGCGCCGCAGCATAGGCGGCTGCGCGGCTGCGGCCGTGAGCAGCAGCGAAAGGCTGGGATGGTGGGGGTTCGGGGGGTTCGGGGGGTCGGGGGGAGCGGGCAGAAGCCGAGGGCTCGGATCTGGAGAACCGAGGCAGGTGGACAGAGGCAGGGGGCGGGGTGCTGAGTGGCCCAAGCAGAAGGTGCGGCTGCATGACGGTGAACGTGAGCAGCGGCGAAGCGGTGGGATGGTGGGGGGCGGAGGACAAGGTTACTGTGCTGGGTAAATGCAGAGGCAAGAACAGGCTCTTTGGGGGACAAGGAGTGGCCCTGTGTAGGGCCCTGCCCACCATGGCTGTGGCTTGGATGGACTCGGGCACTGGGGTTTGATAAGAGCTCCCGTGGCTGGCACGGGTCGACTCACTGAACCCTCGAACCCAGTTCTCAGGCCCGGTTGGGGCCATAGTGGGGGTGGGCGAGGCCCTATCTGCGGCCCAGATGGCAACTCTCTGCCCCCCTCCAGCCTGTCTCTGTTCATTATTCTCACCTGAAGGGCTCGGGGGCCCTCTGGAGGAGCGGGCACAGCGATGCCAGGCTCCTGACTGGTGGGACCATCTGCCAGGCGGGGCAGGGTGGGGGAGGGAAAGGGGAGCCTGGGGCATCCTTGAGTGCTAGCGAGGGGGGGCGGGGGGAGGGGAGGCGGCTCCGTGGGCTGGATGGGGGTCCCGGGAGTGCGGTAAAGATTCGGGGACGGGGAGAGAAGGCTCAGGGACGGGGACACAGCCGAGGGCTGGGGCTGGGTCAGGGCACAGATTCAGCCAGGGGGAAGGGGAAGGGGAGAGGGCCCAGTGATGGGCAGGAACTCGGTAGAGGGAGTAGGGGATGGGGCCGGACTTGGGGGGGAGGGAGTTTTGGTACAAGTGGGTGGGTTCGCACGGAGCGGGGGGCCGGAGGGGGCGGTACCTGGAGCTTCCGCAGCTGCTGGAGCTGGCCGCGCAGGTCGCTGGTGCTGCTCTGGAGGCCACGCAGGTGCAGCTGCATCTGCAAACGGCTGATGGCGGGCTGCCCCGCGGGGGTGCTGCTGGCTGAGGGCGGGGGAGGGCCTGACACTGGGGTGGCCCCGCTGCTCCGGCCGCCTGACCCGCAGGCTGCAGAGGGACCGTGAGGTGGAAGAAGAAGCCATGAGCTTGGAGGGGTGGAGGCAAGGTCCCCCCCCCCCACACACACACAGTAGTGACAGAGGCACGTGGCCCTGGCTCCCTGCCCTCGAGGGTAGCCAGCCCTCCTGCCTGCGGGGAGTCAGGGCAGACTTCTGGGGCTAAGGTGGCCACTCCTTTTCCTTTCAAGCCCGGCGACATCGTATTGTTTACCGATTGGTAATGTGACGCCCGGATAGTGTAAGGGGAGGAGAGAAAGGTCACTCACGTGCTGAGGGCGTGGCTGCTCCATTGGAGCTTTCGATCTTCTCGCTGGGGCACAGGAAAAAGATGGCCGTCAGAGGGCCCGGGCTAGGCCCCAGACAGTCAAAGCGGGGTGAGACCTAAGCATACTCCGCAGTCCCCTGATCTCAGGATGGGGCCCCAGAGAGGAGGGGGCTCACACCCAGAGTCACACAGTGAGACCCTGGCAGAGGTGAGCCCTGGGCCCCTGCTGCCCACTTTCCCTCCCTCCTTCTTGCCCCGACCACAGGCCCTGCCAGGTGCGGGGGAAGCCTCACCTGGGGGTCTCGGGCTCCGAACCTCGTAACAGGGCACTCTGCACCAGGCCTGTGAGGCTGGCAATCTGCTTCTCCATGGCCTCCATGCGCTCCCTGGGGAGGAGGGTGGCTGTGAGCAAACCCTTGTGCAGGCCTGGGGTCCCTTCGGACCGTTACTAAGATGAATAACTAGAGGAAGTACCACTCCCTCCAGCCACCAGCACACAGACAATTCAAAGGGTCCTAACACCTCAGGGTCAAGCCCACCCCCCTTCCCATACAACACTGACAAGCCTATCTCCATCTGACAGGGACCCCCTCCCTCTGCAGCCTCCTCTCACCAGTGGCTCCCTAATGGGCCCCTCCCTGGCCTCTCGGTGCCTCCATGTGTTTTCCCCTTGCTTGGTATGTACGCCCTCCCACAGAGAAGTGCATGCATTTTTTTTCAAGATGACATTTTTATTTTAAGATATTTGAGCTTTCTGTCTAATAAAATATTTTTATGATTATTTATAGTTTTGTTGGTGCTTTCATTTACTTTCTTCTTTTTTAGTACACACATTTTTTATTTTTTTAATTCATAATTTTTAAAATATATTTTATTGATTTTTTTACAGAGAGGAAGAGAGGGGGATAGAAAATTAGAAACATCGATGAGAGACATCGATCAGCCGCCTCCTGCACACCCCTTACCGGGGATGTGCCCGAAACTAAGATACATGCCCTTGACTGGAATGGAACCTGAGACCTTTCAGTCTTCAGGCCAATGCTCTATCCTTCTGAGCCAAACCGGTTTTGGCTTTTTTTTAAATTTTTTAAAATATATTTTTATTGGAGAGGGAGAGAGAGGTTGAAACATCAATGATGAGAGAGAATCATCATTCTGCACGCCCCCTACTGGGGATTGAGCCTGCAACCCGGGCATAAGCCCTGGGCCTGAATCGAACCTGAGACCTTTCAGCCCTTGGGCCAACACTCTATCCACTGGGCCAAATCAGCTAGGGAGAAACACACATTTTTTAATGTGTCTCCCCCACTAAACAGGACAGAACTGGGTTTGCCCAACTTGGCACTGACAGTGTCCAGTGCACTGCCTGGCACACGGGCCACAAGCGAGCTGTGTGAATGCCAATCACTCTCACCTCCCCCTAACCCCCAGCACTGCCTGAGGGCAGCGGGGGACAGGTCAGTGCCCTGGTCACCTCCTCCAGCCCCGCATCCTTCGGAAGGAGCTGCAGGCTGAGCAAGAGTTCCCCCAATCGGAGGCCACCTAACTGTACCTCCTCCCCACCCCTATGTGCCAGCACCCCCGCCCTGGTGAACTTCAGCAGGCCCTGTGCTGGACAGCTCTCGCCTGCAACTTCTGTGGGGGCGGGAAAGGCTTTCAAGATTAGAGCTGACTCAGCCTCGATTGGGGGGTTAGGCAGACCGGCTGGGGGAACGAAGGCAAACCCAGGCCCCCAGAGTCCTGAGACAGGGCCCTGTGTCCACCCCTCAGTCCTGTAGACGGAAGGAAAGTGGCATGTCCGTCTCCCCATTGCTTTCCCTGCTGCATTGCATACACTCTGGCGACCCCCCACTAGACAACCCCAGGTCTACAAAGGACCCCCGAGGCCAGAGCACCACCCTCCACCCACTGCAGGGCCCCTCCCCACCGTACCCCACCCCCCCCCACCCCGGCCTGAGGCCTCGCCAGCTTCCCTCACCTGGTCTCTGTGTCCTTGGCGGGCACCGGCGGCCCGAACCCAACGAGCGGGCGCTCCCCGGGCCCGGGGAAGAGCTCGGGAGGGGGCGCTCCGGCGGCGGCCGCGGTGCCCCCCGCGCTGCGCGCCTTGCCCCCCGGGCTCTCGGCGAAGACGGAGGAGGAGCCCGAGTCCTTGCGGAAGGACTGGCGCACCGGCGAGCCGCGGCTGGGCGGCCCCGAGTAGGGGCTGTGCGGCGGCGGGGGGCCCCCGGGGGGCGCGGCCACGTCGCTCAGCTTCTGCGGCGACGAGGGCGGCAGGCGGAAGCCGTAGCCGTCGCCGCCGTAGAGCGGCCCGCCGCCCGCCGCCTTGTACAGCGAGTCCTCCAGGTCGGACTGCAGCGCCGCGGCCGAGTAGGTGCTGAGCGAGCGCACCGAGCCGCGCTTGTACAGGCCGCCGGCGCCCGGGTAGGCGAAGGGGTCGCCGGCGGCCGCGGCCAGGCTCAGGCGCCCCTCGTGCAGCAGCCCGTAGGGGTCGGCGTACAGGCCCTCGCCCTTCACCAGCATCATGCCGCCCGCCTTGCTCGCCAGGTCCTCGTCCGGCTTCACGTCCCGCCGCTCCAGGATGGCGCTGGGGCTGGGGCTGACGCCCGGCGCGGCGGGGGCGCCCCCCAGCCGCTCGGCCGCGTGGTGCACCGGGCTGCCCGCGTACGAGGGCGGGCGCCCCCCGGCGTACGAGAGGCGCGAGCGCGACGGCGAGCCCGAGGGCAGCCCCGCGGGCAGCCCCGGCGGCGGCGAGCCCGAGGCCAGGTGCGGCGCGGGCGACAGGTTGTTGAGGCGCCGCGTGGGGGACGACTCCCTGGACGCGTACACCATCTCCCTCTGTGCGGAAGACAGGCCCGGACACCCCCCCCCCAGGCACCAGGGTCACCCCGGGGGTCCCTGCCTGGGGAGCCAGTCTCTCCCACCCCGCCCTGACCCTCGCTCCCGCTGCACCGTGGGCCTCTCCCTCTCCAGGGCTCTCCAGATGGAGGAAGGAGGGGCACCAGAGGGACAACCCGCGGCCCTATGGGGGTGGGGGGAGCCTAACGGGGTGGAGTGGTTCCTGGAAGAGTGCTCTAGAATCCCGGGGGCCTGTTGGAGAAATCCTGAGCGGATGGAGGGGGAGGGGGGCGCTCACAGGGGAGAGGAGGGTCCCCTCCAGGACCCCACAACTAAGGGAGGCCCCTGCTGCTTCAGTCTCTGGGTTCCTTTCTCCAAAGCTGGCCCTGGTCCCCGATGTCAAGGGGATGGTGCTCCCGGGCCCCATCCGCCCAGCCTCCCCCGCGCCCTGGGCCTCCCCAGCCATACCCGGAGGTCCCCGTTGGTGAGGTGGGAGCCAGGGAAGGCGGCATAGAGCGGCTCCTTCCTATAGATCTTGATAATACTGCGGTCCTGGATGTCCCTGGGGGGCGGGAGGAGGGTCAGAAGTCACCATCCCCCAGCCCCGTGGGGAGGAGGGGCAGCGGCTCCAGGGAGAGGGGCCAGGAGCCCCAACCCCTTCCCCACCCCTGGCTCAGGGGCTCTTCTGCCTCACGCCGCCTGCCACCCACACACACACCCCGCAGCCTCCAGCCCGTGCCCTTCCTGGGGCTCACAGCCCGGGTCCCGTTAGCTCAGGACGGGGAGCGCGCGCAGAGGCTTCAGAGGGAGGAGGCGGGGCGGGGACGGCCCAGAGAGGGGGCGGGGCGGGGAGAGGAAGGGCTGGCGTGGGGTCGGGTCAGCAGGGGGCTAAGGAAGTGAAGCCCGCCCCCGAGAAGTCCCGGGGGGCCCACCCATCCTCCCCCACCCCCCACCCCACCATCACCCCCGCCCCTCCCCCGCCGGGGCCACGCCCACCGGACGTCCTCCAGCTCGTAGAAGACGTTGCGGGCCTCGTCTTTGATGAGGATGGCGGTGTTGGGCGACTTGAGCATGCCCATGGTGAGCTTCTGCGGGAACATGTGCGCGATGAGCGCGTGCAGCGTGTCCAGGCTGCTGACCTCGTGCGTGATGTGCACGCGCCGGGTCTCCTCCCCGAACTGCAGGAACAGCACCCCTGCGAAGGAGGCGCTGTCAGGGCGGCCGCCACCGCCGCGCCGCCCGCCCGGAGAGCCAGGGGGGCCTTCGGGGGCCACGCCGGTCCCGCAGCGGCAGGGCCTGAGACCCGGCCCCGCCTCCGCCCCCGCCCCGGAGTGCAGGTGCACCCAGGCGCTCCGCATGCTGCGGGCTCCCCACACCCCTCCTGGGCCCCGGGCAGCTGGAGCCTAGACAAGGAGATGGAACTGGGGTGGGGGCGGGAGCAGGTGGGACAGAAACTGAGCCAGAGGAGAGAGGTGAGAAGGGAGGGTCTGAAGGGGGTGCTGATGAAGAGGGGGAGTGGGAGGGCTCAAGGAGAGAGAGGGGGCAGGGGTGCTGAGGGGTGGGAGAGATGAGGGATCGCTGGGGTGGAGGGATGGGGTGGAGAGGCAGAGGCTTCTAGGAAGATGGCTGGAGGGAGAGGAATGTCCAGGAGGAGAGGGCTGCAGGGCTGGCGGAGCAGAGGGAGGAGCCACGGGCGGGAGGAGGGGGAGGCCGGCGGGAGGAGGAGGAGGCGGCCGGCGGCAGGCGGTACCTGGTGAGCGCAGCTTGCTCTGGCTGGCCGAGCGCGAGAGGGGCAGGCTCTGCCGGAAGCGGTTCATCCTACTGAAGCCCAGAGGCAGCTCGGCCTCCGACATGGTCTCCAGCGACTCGGCCGAGGCGTAGGACAGCTTGGCCGCCTGGTCTGCCAGCCCGGGCTGGGCTCCCTGAGTGTGGCGTGAGCTGCGGGTCTGCAGGGGCGAGGCGAGTGAGAGGAATGGAGCACGAGCCCTCCGCTCTGCCCGCTGCCCCCCATCCCCGGGCACCCCCACCCCCCGCCCCGCAGCCAGCGACAGACACACACAGGAAGGCCTCCTGGATTCCAGACTGGCTGTGTGGCTGGAGGGGAGTCCCCCGCCTCCTGGGGCTGGCGCCTCCCTGGGACACTCCGCTGGGAGGGAAGGAGTGGGCCAAGGACTCGGGCACCCTGGGAAGCCAGCAAGAAACCATCTGAGCGGGAGCCATGGGCACGCCTGCTATTTTAAGCTCCCAAAGAACAACAACAACACAGATCTGTCACCGAGGTGAGTGAGCAGCAGAATCGTTGAGCAAATTGGGGCATTAGTTCCAGACATTAATTAAGCGGCGGGTTTGTAAGCGGCGAATTCATCCTTTGTGGCGTTCAGCGGGTTGGGCTGGGGCAGGAGGCAGGGCCCAGGGAGAAAGCAGAGAGAGCTGGGGACCCCAGGATCCCAGCTCAGGGGGGGTTGGGGTATGGGCTCTCACCGAGCTGTGCACAATGTCCACAGGGTTACTGGGAAAACCCACTCCCCGCCAAAGCCAGTTGGACCCCGGTTTCAAACAGATGACCTGCCTGTTACATGCAGTTTACATGCTAAGCCTTGTGTGATTCACACGCATACATGGCCTAAGTGCTAGGCCTTAGCCCCTCCCTGCAAGGCACATGCTGCCAGCCAGCCAACCAGCTAGCCTTCCCCAAACGCCTCCCCTGGAGCCCAGCAGAGTCTCTTGTCCCAAAGCTGCAGCTGAAGGGAACACGCGTGTGGCTCCTCTCTCCATGGGGAAGGAATCACCCTGATTTCTACTCCACTTAAAGGACCTGCTTTTCGGGCTGACACTCAACCACAGCTCCTGCCATTCTGCCTCAGCCCATCCCCTCAAGCCTGGTTGTTGTTAGAAACTCGTTATTTTAAGGGAGAAGGATAATGAATCAGATCACCATCATTCCATGTTATATTGCACGATAGACATATATGTACTACATATACACATGTTATCAGGAAAAAGTCATTTTGCCCAATTCTGTTTTTCTATTAAATCAATCGCCTATTTTTTTTTTCTCAATCGCCTATTTTAAACAAAACCTCTCTCAAAACGATTAACATGATTATCTCGGTGTTGAAATGGCTTTCCCTCTGACAAGTTTGCCTGTCACCCTTGCGCCGGGACTGTGCTAATCTCCTCGGCACCATTCACCGTTTGAGTATATGTGCTGCCAAAGTGAGCAGTCTCTGTATACATTTCCTGCTGGGTGAATTTTGCACAATCAGAATAATCACTTTTATAATAAAATAAAAAAAACACAACACACTAAAAGTGCCTCTAAAAAGGAATCATTTATTCTCCTCCCAGCTCTCTTCTGCCCCAAATCCTGATTGACCCCTAATTAATCTCCATCTTCATATTAACTCAATTTAATGTTCCAATTGGATTAGCCCTCTTGACACAAGAGAGCATCTTCCTCTGATGGGCGATGTGCCTAGCTGTCCCCAAAGTGGCCTCAAGGGCTGGGGATGAGGGAGGACACGTTTGGAGACCTCAGGGGGCCCCAAGTACAATGCCTTAACCAGTGGGTGGGCATGGGTCTGGGGGGGAGGAAGGCAGTGTAGGAACGAGGTGGGGGGAGGGGAGGGCGGGGGATGCCTTCGTCAAGGCTGATCCGGGCAGACCACCGATGCCAGCCTGTGCCCTTCTCTCTCACCTCAGCCCTGAGGCAGTGTGAAGAACCATGTCTGGTCTGATGGTCATAAGGTTGCCAGGCAACGGCAAGGTCAGTGGTTGCCAGGCTGGTGTGGATGAGGGGCGACAGAGTTCAGGCAGAATGAGCAGCCACGGTGGTTTGGGGGGGGCACTATGAGGTGCCAGGAAGAAGATGGAACAAGGGCTGGAATGAAGGGGATCCTAGAGACTGCTGACTCCTAAAAAGGCAAGACCCTGCCCAGGGGATCCCGGGAAAAGAGATGCCCGCATCCCCTGCCCACCAGTTCCTGTCTCCCTCCTGGCCCCACGGGCACCTTTCTTGCAGAAAACCCTCTTGAGAAGAGAGAAAGCCTATTTGCACATCTCTCCGTCCGTAGGGTGAGAGCAGGGCAGAGAAAGGGGAGACATCCAGAAGGACTTCCCGATTAGGAGGGAGATGGGGAGAAACAAACTAGTAATTCAAGCAGAGCTTCCCAAAGGCAGGCAAGGGGCTGCGGTGGGAAGCAGGCAGCACCTGTCACTGGAGCTGTTCCAGGGACCCAGGCCTCCTGGTCTGAGAGCAGGTGGAGGGAACCTTGAGTGAGGCCGTCAGGCTAGGATCTGAGGCGCCCGAGCACTCTAGCCTGGGGCAGAATCATGTGGGAACTTATTTTTTTTTATTCCTAATTTAAAAAAAAAAAA
>JAAGEH010000016.1:1867244-1900135 GCA_011751065.1 Lasiurus cinereus | reverse complement strand
ATAGAAACACCAGTAATGAGAGAGAATCTTGATTGGCTGCCCCCTGCATTTCCCACATTGAGGATGGAGCCCACACCCTGGGTATATGTCCTGACTTCCTGATTCATAGACAGATGCTCAGCCATGCTCAATCACTGAGCCACACCAACTGGGCTACTTATTGATGAGAGAGAGAGAGAGAAAGAGAGAGAGAGAGAGAGAGAGAGAGAGAGATTGAATTCTTATTCCACTTATGTGTGCAGCCATGAGCCATGGTTGATTCTTGTATGTTCCCTGGCATATTGAGACGACGCTCTAACCAACGGAGCTACCCGGCCGGGGCTTCATTTGGGAACTCTTTAAAAACACTTTGGAGGTCCCCACATTCACCGGATCAGAATCTCTGGGGGATGGGGTTCAGATTTATTTTACAAGCCTCCAAGGTGATTCTGATGTGGGAATCAAGTAGCGTCCATGATTCTCACAGAGAATGCGGTAAGCTGCCACGCAGGGCTCCCTCGGAGCCAGGCGCTGTGCTTGGGACACGCAGCCTCTCGTTTCTTCTCTCTGCACGGCACCTCTATATGCAGAGGTTGCGGTGCCATTTCACAGAGGAGAAACCGAGGCCCACGGGGATTATGGAACTGCCTCAGGTCACCTAGCCAGTTAGCAGCAGACTGGAATTTACCACCAGATGGTCTGCACGCTCCTTCCCCTCCAGAAAGGCCATGACACTATTCCATGATTCTCTGATCCAAGGACGTCTTCTCACTGGGAGAATGCGTGCCAACAAGATGCTTGGAGCAAGATGACACTGGGGAGTCTGGGTGGGTACTCCCCGACAGGGGCCCTCACCCCTCCCAGGAGCAGGAAGGAAGCTGTGCCTGGGTATAACCTATTCTCTACTGAGACCCAGGACAGCCCTGTCATCATGCTTGGGACTTGAGGGGCTGAGACTAGGACACAAGCACCAATCTAACTGGTTCTGCTCTGGGCCTGGGTGCCAGGAAAGATGGCAAAAGCATCCAAAGAGGCCCCCCCAGGGCCGGTGGGCACCCTTGGAGGGGAAGACAGCACCTAGATTTAGGCAGCCCGGTCTCTCCAGAGAAGGCAGGAAGGCACCCATCCCTGAGCTCAGCCCTCCACGTGGGCAACAGGTTTGGGGGTGTAGGACTGAGTCTCTTGCCTGGCACTGACCAGCTCCCCGTACAGGGAAGTAAGAACAGGATGAGGGGCTCATCTTAGTCACAGGCCTCCCTGGAAGACGGAGTTTCAGGATCTGAGTTCAGAGAACAGGCCCCTCCCTCCACAAGATGATGGGATCCAGGCCCAGCCTCGGAACCAGCAGTCCTGGCCTGGGAGAGCTGAGGATCCCCAACTCAGATCCCCGTCAGAGGTGGCCCAAATTCCAGCACCGGAGCCACCAGCCCCTGGCAGGTGACCCCAGAGTCTCTCAAAGCAGCAGCCACAGCCTGCACCCCAAAGCCCTCCGCCCGCACCACAAGGTCCCGTGCAGTCGCGCACCCCTGTGCAAAGCGTGTGCAGGGAGGGGGAGTGGGGGAGGCACATGCAGTTGTCATGGAAGCAGACGCACCACACACTGACCTTGAAACTCCAGTAGTTTGGCTGCTGATGGAAATAAGAGAAGAGATGGTTATGATGGGGCTGGGAGGGGAGAGTAGGGCAGGGGTGGGTGAGAGACCTTTGGCGTTCAGCATCCAGGCCTGGGACAGGGGCCCTCACCCCTCCCAGGAGCAGGAAGGAAGCTGTGCCTGGGTATAACCTATTCTCTACTGAGACCCAGGCCGGCCCTGAGCAGGCTCCGGGCCTGCTGGTGGGGGAGGGGAGAACCCCTCTGGGTGTTTACAAGCCGTGCTTTGCTTTCTAGTCACAATAATGGTCCTCAGAGAGGCACAGATGGGAAAAGGCGGATGACCGATGACCGTGGAATAGGGAACCCAGGAGACCCTGACAGAGATGAACTGGAGCTGGTTGTGGCGGGCCAGGGAAGACTTCCCAGGTGGCATTTAAGCTGTTTGGAGAAATGAGCAGCTCCGATTGGATAAAGGGATGTGGAGCAGAGGGGACAGCGTGGGCAAGTGCCCCGGGCCAGGCAAGAGGGGAGTGTGCTGAGGGAAGAGTCTGTTGTCCAGTCTGGCTGAGGTGCAGGGTCTGGGAAAGGAGCAGATTAGGCTACAAAGAGGGGGCGGGGCCAGATGAGAGGGCTTAAATGCTGAGAAAATGATGCCGATTTAGCAGGCTGGATGAGGGGAGGCATCGGAGTGAAGCACCGGGCGGTCAGAACTGGACCCCAGGAGGGATGATGGGGCAGGTAGTGGAGGGAGGCCTGAGACCAAGGCCAGGGCAGGGAGGCCTGTCAACATAACAGCCCTGATTATAGAGAAAGGTGGACAGAGGCCAGTCCCCTTACTTCGGGGGGCAATGGGAGGGAGTTGGGGTAAGTGCGAGCACGGGCGATCCCCTGTGGCCGGATAGATGAGAACCTGAACCTCTCAAATGGCTGGGGGCTCAGAGTCCTCCTCATTCACCATAACCTGGGGTCCCCCCGCCTTCCCTAGAGGCCAGAAGTCCCTTTCAGATCGCTCAGGACAGGAAGGAGTGGCCGGGGGCCTGGCTCGTTCTTGGCCAAGCTGAAGGCACCCTGCTGACCGGTGCCAGCCTCAGCAGGAAGACAAGAGGCAGCAGATGGCCTGGCCCTGGGGTGCCTGGCACCAGCAAACAAGATTCCCCAAGCCTCAGAGCCGCTGGCAGAGAAGAGGGACACTTTGCGGGGGGGGGTCCCCAATGGGAGAAGAAAACAACATGAGGGCATCCTGGGCCATCTGAGTGCTTTCAAGACAGAGAGGAGCTGGACAGGGGCTGGGTGGCGGGGCCTTCCTGGGACAGAGGCTTGCCCTGAGTTAGACCTTCAGGGTGGGGGCAGAATGACGAGGTTCACTCTCCAGGGCCACCCCCATCTGAGCCACAGTCCCCAGCTCTCCTTTTGGCAATGGCTCCCAGAGATGCAAAAAATAGCAACATGGCAGGCAGGGGAAGGGGACCACAAAGGCTGTGCTCCCGCCAGTGCCCAGAATCTATGGACACACGCCACCCCCATCGGTGCCAGGGGATGCCCACGGGTGCCGGGGGGAGGCGAGGGGCTGGAGTAACAGGCTCTTGCCACGGCTGCCTGTGGCCTCGGGAAGGGGAGGGGCCGGCAGAGCCAGGCAGAGGGCACAGGAAGGTTTCTGCTGAGAGCCGTGTCTGCAGCCCCAGGCATGATGGACGGCGCTGCAGAGAAGGCTGCTTCCCCTCAGCCGCCGCCACCGCCATCACCCTGTGCACACGGGGCCCCCCACAGCGCCCGGCAACGCGCAGGCCCCACGCTGAGCCCCTGCACAGACTGGAGAAGGACGTCACCGCAAGCACATCCAGAGCAACAAAACACGCCCCCCAAAGACACCAGCATCCCTCTGAGGTCAGGAACAACCCCGAAAAGAAGCCAACCCAGAGACAGCTATCTGTTCGCGGACCACCCCCACCCACACACACTCCAGGCGCACCCAGAGGCCCTGGCACCGTTCACACGCCCCCCCCCACTGCCCCCGACAGGGTCCCAGAGCCCACTCACGTACGTGGACAGACACACCCCAGAGGCAGAAACACAGGAAGCAGGACACACACATACAAAGAGAGTCTCATCCCTCCTCCCCACCCCCGACCAGCGAGGCCACCTCAGTCACATGCCTATGATGTCCCCAGCATCATGTGTCAGGGGGGTGCACTCCTGATGGAAAAGAGGCAGAAGGTGGCCCCCTCCATCCAGCCCCCATGTCAACACATCCAATCCAGTGGGTGCAGATGGCTGGGGCCCACCTCGGGCCTCTGGGAGGGAGACAGGGATGGGACCTGCCCACAGCCACACTGGCTATGCCCTCCACACGGGGCCTACCTCGGGGTCCCAAGGCTAGGCACATCCATGGGGCAGTCAGACCTGCAAGAGAGGGGTTACAAGCTGGGGCGGGGGCAAGGACTGAGCGGCATGGTGCCACGAGAGAAGCCAGGCAAGTCCCACTAGAGCAGCGGTTCTCAACCTGTGGGTCGAGACCCCTTTGGGAGTCGAACGACACTTTCACTGGGGTCGCCTAAGACCATCGGAAAACAGATACTTACATTATGATTCATAATAGTAGCAAAATTACAGTTATGAAGTAGCAATAATTTTATGGGTGGGGGTCACCACAACATGAGGAGCTGTATTAAAGGGTCGCGGCATTAGGAAGGTTGAGAACCACTGCACTAGAGGGTAAAGATGGGCGAGTGGCTTGGTTTGTGCTTGGCGAACTTGGAGTGAGGCTACCATCACCGTCCTGGGACTCGGGGCTCTGCCTACAGAGCACACGGACTGATCCTGCCCCTCCTCCTCTGGAGAGCGGGAGGGATGAGCCTCTTCCACGCTGGCCCCCTCGGGAAGGAGCCGGTCTCCTGGCAACTCACCGTCCTTGGAGGGGGGACTTAAGGGAGGTCCTGGGGGAGGCTGAGGCTCTTCCCAGGGTGTGAAACCGTGGGGCAGCCGTGAGTGATGGAGCAGAGGGCTCCTCCCCTGTTCACTAAAGTGGGGCTCTCCCCATCCAGCCTCCAGCACCCTTTTCCTCCTCCCCTCTTCCTGCTTGTCTGTTGCTCCTGCTATGCCCGTCACAGTACCCGGTATATAGCAGATCTCAACAAGCACTGGACTGTGAATTAATGCCAGGGAAATGGGCCCAGCCCACGGGAGAGGGGGGCAGCTCTGAATGCTCTCACCTGGCACCACCCCCTCCGTGTCCTGGTACCCGGCACTGCTCAGCCTCTGGGCCCTTTTCCTGGGGATTTCCCAGCACAAACCCCCTGGAAGGGGGCAGAGGACAGGAAGGGCCCAGGAGAGATGGGGCTCCCCAGCCCAAGCCCAAACCTCCAATACCTCTCGCTGGTGGCCCACCTCATGCCTCTGGGAGGGGGAGTCAGGGAGGGGACCCCACCGGGGAGGGGTCTCCCTCCCACAGACAGTGAGAAGGTAAAATAGCGGGCTGAGCAGGGAGACCCTGTCATGGCTCATAGGGAGGAAAGACTGCCAGGGGCCAGGGCTCGGCCAGCTGTGACCAGAGGACAGCCCCAGCCCTCCATCGCTCTCTGGGGACAAGGCTGTCAGAAACGGGGAAGGGGGAGCAGAGGACCCAAGGAAGCAAGGCCCGGGAGTCCTCAACCCCCCTGGAGAGAAAACAGCTCCTTCCCTCGGGGAGATGGGGAGTTAACACCCTCCCTCCCCCTCATCCCCTACCCTGGGGGTCCTTAGTGGGGTTCCTCCTTCCCTGGCCGCTGCTGCCCTCTCCCCGCTGCTCCTGGAGGGAGGGCTGTGCCCCTGGGAGCCTTAGCCCAGCCAGGCAGCTGAGGCCGGGCCCGCCCTGGGCAGATGTCCCCGGGATGATGATGATGCGTGAGTGCTTGACCCCTCCCTGACCTCCAGCCCCTCCAGGCGCATCCTCCAGGGAGGGCGGACGGGCACTAGGTCTCCGGGTCTCCTGGCTCCTGGGCTCGCCGGCGCACACACCCACCTCTCAACTCCTGCGACCGCGGTCCCCTCGGCTGGGGCCCCCGAACGCGCCCTGCGGGTGCCGCCTCCCGACGCGACGCCCATGCATGACCCTCCCCTTGGGGTGCCCCCGACACCCATGTCCTAACCCTCCCCAATGCAGAGTGTGCGTGTGGGGGGAGGGAGCAGGAGGGGGGAGGCTGCTGTGGGACCTGCGCGGCGGAGGGGGGGGGAGGACGAGGTGCACCACCCCCCGGGGAAGGTCATGAGGGTCACGAGGTTGGGGGAGGGGGCGCCCACGGCGTTTTGGGGGCGGGGGCCCGGCCCACGCCGCAGGCCAGAAACCCGGTGGGGGAGGGAAGGGGGCGTTTCTCGGGGGATCGGGAACCGCAACGGCCTCCGCAACCCCACCCCCGACGGCCCCTCGCCGCCTCGGAGCGCGCCCCCCCCGCCCCGGCCCCGCACCTCCGTGTCCCCCCGGACCCCCGCAGCCGCTCCGCTCCTCTTACCTGCGGCCACAGGTGTAGGCGCGGGGCGCCCCCCGTCCCCGGTTCCGCGTCTGGGGCGCGGGGGAGGGCGGGCGGCCGCTACTCCCACCCGCCCGGGCTCGCCCCTCCCCCGGCCACCTCCGCAGCCGCCGCCGCCGCCGCCGGTGCCCTTTGCTGCAATGCGAGAGCCGCCGCCGCGGAGCGGGCCCGGGCCCCGGTCGCCTCGGTAACCGCGACTCCACCTGGCGCGGCGCGGCGCGCCTCCGCGCACAGCCCGCCGCCCCCTCCCCGGCGCGGCCCCGCGGGCGCAGCCCCGCCGAGGAGCCGCGGAGGCTCGCGGCGGCTCGCGGCGGTCACCCGATCCTCCGGCCCTCCGCCCGGGACTCGGGTTGCAGAAGCGGGGAGGGAGGGAGGGAGGGAGGGAGACAGCCAGCCCGGGGGGAGCGGGGGAGGGGCGGTGGTGGGGATGCGGCCGCGGCCCCCGGGTCCTCGCCCGGCCCCGCCCCGCAAGGTCTGCGGAGGGTTGGGGGGTGGGGGGAGCAGGGCCTGCCCCCTGACCCGCCGCCCGGGGAGCTCACAGCCTCTCCCGCCGGCACGCTGGCAGCTGGCACCGTGGCCTGGGGTTCGTTCTACCGGGACTCAGTTCCCAGCCAAGCCTGCGGGGAGGCCGAGGAGGCCTGCTCCCTGGGTGGTTTCTGCTCCTGCTCGGCTGGGTGACTGGCATGGGCGGGACGCTGCACCAAAGGGGCCTCGGACTCGGCCGAGGGGACTGGAAGCCTTGGAGACGCGCTAAATAGCAAGTGATGACAGAATACCCTTTCTGTCACCTGATGGCACAGCCCTTCGATCAGTGACTCCGAGGTTCTGGGGGGAGGGTCCCTTCAAGCTCTCCTTCCTCCATCAGAGGCCTAGAACCCCTCGTCTTGGGACAGCTGAGCTCACCAAGTCCAACTCACTCC
The DNA here is from genome assembly GCA_011751065.1 of Lasiurus cinereus. Taxonomy (NCBI): domain Eukaryota; kingdom Metazoa; phylum Chordata; class Mammalia; order Chiroptera; family Vespertilionidae; genus Lasiurus; species Lasiurus cinereus. The sequence goes on along the minus strand of JAAGEH010000016.1, from coordinate 1,893,140 downwards.
TCCTCATCACCCCAACCCCCTCCCAATCCAAGACACGCCATGCAGCGAGGCCTCTGCATGCCCCAGGCACCGCCTCCGCGCCCTCTGCCTCATCACCATCCCCCCTCCAGCCCCATGTGGGCCTCCACCTGCCCCTGGCCATGCAGGACAAATCTGTCCCCCTTGCCATTCAGTCTTGGGGGCAGACACATCTTTGTTCCCCCAAGTTCAGCAAGATGGGGCAGGATGCCGGGAAAGGAAGTGGGCGGAATGCCCTGTGAGTGATGCCAAGACATGCCAACCTGTTGCTAGACTTGAGTTCACTCGGCTACACGGTCGGTGCTCCGGAGCCTCGGCCTTCCCTAAGCGGTCACATTTTTTCCTCCTCATTCTCACAAAAGCCCAGGCTTGCTGTGAGCTACCCATTGGCCCCCCTGCCTCTACCCTCCTCTACACCTCCTCTGACAGGTGAACACCCAGTCGAAACCCCTTGGGGCTGCCCTTCCTCCTGGCAGCTCTGTCTCCCTGACCCCTCCTCCCCATGTGGCCCTCACTGCCTAGCTTTCTCCCAGAGCCACGGTCTGGCTGAGCTGAGAGCCGAAGCCTGCCTAGGTGAGCCCCCGTCTAAGATAAGATCCATCTTCTCCTCGGGGAGACAGGCCTGGTGGAGAAGCAGGGAACCACTCCAGGGCAACATCCTCTTAACATTTGGAAACTAAGCCTTGAACGTAGCAAGAAGGGTGGGGGAGAGGCACCATGAAGGACTCCCTGAGGGTAAGGCAGCAGGGAAGGCTGGGTCTGCTCAGAGATGGAAGGGTGGGGGTAGGGTATGGGGGGATAGAGGATTGAGATGACCTGCAGCCGGTGGGAATTATGCTCAGGGCATAAGATTCCTGGGGAAGGGACTCCTGTTTAAAGAAGAAAAGAACACAAAAATGTTTTCAAAAGCTGAGTATTCCCCCTCAAAAAATTCCTTCCCCAAAGCCAAACCGAGGCACAGGTTTGGAGAGGGAGTGATAGGAATTAGGCAACCGGGCTGGGAGGAATTGAGGGGGGCGGGTAGAGAAAACAGGGTCTAAGGGCCTCCTGAAAATGGGAGACTCCTGCCTAAGAGAAAAGGATGCAAAATAAAACTTCGGGATACCCCCCTCCAAAAAAAAAAAATCCTCCCCAAAGCCAAACTCCGCCAGGGGTTTGGGGTGGGGGTGGAGGCGGGTGACTCACCTGGGCCGGCTGGCCAGCCCCGGAGGGGGCGGAGTCGCCATGGAGGTGGGAGCAGAGGGAGCTGAGAAGGCACACGGGGTCCACGGTCCAGCCGCCAACCTGTGTGTGCGAAGCGGGGGGAACACCCCATTAGGGGGAGCGGGCAGGAGCCGCTGGGGCGAGGGCTGGGACGAGGCAGGGAAAGGGCCTTCTCTGGCACCGCAGAGAGGGATCCTGCCACTCGGACTGGTCCCTTCCAGAGGGAGGGGAGGCGGGGTCTCTGAGAGCCCTAGGTCTGTTTCTGCACGTTTCCCTCCTGTCAGACTTGGGGTTCCCTAAGCTTCGGGGAGAAGCTGCCCCATCAGATATTCCTGAGGTCCTTCTCTTCACCTCTGAACCACCTCCTTGCACTCTGCCAGGGAGCTGCTCCTTATGTCTCCTCCAGTCTTCATCCCCTCCTCACTGAGGATCACTTCCCACCTCACAGAGACGAGAACCACAGGCGGGAGTCCTCGCCCCCAGAGCCTCTGTCCCCACCCCGCCCTTCTCCCCAGCCTTTACAGAGGATCGCCTCTCCTCCCACCTCAAGGCCACACTGCACCTCAGGCTCACAGCCCATCCCTTCCGATTCCGCCAGGACTTTCCTGCTGCCCTCTCCCTCTCAGCATCTTCCAGTTCTCCCATCTTCATTCATCCCACGAATATCTGCTGAGCCAGCACTCCGCTGAGGCACTGAGCGTCCCCTGGCCCGGGCACCGGCTGTGGGTCCCACCCCCTGGCGCTCTCAGGGAGGGAGTGAAGAGTGGATGGAGAAAGGAATGAATCGGAGAGCGAATGGCTGTGCTTTGTTTGCTTCATTTCCTACGTATTTACTGAGCGCCTCCTCACTGCCAGAGAACATGCCAGACACGGATGAGGCCCGCAAACTCACCCACCTCTTCTCTCGCGGCCTGCTGCCCCTGTGACCACCACCCTGGCTGTCTTCACCTTTTTTTCTGGCTAAACCTCCCCAGCAGGTAGGTCTGCAGCCAAGGATCCTGTCCCTTCACGCCCTCCAATCTCCTCTGACAGTGGCCATTAGCTCAAGCAATGAGCTCTCCACCCCGCTGGACCCAAGTACCCTGGCCAGGCCCATGGCCACTCCTCCCCCCAGCCCTCCTGACTCCGGAGGTGCGGCGGGCCCTCCTGGGGGGCCTGTCTCCCCTCTCTCAGAGGCAGACCTGTTCTGGGTCCCCCTCCCGCCCCAGCTGCCATGGCTCTTCCCTCTCAGACTCCCTTCTGCCTCAGTGGCCAAGCTCTGCACCCGGTGCCACTCCCATCCTGACTCAGTCCTGCTCGACCCTTCTCCCCTTCTCCGGAAGCGGCGGTCCCTTTAGAGCAGTGGTTCTCAACCCTCCTAAGGCCGCGACCCTTGCATACAGTTCCTCATGTGGTGGTGACCCCAACCATGAAATTTTGCTACTGTGATGCATCGTGATGTAAATATCTGCATTTTCCAATGATCTTAGGCGACCCCTGTGAAAGGGTCATTTGACCCCCGAAGGGGTCGCGACCCACATGTTGAGAACCGCTGCTTTAGGGTCTTGAGCTGTGCACAGTGTTTAATGGACATTCTGAGAACACCCTATCCACTCCCCAAACTCTTCTCCCTGTTCCTGTCCCACCCCCAATTCCCCTCCCAATGCTCTCATTTCTCTCAACACCAACACCTCCCTGTCCCCCAGGTTTGTCTGTCTTTGCCTTCTAGACCAGGCAGCAAACAAGCCTTGTTCCGGCTTCTTTCCAGCCCTCCCTCCCCATCTTTTCCCCTTGTCCTCCGTGACACACTCTTCCTCCTCTCCTCCTCCTGCCTCCAGCCATTCTTTGGTCCCTCCTATTCACCCTGAAAATCAGCCACAGCCCTTCTAGCTACCACCATCTGGCCCCACTTTTCCACTCTGCCCTCCCCCCCCCAGCCTTCTGCACCAGGCAGGTGGACCTTGTGCCAGTCCCCAATCCAGCTATGCTCAAGTCTCTGCTCTCCCCACCCCCCACTTCCCAGCACCTTATAAAATACCTTCCTCCTTCTGACGCCTCCTCATCCTCTTTCATCCGTCTACACATTGCTTAGGTACCTCCTCCTCCAGGAAGCTTTCCCTGACCAGGGCTGCCCTCCTGACCTCCCTCATCTAAACCCTCTCCCAATGACTGTGCTCCTCATATTTAAGTGTAACCATCCCTTCGCCCCATCTGGATCACAAATGCCCCTGCTTCCTCTTCCCAAGCCAGAGCAAAGAGAGGGTACCCGCAGAGGGGGGTCCGTGAGAGTGGGGACCACACGCCTTCATCTGCAATTCCCCCTGTTCCAACCAGAACTCTGCTCCCAGGACAACTCTGGAGCTGGTTACAAGCAAAAGCCAGACAGAACTAGCGGTGACGTCGGGGGACAGAGAAGGTACCAGCAATGAGCCAATGTGTCCTTATCCCCTGCAGTGAGCGTGAGTAGGGACACCCTGCCCCTTCCCCAGCCACACCCAGCAATGCCTGGAAAAGGGGGGCAGAGCAAGGGAGTAAGGACTGACAACCCCAAGTCTTGACAGAAAGGGTGCTGATGGCATGGAGCACCCTTCCCTTGGTCCCTTTCTCCACAGTGGCCAGCGCCTGAGGCTCAGCAGCCATCCTGGGGACCCCCTCCTCCCTCCACGTGGAACTGTAAGCAGAAGGCTAGTCCCACAGACGAGAAGGTCAGGTTTGGACAGAGAGATGCATCCAGAAACCCAGGGGTCTGGGAGAGGTTGACAAAGGAAGCACCCCTCACCCCAATACAGAAAGGAGACCAGACAGGCCCCGGCCTAGAGGCAGGAACCCCAATCCCTCTCACTAATGGCAGGAGAGAAACCACGGCACAGAGAGAGGGCGCCTCTGGCTCGATGCCACACAGAGTCTTGGGGAGAGGATGTGGGTGGCGTGGGGTGGGGAGGTAAGAGACCCCAGGAGTTTAGGACTCTGTTCCCACGAGGCCTGGGGGCCCCTCAGATCCAGCCTCCTGAGGTCCCCACGGGGCCAGGTCACAGAGTGCGGACCCCAAGCCTCCACTCCACCGCTGGATGGGCCTCAGGTTCAAACAGTCAGTCCCCCAGCGGTTCCCTCCTCCTTCCCCACCGCACCCTGGGCCTCCGAGGCGCGCCTTCCTGCCCCCTGCCCAGCCCACCAGCCTGAATCAGGTGCCAGCCTGGTGCAGGCCGAGGTCTGCAGGCCGAGCCCCACCCTCCCGCTTCCCAGGCTCCAGAAAAGGCCAGCAGGGCCAACCGCCCACCTCTCCCGCTCCCCCTCTCGGCCCCAGACGCCTCTCCGAATCAGAATGAGCCTGGGGACCGGGGAGTAGGAGGGCCAGCCCCCAGCCCGCCCCCGCCAGCAGCCAGCAGCCCGCCCGCACTCACCTGCTCGCGCATCCGGTCCTGCTGGCCGCGCAGGGCCAGGGCGTGCTGCGGGTACTTGCTCTTCAGGTGGTCCATGAAGGCATCGCGCTTGCGCTCGGCGTCCGCCTTCTGCAGCCCGCTGAGCGCCTCCAGGCTCTGGGCGGCGATCACCGTGTGCCGGCGCTCGGACGTGTGCACCAGCCCCACGTTGGAGAAGCGCCGGCCCCCGCCGCCCCCGCCGCCCCCGCCCCCCAGGGTCCGGTACTCCCGCGGGTACTCGGCATCGTCCGCAGACAGCATGGGGGGGCTGCTCCGCTCGGGATCTGCGGGAGGGGAGAGGGGACACGGCGGGGTCACCGCACGCCCGGCCAGGGGCTGCCCAGCCCGGACAGGAGTCACTCTGGGGAGGGGCGGAGCGGGCCGGGCCTGGGATGCGGAGAGGCTGGGGGTGAGGCTGGTGCTGCTGAGCCCCCACTGGAGGACAGAAGGAGCAGAGGCGGGGCTGGCAGGGGTGGGGGGGAGCCTGGGGCATCAAGGAGGGTGGAGAGGGAGGGGTCCAGTTTCTTGCTCTTCCGCTCTGGGTTTGGATGGGTGACCCCAGGTAAGGTCCTGTCCTTTAAGGCCAAAGAGGGGTTGGAAGCTGGGGGCCTGGGCACCTTTCTGGCCACACCTCCCTTTCTCCTTCCTAAGGCTGGTTGGCATGGCTGAGGGAAGGGGTTCCTTTGAGGCACTTCCTGGACGGTGTAGAAAGGGGCCTCCTGGACGGTGGGGGTGGCAGCCTCCTCCCTCAGACTAGCATGTCCCCCAACACTCTTGTCCCAGAGGCTGGGGCTTCGCTGGGAAAGGGGCCAGAAGTAGGACCCCTGGGGGCGGGGCATGAAGGCAAAGGTCACACTCGGGGCTTCCCAAGGAGATGGAGGCCCAGGGACTAAGACAGGGGACCCTCTTTCCCTTCCCTTCCCAGAGACAGACAGATGGACAGACAGGAGAGGCTGGGCACAGAGAGGACGGGGAGAGGTGGGTTCGGGATAAACTCAAAGGAAAAGGAAGCACACAGAACAGCTCAAGCCCTCCTCCTGGGACCCTCCCCTTCCAACACACACACACACACACACACACACACGTTCAAGACCTACAGGGACGAAGGACAGGACAGAAACGAGGAAAGAAAAGGCCGGGGGTTGAGGTCCCAGACGGAGCTCCGAATCCCATCCCCCACAGGTCCACCAGCCCTGAGCCCCCAGTCTCCCCAGGTCTCGCCCTGCGGACTCCCACCCTGAAGTTTCAGTGTCGGCCTTCCCACAGCCCAGCAGGGAGCCGTGGTTCCAGAAGGTTCCAGGGGTGGCAGGAGTTGCTGGGGCTCACCTCGGCCATATTCCTGGGTGTAACATATAGTACCCTTCCCCCTACCCCCAGAAGTCAACCGCACTGGGAGACCACCACACACATCCCCAACCCCACAACCAACCAGCCTCAAAACAGTACCTCCCAGAGACAGCCTTGCTCTGGGGGTGTCAGGCACTACGGCAGACACATGCGACCCCTCAAGGGGCCGACTTGAAGGGGACCCAGCCAGATTCCATCCAGCCCAGCCCTCAGCCCCCTCCCTCCACCCATCCCAGTTCATCAGGCCTGCTGCCAGGCCTCTGTCACCCCCTGTGCACCAAAGGTAGGGAGAGGAGATTCGGCCACCTTCCAGGAAAAGTCACCCCTCACCCAACACACACATTCACTGCTCCCTGGGCTATGGCTCAGGCGTGTAGATCTGGGGGACAGAGCCCAAGAGGACCCAGCACCTCACACCAAAACCAAGCAAAAAGATGGGAAGGGAGGTTGGAAAGAAGACCGAACGAGGCTTGTTTGCTGTCTTGGTCTAGAAGGCAAAGACAGAAAAACCTGGGTTTGGAGAAGACCCAGATTTTTTTTTAATATATTTTATTGATTTTTTTTTACAGAGAGGAAGGGAGAGGGACAGAGAGTTAGAAACATAGATGAGAGAGACATCAATCAGCTGCCTCCTGCACACCCCCCACTGGGGATGTGCCCACAACCAAGGTACATGCCCCTGACCGAAATCGAACCTGGGACCTCTCAGTCCACAGACTGATGCTCTATCCACTGAGCCAAACTGGTTTCGTTTTTTTTTAAGACCCAGATCTCCACAGCTTCCACGGGTCTGCCTGACGGCCATCACCCTGACCCATGAGTCTCCAAGGACCCCTGTCAGGGGGTGTTACTGTGGTCCCATTTCAGAGATGGGGCTACCGAGGTCAGAGAAGTCAGTGACATGACCAGAGGCCAGATTTGACCCCAATCCCTACTAGATTCTCCCCTCCTCCTCTCACCACACTTTCCTGACATTTGACAATTGCTTATTGATGGAACAGGGACACACCACACACACACACACACACACACACACACACTGCCTCTCCCGCCAGGTGCTCTTTCTTGTTTACCTCATGTCTCCCCTGGCGCTGGCTCTGGGTCTTTCCCTCCTTCTGCCCCTGGGCATCTGTCCTTCTCACCACAGTCACCCTGTTGTGCTCCCCAAAGTGAGGTCCAGATACACAAGAGATGACTTCGGGAGGACCACTGTTTTAGACTTTAACTGGAGGCCCGGTGCACGGATGCATGCACTGGTGGGGTCCCTCGGGCTGGCCTGTACCACTCACAATCCGGGACCCCTCAGGGGATGGCAGACTGCTGGTTTTGGCCCAATCCCGGAAGGACAGGTTGAGGGACCCCACCGGTGCACAAATCCATACACCGGGCCTCTAGTATGCATATAAGATCTTTAATCTCTTCCTGCTCTACCCCTTCCCTCTTTCCCTCTGAGATTCATCAGTCTGTTCCATGTTTCCATGCCTGTGCATTGAGCGTCTGCCCCTGGTGGTCAGCGTGTATCACAGCTACCAGTCGAATGGTGGAACAGTTGCTTAGGCTTTTATATCTATAGATAACGTTATCTTTATTTGCATGAGCATCAGGAAAACCCCAACTAGAAGGTCCGACTACTGATTTTATGAATAGCACTTTTGGGGTGGCAGAGAAGCAGACAGAACAGCTCAAGCTGTTTCCTTTCAAGCAAATTTAAAATGTATTTAAGTTCCAAGTGAGCTAATGAAAAGCATATTGAGTTAATACAGCGCAAAGGTTCCCTGACAGGGAGGAAATTCATGAAGATGGCTCCTGACTGAGCGAGGCTGGAACCCTGACCCAGGACCTACCCTTCAGGAGCTGGTGGCCACCCCGGATGGCCAATGAATGTGGGTGATTATGATCATGCTAATAATCACGTGGGAGAAGGAGGGGCCTGAAGAAATAGCCCATCCAGAGTCAGGGGGCTGAACCTCCTGTGGCCCTAACCCCCCTTCTTCCACTCACCCTCAGCACCAGCTGGCGGTTTGCAACCTCATCGGATACACAGAGCAGGAGGCGGCCCCTGTGGCCAAGGACCCTGGACCCCCGTGGCCCTCTCTTTGCCCAGGCGGGAGCAGACCCTGCCAAGGCCTTGCTGCTGGCACCGACTCTGGAGTCCTGCCCAGCTCTGCTTGAGCCGCAGTGACCTCTCCCCAATGCCCGACAGCCAACCCTGCGTGCCCTCCCGGAGCTCTGGACACACAGGCGCATTGGGACAGGTTCCCAACTCTCGCGTGCCCTCTGGGGCCCAGAAGAGCCGCTCTTCCTGATCTGAAGACAGAAACTGGCTGGGGCCAAAACCGGTGTGGCTCAGTGGATAGAGCGTCGGCCTGTGGACTGAAAGGTCCCAGGTTCGATTCCGGTCAAGGGCATGTATCTTGGTTTCGGGCACATCCCCAATGTGGGGGGTGTGCAGGAGGCAGCTGATCGATGTTTCTCTCCCATCAATGTTCTAGCTCTCTGTCCCTCTTCCTTCCTCTCTGTAAAAAATCAATAAAATATATTTAAAAAAAAAAAAGGAACTAGCTGAGGGAAGAGGAGGGGCCCTTGCAAAACCCAGGCATCCTAGCTCCCTGCCCTGTGCATGTCCCCTCCTTTCCGCAGGCCCCCGTGGACCTGTAGGACTGGCCCGCGCTTCTGAGCTGAGGGGCTTTCCTGTTTCACTTAGGACGGCGGTTCTCAACCTGTGGGTCGCGACCCCTTCGCCTAAGACCATCAGAAAACACAAATATTTACATTATGATTCACAACAGTAGCAAAATTACTGTTAGAAAGTAGCAAAGAAAATAATTTTATGGTTGGGGGGTCACCACAACATGAGGAACTGTATTAAAGGGTCCCAGCATTAGGAAGGTTGAGATCCACTGTCTTAGGAGAAGGCCCTGGGAGCTCAGGCCCAGGCACTTGAGGTAAGAGCATCACAAGGAAAAACCCAGGCCAGGGCCACCCCAGTATGGAGTCAGCTCTGTCCCTGAGGGACCCTGGGTTAGGGTTAGCCATTCACTTACTTCTCCGGCCTGTCCTCCCTCGGGGAGCCTGGAGCACTAATCTGTAAAATGGGACTTTAACCTCCAAATCTAATCTGTAAAATGGGCCATGAACCTCTAAAGCAGTGGTTCTCAACCTTCCTAAGGCCGAGACCTTTGCATATAGTTCCTCATGTGGTGGTAACCCCCAACCATGAAATTTTGCTACTGTGATGCATCGTGATGTAAATATCTACATTTTCCGATGGTCTTAGGCGACCCCTGTGAAAGGATCGTTTGACCCTAAAGGGGTCTCGACCCACAGGTTGAGAACCACTGCTCTAAACCCTGCCCACGTGCTGAGCGAGGAGCTGAGAGACCATGGAGGAGAGAGTACATTGTGTTGCACTAAGACATTCCTGGCACAGAGCGCTGGGCCCTGGCGGGGCAGCCTGCCCATTTCATTACCCTGACCTGCTGCCACCAACGCCACGTCCTCCCGGCTCCCCGGCCCTCCCCGGACTGAGCAGCCCCGTGAAAGCCTGGGAGATCGATTCCAGTCTAGCAAGCAGCAGGCCCGGGACCCGCAGCCCTGAGCAGATGGGTGTTTCCTGTTCAGGAACAGGGAAAGGCTGGGGGTGAGGGATCTGTCCAAGCAAGGGTTCTGGGGGCATCTGGGAGGCCTTGAGGGAGGGAGGACTGGGTTCTCCTAGGGCAGGGACACAGGAATTACAGGACTCAGGTGGAAAGGCAGAGTCAGAGAGCTCTGAGGGAAGGGGGAGGTGTGCAAGGAGGGGAGCCAAACTGGGGTACACTGGGGGAGGGGCAGACTCTTGGGACTGAAGGTCTCTGAGGGACGGAGGTTGGGGAGCCTGAGAGAGAAGTTGGGGCAGTGTGCAAGGCCGACCATCATTTTTGAGTCAGAGATTCAAGCTACTGGGGACTGGTGAAACCCAGCCCAGAAGAAGGGGAAGGGAAGGGTGGGAATGCGGGGTGGGGGAGGGGGGTTCTGGTCACCCTCAGCTCAACCCTCACACGCAGCCAAGCCCGGGGTGATCAGGAAGAGGTGGGCGCCCCCCAGTGGCGGCTGCGGGAAAAGGCGCAGGGAAGAGGGCTGCGCTGTTATTTGTTCCGCCAATTCCAACTTTCATGTTTATTTATGAGCCTGATTTATTTTTATTCTCCGCTGCCTTCTATTACATGAGATCACTGCAGCTCATGATGAGCATTAAGAGTCCCTTCGTCTTAGTGACACCGTCTGGTAAGCCACCGAGCCCAGCCCCACCTGCATCTTTACCCAGATGTCACCACAGGCTCTGGTCGCCCATGGGCAATGCTCACACATGACGTCATCTTCAGAGGAGAATGTGGAGAGGAGAGGAGCGGGAGGGGGAGGGGAGAAGCGAGAAGAAGGGGAGACAGGAGAGAGAGGAGCGAAGCTACCGAGGACGGGAGAGAGCAAAGGACTCTGGGGCCTCCGTTTGGAGGACCCCAAGCCCAAGGGTTGGAGTGGCAGGTCCCCATCTCCCTCTCCCTGGAGGTGGGGAGGCTGGTCAAGGTTCCCTCCTTGGGGAGCTGAGAGGCCTCACAGGTGTGTCCCCGACTTTGGCTGCGTAAACCCAGCTCAGGAAGCCCCTGGGCCTGGCTAGATCCAGGGAGGCCCGCAGGCAGGGCAAAGGGAGGCGTTCGACGAGGTGTGGAAGGATGGAGGGCCTGGCGCCCCCCCACAGTGCCCTGCCCAAACACTTGTACTTGCAGCCCGAGGCTCCCTGTCCCACTCTCTGCAGCCAAAGCAAGAGGAGCCCAAGTCACCCAGGAGCAGCCCCGAGGCGACTGCCACCCTCAATTGTGCCTGACAGCTTCATCCAGCCGGGTGCCTGCTGCAGCCACGAAGCGCAGTGTGCGGAGAGGTCAGAGGCCAGAGGCCAAAGGTCAAGCTTGGCAGAGGCTCTGGGCGGCACCTGGACCAGGTGAGGGGATCATCCCTTGCCCCACCCGCTGTCTGCGGGGGCCCCAGCTCTGGGCCCCTGGGTCCCTGCTGCCTGTCTGTGGGTCCCGGGAGCAGAAGCCCATCTGTGCCTGTTTGCTAAAACCATCTTTTCCACCCCATGCCACAGCGACGAAGTCATTTTCCGGGCAATTGCCTTTCTGTAAACATTCCTGTGTAATATCCCCCCAAACTGCTAATGCCCAACGCCCTGTTGAGTCTCCCTGTCATTCCAACTGCAGCCTCAGAGGTGCTGGGGGGTGGGCAGGAGGGGAAGGGCAATCAGAGAGGACGAGGCGACTGGACTGAGAATGAGGGATGGGGCTTCATGTCCAGCGTTTGGCAAAGAGGGGGTGCAGAAACCCCATACCTGCCCCCCCCACCATGTTTCCACATTCCCCACCAACGCAGCACCACCACCCCAGCATGGCAGGAGAGCTGTGTGGGCCGGGAGGAGACGGGGGGCGGGCAGAGAGGATGGGGAAGGGGAGCCCCCGGGAGGGAGGCCTGGGCAGAGAGGCAGCTGATTTAAAAGCCTGGAGGAGATGGTTAGACGATAAAGGTGACATCCTGGTGACTGAGAGCAAGCTGTCATCACTGGGTCCCCAAAGAAGGCCAGCGCCCCTCCCCCTGAAGTGTGAGAGGGAGGACAGAGAAATGGGAAGAGGCCAGAGGGGACCCATCTCCCCGAGAGGGACCACTAACTACCCGGGCGCCGCAGTGGTGGGGAGGCAGCAGGCACCAGGGCATCAGAGGCCACGGGATCCCTGGCTGGTGACTCACCCCATGCCCCTGCCCAGCGCCCGAGCTCCTCTGCAGAGCCCCCGGGTAGGGCCTGGGCAGGCCGATTCTCCTCGCTGCCATGAGGCCAGGGAAACCGAGGCCCGGGGAGGTGGAGTGATTTAGTGAGAGTCACCCTGTGGGCTCCCTTCCACCCCAGGCCCCCAAAGCCCTGCTCCCTCCAGCCCCGGGGAAGCTGGGCATCTAGACCCAGTGGGAGAGGCCGGGCTGCCAGTCACAGCTTCCCGCAGGCAGAAAAATACAAACCAATTTGCGCAGATTTAAAACCCACCGAAGGCCACTTAGTTGGTAAACGAGTTGGAATCTAATTAAAGGACCTTGCAGGGCTGGGGGGGGAGGAGCGCTCACCTGCCTGGGAGGAGCTGTTGCAGGGGAGAGGGGGAGGGGGACGCCCAGGAGGCCTCTGGGGCTTTCCCCAGGGAGAGAATCGGAGGGGGTGTTGGTGTCCTGGGGGTGTGGGCGCTGTCCCCCCCAGATGCTGCCTCTGCCCGCATTTCCCTCCCCCCCATCCCCAGGCTGGCTCTGTCCTGCTGACTCTGTCCACCTGCTCAGAGCGAGCACCCCCAGGGCAGGGCTTCTTCACTCAGATGGGCGCACCCCATCTCCCCGAGAGGGACCACCCACTACTGCAGTGGTGGGCACGGCAGGCAAGGCACAAGGGCACCGGAGGAGGGTGATCCCTGGCTGGTGACACACGTTTCGCCCATCAGACTAGTCGGGACGCACGGAGGACCGAGCCTTGCCTCCTGCTCAGACTGGACCGTCCCTGAGAGCAGGGCCTGTGCCCTCTCTGGGGGCGATAGGGTAAGGCCCCCTTTTTTTCTTCAGAAAGGGGGCTCCCTCTTACTGGGGCCTCCTTGACGGCAGAGGTACCACTCTGAGCAGATTGGGTGGCCTGGCCGTGCGGGGCGAGGTGAGCGGACCCACAGGCCGGGTCAGGCGCAGGCTGGGCCTCAGCACCGCCTCCCCCAGCGGCCTGGCTCTGCAGGGCTGTGGGGTTCTGGCTTCTTCTCCCTGTGGCCTCTGAACCCCTCTCCCCACGTGCACAGGCCACGGGGCACGGGTGCCCTCTGACCCCCACTCTTATCTCCGAGGCAGGGAGCGCAGACCTGAGGCTGCTCTGCTCACCTCTCCGTCTTGAAAACCATGCTCCGCTCTCCCTCCAGCCAAACGCCTTTCACAGGACGAAACCAGGGCGCAAACCTGACCGGGTCCCGCAGGAGCTGTGGGCAGAGCGGCGTCCCGGGCCCCAGCCACAGGGATTTTTCTGCCCACGGTGTCACTTCCCAGAAAGCACCTGCCAAGGCCCCTGAGGGCACAGACGAACAACCCCGCAGGAGGAATCAGCGTCCAGTGGAAAACAGCCACAGAACTCGGGCCCCAGAGAGAGCTGGGGTCACAGCCCAGCCACACCCCTCAGAAATCAGGGTCCTCCCTAACTCCCCATAGTGTCCTGACCACACTCTTCAGCAAAGACGCCGCTCCTTGCAAAAGAGCCAACCAGCCAGCCAGCCCCTGAGCAGAGTTTCAGAAACACAGCCCCCTCTGCTCCCCGCACACCTGCCAAGCAGACCAAGCCCTGGCACCCCCAACAATCCCGGAATCGGGGGGACGAGGAAGCTCTGTTCATGCCCAGCTGCTCTGCCACCGCCTGGAGGTGTGACCTTGAGCAGGGCCAGCCTGTCTGAGCGTCAGGCCTCTCGCCTGTTCTGGTTTTGGTTTTTAAAGCCGGGAACACGGACAGGAGCACAGGTTGCGTGCGCACTGCACGGAGGGAGGCACCAGCCTCGGGAGCCGGGGTTGGGGGGAGTGGGTGGAGGGTAGTAGGGGGTTTGGGGGGATGGGGGGAGCAGTTCCTGATCTACCCAATTGCTTGATGTCCTTCCCTCCACTGCCAGATTGTGATCAGACCCAGGACTGGGGGTTGTGATTCTTAGCTACTAATGAAGAAGATCTGGCTAATTGGCTTCCCAGGCAGGGAGGGGGCGGAGCTGCCGAGGGGAGCACGTCACCCCCTGTCTGAAGCCTCTGCTGGAGAAGCCGGGACCAGCGCTGGCCGGTGCCCACACGGCGCCCGCTCACCAGCAGCTCTCGCATGGCATCCCTACCATCACGCGCCCGGCCGCCCGCCCCGGAAGGTGCCCTGTCAGCTGCACATCTCCTTGGAGAGGCCGCAGGGAGGAGGGCGGCCGCAGGGAGGGAAGGAGCGAACACCAGGGCGTGGGAAGAGGGAGGGGGGGAGGGGGGTGCCCATCCTCCTGGCTCGGCCCCTCTCCAGGGAGGCTGCCAGCGCTCCTTCTCCAGGGGCTGAGGCCAGGGCAGTGGGGTGAGCGAGGGACTCGACTGTGTCCCTTCACCTGCCCCAAGCGAGGGACCCTGTTCCCCTGGGAAGAGACCCCAGCCTGTTGGAAGTGAGGGTAGAAGGCCCCTCCACCACCCCACCTCACCGCAGGGAAGTGCTGTCAATGCCCAGTGAGCACCCAGAGGCTCAGCGACACCCCCGGCCACGGGGTCAGGCTCCCTCCAGGAGGCCAGCTCTCTGCCAGTACCCAGCCCGCTGACCAAAGTCCTGCCGCCTCCAGATTCCCGCACACGCTCAGTTGCGCGCACACATCTCTCATCACACTTGGGCACGGTGGCACCTGCCCACCTGCCCAGCACACGCTCACCTCTCTATGCGCAGTCACCCTCCACAGGCACCTACGTGTAGAGGGGCACCCCCAGGCCTGGGAGGGCTGGGCTTACGGCCCAGACGCCCCTCCCCTCCGACTCACCACTCTGCCATCTCATCTCAGACGCCACAAGGACAGACAGGCGTTGTGCCCACGCACACAGGTCACGTACGTTTAAGACGCCCAGAGAGATGGCAGCACATCTGGAGCGCCATCCAGCGCCGGGCGATGCCTCTGCAGCTCGCGTGCAAGGCAGCAGTGACCCCGTCAACCCTGGGCGGGCAGCTCCCTCCGCCCCTCTCCTGCTCGGTCAAGTTCAGAGTGTCTTTCCTGGAGTGTTTACATTCTGTCTCCAAATAAATGGATGGGCCTCCCGACCTCGAGGCCACTCCACTCTGACCGAGGTCCAACCCCCAAGGCAAGGCCAAGGCCGGAGCTGCGCCTCCTCCCCGCCTGGCCCCGGCCCACGCTCGGCCTCTACCGAGGCTCAGCCCCGCCCCCGCCGGCCTGCTTCCGCCTGCTGATGCTGGTGACAGGCCGGGCTCAGCCCCCGCTCACGGGTCAATGGCTCCGCTGCCCCACAAGCCAGCCAGGAACGTAGGGTGTCCACGTTAGTGCCCGGAGAGACCGCAGCAAGCAGGGGGGAGAGAGCCCCCGAGGTCGGAGCAGGCAGGAGGAGACTCGGCCAATGTCCTGCCAACCGCTGGGTCCAGGCTGACCTGGGCAGCCTGACCCGACAGCAAGGGCATCTTTCGGAAGGTCTCCCGGTTGTCGAACCAGAACCTCCCCCGGATCTGGAAGGCAGGGGAGAAATAAACAGTCTCCCTTTCCAACTTTCTGCAAAAGACTGGAAACCTACACCCCCTCTCCACCCCCTCCACCCCCACCCCCAGTCATAACAGCCTACAGGGCTCTGACCATTCCGCTCAGTCCCCTGGCCAGGCTGCTCTCCCCACCCTACAGGTGAGGAAGCGGAGGTTCAGGAAGGGGTGACTTGTGCAATGTCAGAGTTGAGCCGCATCTCCACTGTGGGGGTCCTCACACAGATCCCCTGCTGTCCCTGCACCCTGCTGCCCCTGAGGAAGAGGCTATTCTGCCACCACAGCGCCCTGAGCCTTCGTCCCAGCCGTTGAGCCAGAGCCCCTGGCGTCCCTTCCTTCCGTCCAGCTCCCTGGGAAGGGAGCATGCAGACCACTCTCTTCCCTGAAAGCAGGGGCCCTCAGACCCTCACTCCAAGGAAGCCTTCACTGGGAAAGCCGCAGACTCTCCCCCAGGCAACGCTGAGAGGCTGAGAGGCGGGAGGAGGGAGGGCGGGGGAGCAGGGCCGTGGAGCCCAGGTGCATTTGGTCAGCTGTCTGGGTGCTAGGCCTGAAAGAACCTCTGGGGAGCCGACCCTTCCCGGCCCTCTTCTCACCCCTCAGCTGGGCACAGTCTCCCCAGCTGTGCCGAGACAGGAGAACTGCAAGTCCTCCCTGTGTCAGACAGGGGGTGGGTTCCTCCAGGAACGGAGACTCGGTACATCCAAGGCACCGGTCACCTGCTGGCGCTCCTGCTTCCTTAGGAGGAGCCGGCATTGGGTCCCTGGTCCTCACAGGGGCCGGGGGACACGACCTCGCCCTTTGGAGGAAGACGGAGGGTCCTGAGTCCACCTGCTCTCTGCCCAGCCCAACACCTCAGGTCCCTCTTTGCGTGGCCTGGCGGCTGTCCCCGTGCCAGCCATCTGCACTGCCCTCTGCGGTCACCACCCCTCTTAGCTGGTGGCCTCCAAACGACTCCAATGATCCAGATGAGGCCCGAGCCGCCCAGATGACCCCTTTCTGGGCCTGTCCTCGCCAGCTCTGCCCGGCTGCCCGCACGTGTGCCAGGGAAGAGAAATACCCGGGGCATGCACAGCCCTGCTCCAGGACCAGAAGGTTCCTTGCTTGCCTCTTGCTCTTCACTCTCGGGCCTCCCCGGACCTCAGGCCTCGGGGGCCAACTGGACTCCCGCTGCCTGGCCTGGGTGGCTCTCCTAGCAAGGTCAGCTGACCCTGCCTGCTCCTTCTAGGCCCTTCCATCGGCCCCCAGCACCTGGCCTTGCTAATGCCAATCAAGGGGTCTGCTCTGGGTGGTAGCCCCTTCCTCACAGCTGTGCCCCTCGCAGCCCCAGCAAGGCAGATCCCAGCTCGGGGCACCAAAGAGGGTGCCCAGGAGTCTGCGTGGGCAGGCCGCTCCGCCCATCATCCTCTGCTTCGTGGCCTGAGGCCCTGGGTGCCCCGTCCAGCTGCCAGCCGTCTCAGGGGGAGAGCCTCGCCACGCGGTGAGCGCTGGAAAACCACAGCCCACAAGCCACTACCTGCGGCCCATTAACCGCCCAGTGCGTCCTCCCTGCAGCCTGCTTCCTCCTCCCCAGCGCCCCCCCTGCCCTGCCTGCTGCTAGAGGGCCCGGCTTTGCCTGAGAGGCCCCCCAACACCCAGCCCTCGCTGCCTCCCTAACGGTGCCCTGTGTCTGAATCCCAGGCTCACACAGTGGCTAATTCTGGCGTCTCATCAGACAGTAATTATGGGGGAATCAGCCGCGCTGTCAGCGCTGCCGCTCAGCACCTGTCACCACGCCGCCAGCCCCAGGCGGCGGGCACGAGACCGGAAGCGGAGGGAGGAGGGGTGCCCTGGAGTAAGGGGCACCTCCTCCCACCCTACCGACCCACGGGCATGCTGGGCATGCCAGCAGCGGGCTGCCAGCCTCTCTGTTACCCTAAGCGGGCACTGAACGCGTGTGTCCTGTGTCACATGTACACACACCCATGACCGAACAGCGTGGGCAGGACACAGCAAGCCAAGGCTCAAAGCTGGCCTCGGCCCGTTCCCATGCACTTGACCCTGCACAAGTCATCGGGCTTCTGGCTGTCAGTTTCCTCAACAGCAACCTGGGGGAAATGGCGTCTGCCTTGGGGAGATGGGAAGAAATAAATATGTGAAGTCGCTAGCCTGGCACATGGACCATCACGTATTCACTCGGCAAACGATCAGTACACAGCTACTATGTGTGAGGATGCCAGGATAAATGAACCACAGTTCAGCAAGGATCACACGCGGGCCACACCGAGACGCGGGCGTTTTGTCTGGCGGGTGGTGTTTTCTTTGGATTTTAGTGCCGTTAAGGGGCACAGGCAGTCTTGTCCTCGCCGCAGTCCCCACCATTCCCTAGCGTCCTCACCCACTGCTTCACCATGTCTTGCCCCCAAGAGTGAACCTGGCCTCCGAGGCTGCTGTCTCCAGAACCAATGGCCCCGGCGATCTGACAGGGGCTGGAGAAGCTCAGAGGGGCAGGGCCGAGGCGGTCCAGAGGGGCCTTCGGGAAGGTACTGGATGAGGGAGGAGCAGGAATGGGAGGTGCCGATGGGCGGGGCTCTGGAAGAGGGGTCCCAGAAGCAAAGGCTTCCGGAGACAACGCTGTCCCAGGAAGTCCTTCCTGCTGCGAGGTCCCCAGGACCCAGGCTCCTCCCACTTCTCCAGAGCCCACCAGAACGCTTTGCTGGGTGGTCTTCTTGGTGGAGCTATGCTACCAGACCACCTCCCCCCGTCTCTCGACCAAGCAGCTGTCGCAACTGAGCCACCCCTGAGTCACTACCTGTTCCCGTGGGTCTCTTCCCCTGGTGGAAGGGACCTCCGCTAGAACCAAAAGCAGGTCTGCCAATGGGAGCTCTCTACCAGCCGGTCCCCCTCCGCCTCCCACCCGATCCTGAGTCTCCCCAGGGACAGGACCAGGAATGGGGCTGGGGCAGGAAGATGAGCTGGACCTCAGAGTTCACTTTCAGTGGCATGAACCCTGCTTGTGCGAGCGCAGAAGCGAGGGAAGGTGCGCCTCTCTGCATACAGCATGAGGGACTGAGGCTAGATCTGAGGAAGGTGGGAGGAGGGAGGCAGAGGAGGGCTGAGGCTGCAGGGAGGGCTTCTCTGTGTGACCTTGGGCATGTTACATAACCCTCTGGCCTGTCCCCTCCCCTGTAAATGCGACAAGAGCGTAGCGCTCCCAGGGTGGCTGTAAGGATGACATGAACCAACGCGTGGACCGAGCTTCATGCAGCCGCTATGGCTCATATATTACGGGTCGTTACCCATAATAAGGATTTGCATTTTTACTAGGGATGACTTCCCCCCCCCCACAAACTCAGCAACAACTACATGAGCCCCGACCCCTTGCCAACCCCCCACCCCCCCCCCCTTCTCTTTCAGAGCCCCCAGAGGGAGCTCAAAGGTCTCTTGTAGCCGAAACCGGCGTCAACATTGAGAGACGAACCCCACTCTGTCCACCTCCCCACGCCCACCCCAGGCGTCACTCTCACCATCCTTCACAGCCCTTGTCCCGAACCCACCACGTCTCATTCCCTGGAGGGGAAACCAGGACCAGGTGCTACCCCTCTTTACAGGTGTAGAAAGTAAGTCTTGAAAGGTATGGAGCCCCCTGCCTGTGGGAATATTCCAGAAGAAGAGGGTGCAGGAGAGGAGCATTCAGGACGAAGGGCCAAGGTCTCTCGACACTCCGGCCTTCTCCTGGCAACAGCCGGGGCTGGGGGAGGGGAGGGAGCACGCTGTTGCTCTTTTAGGAAAGCGGCAATTTTAATTAAGAGGCAGACAAACGAGCGCTCTGCATTTGGTCTCCGAGCGCAGTTATTAAAAAGCCATCAAGGCAGAGGCAGCCCAGTGGCAAGGAGGGCTGCCTGCCCGGCCTGGGCCGGAGCATCCTGCGGGGAGCTGACAGGATCTGGAGGACAGGGAGGCACCAGCACCTAGATGGGGAGGGATTCTGCAGCCCCTCTCCCAAAGTGGGGGTCCACGGCACCCATACAGTACCCGGGGCACCACCTGCCCGGCCCCGGGCCAGGGAGGGCCAGGGAGGAGGGAGCCAGCCACTGGGCAGCCCTGCTGGGGGCCGGGCTCTGGATGAGCCACTGCTTTCCTTTCCTCTCAGCAATGAGCTGCTCGGTGTTCTTGCACCTTTTACGCGAGAACATGGAGGCACAGAGAGGGACAGGCCTGTCCCAGGCCACTCCGCGAGGAAAGAGCTTCCCTGAGGTTGGGAGCCCAGGTCAGGCTGACCCTCAAGTCCAGGACCCCAGGTGGCTGGTCCTGGCGCAGGAGTGGGGGGTGGGCGCCCTGCCTGTTCTCCCTCCCCCAGCTGGGCTCTCAGAGGCCCTCTGAAGTGGCCTCCGTCCTGGCCCAGCCATGTGCCTGGAGTCCCCAGGGCCACCAAGGACTTGGGGGGAACTTGGTCACGGCTTGCTTGGTGGGGGCACACTGCGAGGGGGATGTCATTGGGTCCCGGGCACTCTACGAGGACACAATGTGCAGAGCATCTGCCAGCAGGGGGAGCAGGGGCGGAGGGGGCATCAGTGGAGACAGAGGCAGAGCCCTGGGAGGGGGCGGGCACTCTGCAGCCAGCTGGCCAGGCCCCAGGCCCGGGCCCCCCAGCTGGTGAACAGACAACCCCTTAAACTCTATGGGCTCCCCTGTCCTAGTCACTGTGAGGCTCTGAGCCTAACCCAGTGCCTGGCCCAGAGAAGGCAGTCAAATAAACTGAATAAACGAGTGGATGAATAAATGAAGGAATGAACAGAAGACTGAAGAGATGAAATGAGATCTCAGGTTCTCAAGGGTCCATAAACTTTAAACAAAGACGTATAGGCCCCATCTTCTCCCATCCCCTGCCGTCTAGCCATGGCTGGATCTAGCCATGGCTGGATCATGGGCTTCTTCCCCGCAGGAGAAGGGTCCCTGGCTCCTGACGCCTCCCCCAAGGCCACCCATCCCCTCAGCAGCAGGTCCCTGCCTCCTCTGCCCTCCCCCATTCCACGGAAGCTTTGCCACACCCGCTCACTCACGTGCACACACATGCCCACAGACACATTCTTTGCCAGGCCAGGTGCCCTCCCCAGGGTCAGGTCTCTGCTGTCCCCTCCCCTGGCGAAGGACCGGGCCCACCAGGGATGGCCCCCTCCCCCATGTCTGGCCCCCTCGGCTGGGGAGGGGCGTCTGGCTGAGGAGCAGTGGGGGTGGAAGGGTGGGGGAGGCCTCCCTCCTGGCTTACCCACCTGGAGACTTTAAACAGAGGGAGCAGAGTCCTGGAGACTTCCCTCCCGCTGCACGCTG
Source organism: Lasiurus cinereus (assembly GCA_011751065.1). Classification (NCBI taxonomy): domain Eukaryota; kingdom Metazoa; phylum Chordata; class Mammalia; order Chiroptera; family Vespertilionidae; genus Lasiurus; species Lasiurus cinereus. The sequence continues at coordinate 1,872,584 of JAAGEH010000016.1, read as the reverse complement.
GAGCCCTGGGTGAGGGACAGGAAAGGAGGAAAGTCGTGAATGAGTGCCCAGAGCTGGGGGAGAGGCGGTGGAGAGAGGAAGGGGCTGGGGCAGGGCTCCCAAAGTGGGCGGGGCAGGGGCCTTAGGCCCTGGGGGCCCTGGGGGGGAGCGGGCCGGGACAGCCAGGCAGAGCCTTAGGGGCTGTCTCTCTGGTGGTCCCTAGGGGGGCTGAGGGGAAAGGCGGACTAAAACTCGGGTGTTGGAGGAAGAACAGGGGCCGAGGGAGCAGACAGGTGGGAGACAGACAGCAGGACAGACAGCAGGACAACACAGGAAACACGGGGCCTCCAGAATGCGGTGGCCAGGACAGACAGCCGGAAGTGGGGCAGACCCTCTCCTGGGATGCCCACTCTAGACCCTGAATGGCAGCACCTCGGAGGGCTCCTCGGCCGCCCTCCGAAGTCACCCTGTTCTGGAAGGTGGGGGGGTCCAGCGTCAGAGAGGGCTGCTGTCACTCCTCTGCCGACAGCCCTCGCCCAGCCCGGGACCCCAGTCTGCCCCACACTGCCCCTAGCCTTGCGGAGGGTCCCCTCCCCTGACTGTCACCGAGGAGACAGGCATTTATTTCGCACCAGCCAGCAGTCACATGCCATGAGGGGGGCTGTGCAGGAAAACGGCACCCCTGCCCCCAGCTCCCGGATCCCTGTACCTCCCTTCTGCCCTACACCCGCCGGACCCTCACGCTGCCTCTGCTCACCCTCCAGGCGGCCCTTTCTAACTGTCCCCCCTCTTCCTCCCACTGCAAGCGTCACCCCCGATTTCACGGTTTCCCTTCCTGCCGTTTCAGTTACCGGTGCTCAACGGCAGCCTGAGCATATTCCCTGGAAAATTCCAGAAATAAACAATGCGTGCGTTTTTCCATTGTGCGCCTTCCTCGGCCGCCTGATGAGATCGCGAACCCTCCCGTCTGTCCCACCGACGACGTGAATCAGCCCTTTGTCCGGCGTCTCCACTGCATATGCTCCCCACCGCTCCCCTTATCAGACGGTGGCCGCTGTCCCCGTCTCGCAGAGCTGGCGCGCAAGGAACCCTCATTTCCCTTACGGAAGGCCCCAAAGTCATTCCCGGGATGGGTTTTACGGTGTGTCGTTATATTTTATGATTAGTTATCATGGTTCATTTCTTCCTGTGCCTCATTTATACATTGAACTTTACCATAGGTATGGATAAGAAAGAGGAAAAAAAAAACCTGTACTAGCCGCAGTCTCGGGCACCCGCTGGGAGGATTACTGTCTCTGTCTATTGCCTCTGATCCTGGAGCATGATGAAGCATTAAGACCAATCCCACCTGGACATTCTGCAGAGCCCGGGCACCCTCTTGGCTGTGCCCTCCTTTGGCTGGCCCAGGCCCATCCAGACCCACATCACGTCTGGCTGTAAGCCCTCGCAGAGCCGCCTGCCAATCTCCTGGTTCCAATTTTCCCACCGATTACCCGAGACGCAGGCGTCCCAGGGAGAGACAACTGTCGTATCCAGATGTTGAGACAGCGACGGGGGGAAGAAATCAAGAATGCTCACTAGCATGTCAGGCCCCAGAGGACTTCCTGGGTGAGGCCGTGAGGGGGCTGCGAGGGGGGCGTGAGCAGAGGGCCACTGGGTAGGGGGGGAGTGAAGATTCAGGAGGGGGGGGCAGCCCCAGGGGTCTAGCCCCCGACAGGCTGAGATCTAAAACCCAAATGTGGTTTTTCTCACAGAAGCCCATTCCTCCGGGAGCCTGGTCTCCTCTTCAATCACTCAGCGGGACAGAGAGGAGGAAGAGGAAGACAGGGAAATTAGTGCTTATTGAAGGTTGACCATGTGCCAGGAGCTGGGCCTGTGGCACCTCCTTTAATCCTGGTTTCCACTCAGTGAGGAAGCCGCCGTTAGCAGCCCCAATGTACGGAGGAGGGCACTGAGCTTCAGAGGGGTGCAGTGAGTCGGGGCTGGGGTGCCAGCCCACATCTGTCTGGCTCCAGAACCTGAGCTCTTGACCACCGAGCTAACCTGCTTCCTATCCACTCTCCGCAGGCCTGGCTCTCTCCCATTCAGTGCCCTCTGGGAAGTTCTGCTTTAAGTCTAACTTCTTTCCATCCTGTGTTTCAGGGTGAACTACTTCTTCTTTTTTTAAAAAATATATTTTATTGATTTTTTACAGAGAGGAAGAGAGAGGGATAGAGAGTTAGAAACATCCATGGGAGAGAGAGACATCGATCGGCTGCCTCCTGCACGCTCCCTCCTGGGGATATGCCCACAACCAAGGTACATGCCCTTGACCGGAATCGAACATGGGACCCTTCAGTCCACAGGCCAAAGCTCTATCCACTGAGCCAAACCGGTTTCGCCTGAACTACTTCTTAAGGACAATAAGTGGAAGTGAAGGCTCTGCTTCTGCCTCTTTCTGCTTCGTCATAGGGGTGGGAGGCAGAGGATTCGAACCCTGAGCTGCTGATGGGCCAGAGACCAGGGGAAGGAGGCGAGCTGTTAGGTTCAGGAGAAGCGGGCCCAGGATTTCCTGAGCCTCATCATTCAGGGCTTCTGGCTCTGCCACCTCCATCATGGGAGAGGCTCAGGAAGCCCCTCAAAGGCCTTCTTGTTTTGACATCCAGAAACCCCCTGAGCACCCTGGTGAGGGAGAGCTTAAAAAGTCGGGGGGCTGGCAAGTCCTAAGCTCCCTCCCTTTTTCTCAGAGCCCTCTCTTTCAACCTAAGAGGCTGGGACCAGAATGGGGATTCATCAAGCCAGCCTGCCACTGGGCGGGGACAGAGTAGGCAGGAGACAGCCAGGACAGCAGGCAGAGAGGCTGGGGGTGTCTGCAAGGGCCTCAGAACGCCTGCCCAAGGAGCAGGGATCCTTAATTCTTCCCCAATGAGGCAGATGCGGGTGCCTGGGGTGATACGGCAGAGGCCCCATGTGTCTGCAATTATCTTAAACCCTGCGGTGGGTAAAACACTCCCTCCACCTCCAATGCTCTGTACAAACCTCTTTAGCTAGGGCCTCTCCGTGGGGTCTCTGTGTTTGGGGGCTCCCCTGTGGGCCCCTGGGACTGGGCCTCTAGCCTGCTCTGTGGCCTGGGTGAAAAAGAAGCTCGCATCCGGTCATGGGGATGTTTGTAGAGGTGAAGAAGGCAGGCATGCGAAAACTCCTTCCCAGTCTTACAGGGACTCCACACCAGGACATGCAGGCAACTGGGCCAGGTGGCTGAGGCTACCAGGAACCAGGGAGAGGTTGTCGGGGAGATGAGCCACCAGCCTCCGTGTAATAAAATGCGGAGTGGATCGTAGTTGCTGGCTGGAATGGAGTGTGACAAGGTAGTTCTACAGGGGGGGCAGGAGGAAAACAGCTAGTTTAGGCCCAGATGCTAGCTGAATCCTAAAGCCACTCCCTTGTCTATCCTCCAGGCTGAGAGGACAGATTTAGGCAAGGTATGCCTTTAGAGCAGGAGGGACTGTTTGTAAGGCGTGTGTGTGTGTGTGTGTGTGTGTGTGTGTGTGAGTGTGTGTGCATGCGCACATGTGCATCAATATTCTCTTGGGCCAAATTTCCATTTCTCCTGCTTCAGCTGGAGCTGGGAAATGTTATTCCCGCCCTCTGAGTGGACAGGCATGTATTATCTCAGGGGACAGGAGTGGGTACAACCTGTGACAGCTGGAAGGGCCTTTAGAGATTCTCCAGTTCCACCTTCTCTTCTCACCCCAAGGACACTGAGGACGAGGGGCCACCTAACGCCCCCCGTGCGACAGCAGGAGGGGAGGTAGACATGCTTTCTCTTTACACGCCCTTCACCTCTCTAACCTTGGGGATCCAAGAGTGGCTTCCCTGTCCCCTTCTTTCCCCCAGTAGCTCCAAACCCCTCTCCATCATGACCCCTTGCACTTGGCCCATAGCCACAGCCATAGGAGGTTCAACCAAGCTCCTCAGGTCATCCCAAAGGGGACATTCCAGCCAGTCCCCTGCCCCTAGCGGACTCAGGTCAAAGGTCATGCCAAGCAATCACCTGCCCCTAGCCTACTCAATGAGCTCACCCACACCCAGGACTGAGGAAGAAGATGCAAAAACACCACCCTAGCTCCCACCCCGGGCAGCCACCCTTCACACACCACAGCCACCGGGAAGTTTTCCTCCCTATCTCACCTCCCTTCCTCCTCCCACAGCGTGGGCCCGCTTCCTCTCAAGCTGTCCTGTGCAAAGAGCGGGGAGGGGAGAAGCACAGGCTTCCCCAGCCTCCAGACCCTTCTGTGTGCCCAGCAGCAGCAGAGAGGAGGAGGGCAGGGTGTCCCAGGATGGCTGGGCCCTGAGCCCCGTGGGTGCGTGGGGCACGAGGGGTGCAGTGAGGAGCCGAAGTCTGCGTGTGAGAGAACCCACTTTTCTGGGAATGGTCCCTCCAACTCCTCATCCCCTGTAAAATCCTAACTCTCAGGCTCAGGGAAGGGTCTTCTCCGGGTTCAGAGACATCTATCTGTTCCCATACCCACCCAATTATTGCACGTTTATGATGTGCCAGCACTGTGCTGGACAGTTTTACCCATCACTTCATTTAATTTTCACAATTCCCTGGCATGAAGCTAAGCTTCCCCGGGACAGTCCCTCCCTGAGACTAAGTCTAACCTGATCCCTCTGGCTGCATCTCCTCAGGCCCAGTTCTCCCAGGCGAGGAAGGGCATTTTTGCTCCTGTCTTCAAAAATGCCCCTGATTGCCGAAACCTGTTTGGCTCAGTGGATAGAGCGTCGGCCTGCGGACTGAAAGGTCCCAGGTTCGATTCCAGTTAAGGGCATGTATCTTGGTTGCGGGCACATCTTGGTGTGCAGGAGGCGGCTGATGGATGTCTCTCTCTCTCTCACTGATGTTTCTAACTCTCTATCCCTCTCCTTTCCTCTCTATAAAGATCAATAAAATATATTTTTTAAAAATTCCCCCTATTACTCAGTGGCCCTACATTATCTTCTCCTGGCATCAGCCTTTACCCCAGTGTTTCTCCCATGTGATGGGCATTCCAGGGGTGAAGGGCCTCCTGGTACAGAAGGGAGACTCCCAAGCCTCTCAGCCAGCCCCATGGCTTTTCACACACGCTATGGCAGCCATCGGCAACTTGAGTGAATTTCCACACCAGTTGGCTTTCCCGTTTGGTCCTTTTTAGGGCAAAAAAGGATGAGGGCAGGGGTCCCCTCCACTAGGGGTTTCCCCCATCCAGCCTCCAGCAAGGCTGGAACACGGAGGCCAGACCCACCTTCCCAGGGGATGCTTGGGCCTCAGCTTCCACCGGTTGGGAGATTCCAGCAGGGAAAGCCTAGGCCAATGGGCAAGGGGAAAGGGAATGGGCGGGG
>JAAGEH010000016.1:1841377-1867144 GCA_011751065.1 Lasiurus cinereus | reverse complement strand
GGTCCCTGTGGGTGGCACCCTCTCCCTTCCAGCCGGCATCATGAAGATATGCAAAGCGTATGCAAATCATCCCGAAGAGAGGCACGACTCCGGTGGAATGTCAGAAGAGACCTTGGAGAAGATCCAGCCCCTACCTCCTCCTTTCCCAGGTGAGGAACAGACGCCCCACCAGGCAGGGACCTGCTCAAGGTCACTCAGACATTCCGGAGCGAGGAAGGAGCCTAATGAGGTCTTGACTCGGTCCAGTGATCTCTCCACGACTGTCTTATCTCTCCTGTGGGGGAGTTACGAGGCGGCAAAGGGAGCACAGGTCTCCATGGGGCTTCAGGGAGGCCTATGAGAACCCCACCTCGCTGCCTCTGAGCCTGGAGATGCTGTAAAAGGTGTGAGGGGAGCAGAGGGCAGAGATGCCTGGGAGAGGGGGTGACCAGACGGGCGGAGGGGCCAGAAGCCCAAGGCATTGCTTTCCCGCGGCCAAGCAGCAGAAGGCAGCCGGACTGGAGTGTCTGAAGCCCAATGTCAGCGCAAGGTGCCTGCTGGGGTGCGGGGCGGGGACAAGGCCCTCACTACACACACATCCCTCGGTGCCCAGCAAGCCCCTTCTGCCTGGCCTCCGATGACGATGGCACCTGACGGGCCAGAAGAAGCCCAGGCCCTTTCTTGGCGGCTGCCGCCTTCCCACCCCCCATGTCTGCTCTCAGCCTTCTAGACAGTCCTAGAAAGCAGGACCCAGGCTGGGGAGAGGAAGACGGATGGATGAGAGGAGCCAGACGGCAAGAAAAAGGGGAGACTGAGGTGCAGAGGGGGAGACGGAGGGGAGAAAGCACGCAGGGCAGAGCAGGAGACACGAGCAGAGGTAGGGGAGGTCACGAGGAAGGAAGTCAGGGAGACGGAGGGGCATGGAGGGGACTGTGGGAGCAGAGGAGCAGAGCGGGGAGGGCTCCCCGCCTCCGAGCCGAAGGACAAAGCTGGAGCCTGGATATGGGGCACAGGAACCCCATGGAGGCCTGAGGCTTTCTGGCAGGCCTTGGGGACCGTGCCCCTGCCCCTCTGCCCAACCTCCCCAGCAGCTCTCCAGGCTGCCAGGAAATCAGTCCTCCCTCCTCTGCCTTTCTTCCCTCCCTCTTTCTACCCCTCCCTTTCTCCTCCCTCACTCCCCCCTCCCAGGGCGGCGGGGAGAGGGGGGGTAGCAGGCGAGCCTGCGTCCTCGCCAAATCCAAAGCCTTCATCTCTGCCTTTCAGAGCCGGGAATGAAAGAAGGGGAAGGGAGTGCAGCCCTCAAACCCGCTGACGGCCAGATTTTTATTATCTTTGCTCCAATAGGCCCTCGCAAGTCAACAAGGGAATCTTCAAAGCGCATCTCAGTGGCTCAGTGGAGCCCGCACCTGCCCGGGCCCCCTCACGGCAGGCAGCCAGATGCGGGGACACAGTCTGCCCAGAGACCAGATCTGAAGCTGCCAGGAGCCTCACCCCCGCCTCCGTGCCCAGGCCAGGGCCATTTGGCCAGGCAGCCCGGCTTCCAGGCCAGACCCAGGGCCGCGCTGGGCCTCAGAGACGGTCTCTGCCCCTCTCTGGACCTCGAGGACACAAGCGAAGGAAGAAATCAGATCTGCTTGCCAGGGCTCAGAGGAGATAAGTGCTGGGGATTCCTAGAAAGAGAAGCTTTTGTGGCAAGCCCTAGATTCTTCCCCCGGATCCTCCCCCTGAACTGTCTGCCTGCCCCACACCCCCAGACCCTGACTCGCCCTCCCAGAAGCCCTCCCAACCACAGCTGCCCCTCTATTGGGAAGCCCCTGGCCTCGCTACTCAGGATGACCCTGGATCCCCATTCAAATCCTCTTCCACCTGCCTTCTTTCCCCAAGACCTAACCTGGGGTGGGGGTGGGGCTAAAATAAATAAACCTGGTCCTTCAAAAAAAAAAAAACCCCTCTCCGTCCTAAGCTTGGATTTGCCAGAGAAAGCCAAGGTTGGCATTGGGCAGATGGCCACCAGCACCCCAATCCCCGCCCGCACCCCTGCCCCAGCTCTGACCACACCACTGAGATCAATGCCCAAAGCCAGACAAGGAATCAATGGTTCTAATTAAACCCTTTTTCTAGCCTGGGTCCCTGGCCAGAGAGAGAGAGAGAAAAAAAACAGGCATCTTCGCTCTGCATTCCAGCACTCGGCCCTGTTTCCTGCGAATCTTTAAGAAACCTGGAATCAGGTCTTGAAGACCCCAGAACCCCCACATTAGGCAATGAGGCCAGCAGCAAGCCTGGAGTTGGGGCATCTCAATCCCAGGGACCCTTCCTTAGGGGAGCTACCCCTCCACACTCAGCTCGGCCTGAGGACCTCAGTTTGCCTCTTCCAGATCCCCAGAGCACATGGGGGGGGGGGGGGGCACCGGAGCCTCCATCCCAGCCCCAAGGGTCATCATGATAACGGACCATCGCGGTAAGGCTGGCAGGAGCAGGGCTGTGGGGGCACTAGACAAAGACCCTCTTGTCCCCAAGGAGGGGTGGCAGGAAGCCAGGGCACAGCCTTTGCACTGGCTGCCAGCAGTGCCTGGGTGCCAGGCAGTCTGGGGTGGGGAGGGGATCTGATTCTTGGAAGCCCCTCCCCTGAGGCCCAGAGCCGGCACCCCCACCTCTTGCCTTGACACCAAGGCCATCAGCTGAGTCTCTGCCCGAACAGCTCCCTGCTTGCCTGGAGCCCTCCTTCCTAGGTGAGTGCCGGTCCAGACACCTGCCCACAGGCGCCCCAACACCAACCAGAAAACAGCAAGAACCCTCACCCATCGACCATGACCGCCCTCCACGTCCCCACAAACGCACAACCTCGCCAGAAACCGCCGCCGTCACCGCCGCCACCAATCATGACCGAGCCTTCTGTTTTCACAGGGACAGGCTCCGTCCAACGCATCCTCAATCAATATCAAGATCACCAACAACAGAGATCCGGAAGGGAAGGAGGGAAACTGAGGCACGGGGCGAGACAGCCGGGCAGTTGGCTCAAGGTCACCCGGACCAAGATCTCCACAGCTCCCCACACGGTCCCACGTGCTCACGCCCCAAACCCCAACAACAACACCCAGCCCCGCGCAGCCTGCAGGTCTGGCCAGCGACTCCCCAATCCCAGCCCTCCCTCACCCCGTTTCCCAAACAGCAGGAGCCCCAACATCTCCTGCAAAGCTGCGGCCGGCCGGCAACGCTCAGCTCAGGGAACCCACTTCCCTGAAAGTTGGGGGGCTCTGCAAGACCCCTGGTTCCCTGGGGAGAGGGAAAGGCAGTGCGGGATCCCCTCCCGGCACCGTCGCTGTTCCCGCTCACCTGGCTCCCTGCGGCCCCCCGGCTCCTTCGGGCCGGCCTCCTCCCTGGGGGAGCGGGAGCTGCCCTCGGCCGTCCTCTCCCACCAGGCCAGGGCAAAGCGGCGGAGGCACTGCCAGGGCTGCATGGGGAGGCCCGGGGCGGGGGGGCTCGCCCCGGCAGCAGCCGCCGCTCACACCGCCGCGCGGGGCCCGGCCCGCGGAGCTGCGGAGGCACCGGCCGGCCCCCTCGGCGTCCACCCGCATCCCGCTGCCCCCGCCGACGGGACTCGGAGCGGGGCCGGCAGCTTCTGACGTAGCCGGGGGGTGCGTGGGCGGGGAGGGGGGGCCTCGGCGCGGCCCCTCCCCAGCCCCGCCCTCGGCCCCTCGGCCCCCGGCGGCTCCCCACTCCGCTCGAACCCTGGAGGCTCTGCCCAGCGGGGGGCGCCCTCCCCGGCCCTCGCCAGGGGAAGGGCTTAGCCTCCGAGAGCCCCTCCCCGGCCCCTCCCTGCCGGCCCGCTGAGCGGGGAGCCGGTCCCCAGGTCCTGCCACGGCTGCCTAGGCTGCGAGGTCTCCAGGGCTGGGGCCTCCTGGAGGTGAGGGGGGTGCGGGGCGGGGAAGACGGGCTTGTATCCTGGCAACGCGGCCAACGCCAGAATGCACTCCCCCCCCCCTGCCTTCCCCGGGGGACTGGCTCAGAGCGCTACCGCCACCCGAGTGCAGCACCCCATTCTGGGACCCGAGGGGCAGCGGCCTGGGGTGCGCCCCCGCTTCTCCAGAGCCTCTGCCTCCCTTTCACCCTCCTCTTCCCCCAGCGAGGATGGTCCCCTCCCCTCCCCCACTGTCCTCAGCATCCACCCACCCATCCCTCCCTCCTCCTCTTCTCCCCGCCCCTGCCCCGCCACCCGCACCCCTCCAAATGTGAACCCCTCGGGCCCGCTCCCCCGGCTTGACGTGGCCCTCCCCACCCGGTCCCCAGCCTCGCCAATTCCCGGTCCCCTCTCGGGTCCCAGCACTCCGCTCGCCCGGGTCCCTCTCCCCAGCCGGGCGCGCCGCGGTCCCTGCCTCCCCCCACCCCCACCCCTACCCCCCACCCCACCCCCCTCTCTCTCTCTCTCTCTCACACACACACACACACACACCTGCGCCCGGAGCATCCCTCGCCCCTCCGGCCGCCGCCTCCCGCCCCCGGCCGCCGCCCCCGCCCCCGGCCGAGGGGAAAACACACAAATAAAACAGAAATACCTTCCACTTAAGCATGGAGGCACATTAGGGAGGAGAGAGACAGGGACATGCCTTGGGACGGAGCGTTCCCCATCGGGCGGGGCGCGGGGGGCGGGGGCCCCCGGGCCGGCCGGCCTGGCGCTCGCCCTCTCGCCGCCTCGCGGGCTCCGTGCTCGGCCCCAGCCCCGGGGCGCGGTGCCAGGCGGGCAGGCCAGGGGCGCGGGCCCCGCCGGGGTGGACCAGCTGGGAGGGCGCCGGCGGCCGGGCGGAGTGGGTGCGCGCGCGCGCGGGCGCGGGCGTGCCACCGAGTGTGCGAGAGCGAGTGTGTGTGAGTGTGCGTGTGCGTGTGTGCGTGTGTGTGTGTGTGTGTGTGTGTGTGTGCGAGCGAGGGAGCCGGCGCGGGTGTGTCACTGCGGGCGGGAGCGCGCGCGGCGCGGGCACGAGCGTGTGGCCGGAACGTACAAAGGGCCGCCCGGGTGCAGGGAGCGGGGAGGGGCGCGGGCGCCGCGTGCCCTCCAGCCGTGCCCGCGGCGCGCTCGCGGTCCCCTCCTCTCTGCACCTGCTTCTCGCACCCCGAGCGGTCCCGGCGCCCCTGTAGAGACGGATACCCGAGGCCTGCCGCCGGCCGCGGGGAGGGGCGCGCCTGCAGGGCTGGAGGCTCCTCGCTCTCCAAGCCTCTCCCCGCCCCGCGCGCCTGGGGATGGAGCCGCTTTCGGGGAGGCCCAGGGCCCGAGGCAGGGCAGGCGGCGGGCAGGGGGGCCGCTCTCTAGCCAAGGTGACCTCCCAAAGCCACAGCCACGCTCGGCAGGGAGCGTCTGGACCCCCGTCCGCCTCTGCCCGGAGGCTCCCCTCCCCGCGTCCCTAGATGCCGCCTGGACGCGGGAACCGAGTCCCCCCCCCGGCGCCCCCTGCCGGGCGGTCTCCTTGCCCCCCAGCGCGGGCTGCGGCCCCTCCTGCAGGCCTCCGCTGGAACTGCAGCGGTCTGTGCTGGCAGTGAGGTGTGTCTAAATCAGCGGTTCTCAACCTGTGGGTCGCGATCCCTGTGGGGGTCGAACGACCCTTTCACAGGGGTCGCCTAAGACCATCGGAAAATGCAGATATTGACATCACGATGCATCACAGTAGCAAAATTTCATGGTTGGGGGTCACCACCCCGTGAGGAACTGTATGCAAGGGTCGCGGCCTTAGGAAGGTTGAGAACCGCTGGGCTAGATCATCTGCCAAGTAGGACCCCAAAGGAGGGCGCCTCAGCTCCTGCCCCTCCTCACACTTCACTTGGCCACGCCATTGCCATCTCCACCTTAGCCTGCAGAAGCCAGCACTGTCCCACCCCCAACCCACTGCCACCCGCTCCGTCCTCCTACCCCCCCCCTTCCTTGGCCTACCTGTGAGATCCACAGACCTTTCCAGCTGGGACCGGCCCCGGGCCCTCCTCCTGTCTTGGCTGCTTGCTCCCGCTCTCCCTCCGCAAGCTCCCCTTGAGGAAGTGGAGGTGGGCCAAGTTCCCTGCTCCCATCAGCATCCCCGCAGCCAACTTAGAGGAGCAAGGAAGGGGCACCGTCCATCTCTGCGCTGTAGTAGGCCGCCTGGCAGAGTGGCAGGCAGGCGGGGAGCTGAGAGAAGAGACCCCACCCCACCCAAAGAGGCCCCAATGACAAACCGGTTTCCCCACTTCCTGTCCTACCCAGCCCGGCCTTACGCCAGGCTCTCCCACTTCCCTGCCCGCCCCCAGACCTGCCCCTGGACCAGCCGCATGCCTGGCTCAGGGCAAGTCCCTGATGCCCCTTCAAGATTAGCCTGCAGCTGCCGGCACTCAGACGGCGGCGGCAGGGCCCGGGCAGAAAGGGGACCCGCCCATCTTGGACACACCGTGTGGGCACACGACCCCAACAGTCTGAGCCCTGACTTCTCCCCTCCTGAGCCAGCTGCCTCTCCCTCTGCCAACTGGACCGTGCCCATCTTCTGGCCGCTGAGTGCACAGTGGGCACCGGTCCAGCTCCCTGCCTGGCTGCCTGCCCAGGATGGGCATGGGAGGCAGCGGGCCCCGGGTAAGAGAGGGGCTGACAAGTGGAGGGGTAACTTCCCCCTCGGCTGCACGGACGCTACCTCTCAACCCTCTCCAAGCCCCGACATTGGGGAGTCCCCCTGCTGCTCCTCCACACTCAGCCCCTTCCCCCCAACTACACAGGCCTCTGTCCTTCGCCTCCCCCAGGTGCCCCCATGAGACAGGGTCTCTGCCCTCCCCTGCTCCGTGTCCACCTAAGAGGCAGGGAAGCAGCGGGCGCTTTACCCGGGTTCTCTGATTTAAGCCCCCCACAGCCCTGCAGGAGTGGGCCTGTTCAGCCCCACTTCAGAGATCAGAGTGGGGGCTTAGAGAGGTAGAGCCGCTTGTCCCATCGAAAAGAGCAACGCTGAAATTCAGACCCAGGTCCACCTGACTCCAAAGCTCCCCGCCGCTGCTCTGTCAGCATCACCCTCTCCTGACCCTGTGGCTGCTCAGGACCGGCTGTAGGGTAGGCGGGCGAGAGTGGGCTCCCGGGTGTGGCTGAGGGTTCAGACGTTCACTTATGTGAGGGTTAAGGAGCTGGTCGTTATTTCCCGGATGACCGCTGGAAAGATACTCCTCCTGCCACATGGAGGTTTTGCTAAATGCCAAGAAGTCGCTGTCTTGGGGACGGGGGCGAGGGAGGGGGTGCAGACTCCATGCATCAGCCCTTGGAGATTAAAGACAGTTCCTGAGGCGTCAGCAGGACAGGGTACCCCTCTTTCCCCATTCTAAGTTGACCTCCTGCATCTTGAGGGCCCCCTCCATAATGAGGCGCTCATGCCTGATTCCGTTGATTTTTGTATGCAAGTTCCTTTCTGTGTAAAGACAACCCTTAACATTGCTGATCCTCTGCACAGCTGTGGGCTCCTCTGACTCCCCTCTGTCAACTGCTTCGTCCATACCCACCTGACTCAGGACAGTGGCCTCCCAGTGTCCCAAGGAGGGCTGAGAAGGAAGACAGCTCCTGAGCAGGAGCAAAGATCCCGAGGCTCCACGTGGAGCCACAGGGCAGATGGCCTGGCAGGTCAACCCCTCATCGACCCCAGCCGGTCCTCTGCCCCCTCCCCCAGGGAAGAGAGATGTCCCCTCCCTGTCCCCTCAGGTCTCAGAAGCAGAGGCTCCGGGAGTAGGGAGAAGACGGATCAGGACAAGAGCAACACAGGTATGATTTTCCAGATGAGGGATGAGGCTTGCTCCTGTCGGCTGGCATGGGGCCTGGCACAACCCAGGTGCCAGCTGCCTCCACCTGAGATGCCTTAGGTGCCACCCACCCCCACCCTCATTCTGCAACAGGTGACTCCCCCCTGGCCCTCCTCTCCTGCGCCTCTGGCTTTGCTCGCAGACGGGAGGGTGCAGCTGGCACTACCCGCCTTGCCCTTCTTAGTCATCCCACCCAGCCTTCCTCACCCGCTCCTGGGAGCCCATGGGAGGGAGGTGACGCGGGAGCACCCACACGCAGCCCTGCCTCTCCTTCCCTCCAGGGGTGGTTGGAAAACAGGGGTTGCACCTGGGCACACATCTGGGCAGGAAGAGGGGGGTGGGGCCTGGGGTGGGCAGAGAGGGGCGCAGGGAAAGGCACAGAGGAAAGGGCGATGCAGAAATGACATTGGACACCTGCCCTCCTCCCTCTGCCCTTTCCGGAGCCCCCACCCAGATCCTCAAGCAAGCCCCCTGCCCGTGGGGCTACTGTCAGGCCAGACCATCCACACTCGGCAGGAGTAGCCTGAGGCGGTGAGGGCTGGCATGTGGCCCAATTCTGGGGAGAGAGTGACTGGGTGGAAGCTGGTGTGGGCAAGGTGGGGGCACGGAGGAGGAGGCCGGGGCTTGCCTGGGCCCCAGGCCTGCACTCTCTGACCACAGTGAGTCTCCCCCTCTCCCACCCCCTCCTCCCCACCCCATCGGAGAGGAGTCAGCGGCCCTCATTTAAAAAGACCTCCTCCGTGCCCAGGGGTGCCCCGCTCCCCTGCTTGTTACTGTCATGCATGCTAATAAAACTCAATAATTGATGCCCTCATTAGCACATCAAACCCGCTTTCTGTGGAGAGGACCGTGGACGAGGCCCTCTGGGGTCCTGACGGCAGCCAGCCCCTCCCCAGAAACGCATCTGGTGCCTCCCGCTGGGGGACCCTGTAGAGGCACCAGCGGGGAGAAGCCTGGGAGCCACCCTCTGATGGGGAATGTGCTGAGCACGGCTTCCCTGTCACCGGACAAGCGAGGTCCTATCTCCCCCATCAGACAGTAGCCACGCCAACCAGGGCCCCTCTCTGGGCAGGGTGGTGGTTCTTACACTGAAGTGAGAATCGGAATCACCTAGAGGGCCTGTTAAAGCAGGGTTTGCTGGTCCTGCCCCAAAATGTCTGATTCCATAAGTTGGAGGAGGGGCCTGAGATTTGCGTTTCTAACAAGTTCCCCAGTGCTGGTGCTGGTGGTGGTGGTGGTGATGGTGGTGGTGGTGGTGGAGGTGGTGGTGGTGATGATGGTGATGGTGGTGATGGTGGTGATGGTGGTGGTGGTGGTGATGGTGGTGGTGGTGGTGGTGATGATGGTGGTGGTGCTGGTGGTGGTGGTGATGGTGGTGGTGGTGGTGGTGCTGGTGGTGGTGGTGCTGGTCGTGGTGGTGCTGGTGGTGGTGGTGATGGTGGTGGTGGTGGTGGTGGTGCTGGTGCTGGTGCTGGTGGTCGGAAACCAGCTTGCTGAACCATGGGGCAGGCAGGGGCCGGCTTCCCCTTGCTTTCTCAGCGTAGGGCTTTGCCCGCTAACGTGGCTCAGCTGGCATGTCCCTGCCGGGCCTGGTACACAGGGAGTAGCCGCCCCGTTAATCAAACTCCCACCAAGGCCACATCCTACGTAAACGTCCTTGACAACTCCTTTCTCCCCAGACCTTGACCATTGATCCTGATGCACAGAGATGACTAGAGCTGGGTCTCCTTTCCTTTCCTTTTTTAAATTTTTTAAATCGATTTCAGAGAGGAAGGGAGAGGGAGAGGGAGAGAGAGACACACACACATCAGGGATGAGAATGAATCATGGATCCGCTGACTCCTGCACGCCCCCTACTGGGAATCGAGCCCGAAACCTGGGCACGTGGCCCTGGCCAGAATAGAACCTGGGACCCCTGAGTCCACAGGCTGTCCTCTGAGCCAAACCAGCTAGGGCTGGGTCTCCTTTTCTCCAGCTGCCGGACACGATGCAGGGGCGCTGCAGACACAGGTGGGTCTCCTCTCCTGGGAGGAGGGAGGAATAAAGGTGAGGGAGAGACTTACTGACACCCCCTCACTTTGGGGTGATCTACCAGGGCCTAAATGGGGAGAGGAACTCATGGAGACAGTTCATGGACATGCAAGCAGCTCCCTGCCTCCCTCCTTCCCACTCAGTCCCCCAGGATAAGAATTGACTTTAGTGAGTCAACTGCAGCCTTAGTGCTCTTGGTGGGGGGTGAATAAGACTGAAACAAGAATGTAGAGCCCTAGCCGGTTTGGCTCAGTGGATAGAGCCTCCGCCTCGGGACCGAAAGGTCCCGGGTTTGATTCCAGTCAAGGGCACATGCCCAGGCTGCTGTGGGCTGGACCCCCAGTAGGGGGCATGCAGGAGGCAGTGGGTCAATGATTCTCTCATCACTGATGTTTCTTTCTAGCTCTCCTTCTCCCTTCCTCTCTGAAATAAAAAATATATATTTGTAAAAAAAAAAATAAAAAGAAAAAGAAGGGGCGGGGGAAAGAGTACAGGCAGAAGTGGGAAGAAGAGAAAATGAGAGATGGACAAAAACACAGGAGGAAAGGAGAGAAGAGGGGAGATTTAAAAAAGAAGGTGGCCAGAAGAAGGCAGGGAGAGAGGGGGAGGGAAGGAAGAGAGAGAATAAGGGTGTTGAGAGGCCCAGGAACGGGAAAAGAAGGGGAAGGAAGGTGAGGAGAGGGACCTGCAGCAGAGAGGAGTAGGAGGAAGGCGTCTGTATCTATCCTGGAGAGAATATATTGTGAGGATCGTTGATCCGCTGCCTCCTGCACGCCCCCTACTGGGGACCCAGCCTGCAACCCAGGTGTGTGCCCTGACAGGAACTGAACCGTGACCACAAACCCAACTCCTGCAAGACTACATTGGGTTGGCCTGGAGGCTCTAGATGCACCATCTGATCCACATGCCTGGTGAAAAAGAGAGCACACACACACCACGCACACACACACACACACACCACACACACACACACACACACACACACACACACTGCCACGTAGGCTAGCAGGGTGGGGAACAAAGCAGGCATCATCCTGACCTATTGACCTGTGCTACCTGGTAACCATCTCCCTGCCGGCCAAGGTCACCACAACCACCTGTTTAATAAGGAAAGTGGATGGAACCCTCATATGCTGCTGGGAGGAATATGAAATGGCTCAGCAGCTATAGGGAACGGCTTGGCAGTTCCTCACGACGTTAAACAGAATGACCCTACGACCCAACAGCCTAACTGTCCTTCAGCGGATGAGGGACAAATTATCTGTGACATAGCTGTGCACCTGCATGTTACTCATCCATATAAGGAAATGAAGTACTGCACAGTGGTTGAGCTTTGACCTATGAACCAAGAGGTCACGGTTCAATTCCTGGCAAGGCACACACCTGGGTTGCCGGCTCCATCCCCAGTAGGGGGTGTGCAGGAGGCAGTCGATCAACGATCCTCTCTCATCATTGATGTTTCTATTTCGCCCTCGCCTTTCCTCTCTGAAATCAATTAAAAAAATATTTTTTTAAAAAAAAAAGAAGAAATGAAGCCTTAGTACATGCTTAACAGGGATGAACCTCAAAAGTGAAAGAAGCCAGACCCAAAGGTTCACATGTTGTGTGATTCCATTTCTGTGAAATATTCTGAAGAGGTAAACCCCAGAAGAATTGTCTGGGGGGAGAGGAAGTGGGGAGCAACTACTTCATGCATCTGAGTTTCCTTCTGGGCTGAGGAACATGTTTTGGAACCAGATAGATTCGGTGGATGCCCTAAATGCCACTGAGTCATTCACTTTAATTCGATGTTATGTACATTTTACCTCAATTTTAAAAAGTAATAATGAGCCCTAGCTGGTTTGGCTCAATGGATAGAGTGTTGGCCTTCGGAATGAAGGGTCCAGGTTCCATTTAGGCAGAAGGGCACATGTCTGGATTTCGGGCTCAATCCCCAGGAGGGGGGGTGCAGGAGACAGCCAGTCAATCAATGATTCTCTCTCAGCACTGATGTTTCTATCTCTTTCTCCCTTCCCCTCTGAAATCAATAAATGTATCTTTAAAAATAAAATAAAAAGTAGTAATGAAAATAGGCATTTTCCTGGGAGTTCATCGAGCCAGCCGCAGATTTCAGAGTCTGCGGGAGACCTGGGCTTCCCTGATGCCCCGGGGCACCAGGCCTCTGCTCTGAAGACTGAAGATGCTCCCTGAACCCCAGGATGCAGTGTTCCGACCCACCCTGCAGCTCTGCAGCCTCCTCCTCTGCCTGGCTCCCGCCCCCCAGGTTCCTGCTTCCCTTGCAGAGCAGGCGGCAGATGTGTGAGCTGGCACTGAGGCGCTCCGCTCCCCATTTTGGCTGACATCCTGCGGCTGGCCCCAGGGGCAGCCCCCCTCCCCGATCCCCTTCTAGACAGTTTTCAAAAGCCCTCTTCCTCTGCACAGAATCTTTTTCTCACCACCCCTAAATGGAACCCCTGCTCTCTGGATTCTCTGACTCCCCTCAACCCCCTCTCCATGTGCTAGGCCCTGGGCTGGCTCCCACATAAATCAGACACATGCGCTGCTCCCCACTGCTCTAAAGCATCATAGATCCTTCTGCTCCAACACCTTAAAAAAAATATATATATATATATAGATTGATTAGTTTCAGAGAGGAAGGGAGAGGGGGAGAGAGATAGAAACATCAGTGATGAGAGTGGACCATTCCATTGATTGGCTGCCACCCTGCACACCCCCAACTGGGGATTGAGCCCGAAACCCAAGCATGTGCCCCGACTGGGAATCCAACCATGATCACACTGAGCCACACCAGCTGGGCTCAGAGACCTTTAACGACCACTCCCTACCACAGGGAATGTGTCCTTTGTGGTCCCTGAATCCTTGGTGTCCTGATAACAATTGTGCACCCTCTTCCTAGACAAATGAATACGCATGCCAGTCCACAAGGAATTTGTGGGTCCTTGACCTCCGCAGCCTCTCCAAGGACCCCGGAGGCGGGGCTATTCAAAGTGTGCAAAGTCACTTTCCCCGCCACTGCCTCTGCCCCCGCCACCCAGGTCCAGTCCTGGAAGCAACACCGTTCCCAGGTTCTCGGGTCCTTCAGGCTTGCTCCTGTGTTCATGAGCACTTTAAAAAGTTTTATTTTATTTTATTTTATTGATTTCAGAGAGGAAGGGAGAGGGAGAAAGAGAGAAACATCAATGATAAGAGAGAATCATGGATTCGCTGCCTTTTGCATGCCCCACGGCCAGGGATGGAGCCCACAACCAGGGGCATGTGCCCTAACCGGGAATCGAACTGTGACCTCCTGGCTTATAGGTCAAAGTTATATCACTGGGCCTCGCCGGCTGGGCACAAGCACTCTCTTGGCGAACTCTACCCAAACAGCAGCGCACAACGCACACTCACCCTGTGAACTGGGCATGGTTCTGCCTCAGCGCCTCGGAAGCTACCCGCTGGCAGGTCTTCAGGTGGTTTCCAGGGCGAGAGATAGCCTGGTGGTTACTTCGTTTCCCACAATGTGAGCGTGTCTGCAGAATTAATTCCCAGAAGTGGAATAGCTGGATCAAAGGTATGTGCACCCTAACCGGTTTGGCTCAGTGGATAGAGCATCGGCCTGCAGACTGAAGGGTCCCAGATTCGATTCCAGTCAAGGGCATGTACCTTGGTTGCGGGCACACTCCCAGTAAGGGGTGTTGCAGGAGGAAGCTGATCGATGTTTCCCTCTCATGGATGTTTTTAACTCTCCATCCCTCTCCCTTCCTCTCTGTGAAAAATCAATAAAATATATACATATATATTTTTTAAAAAGGTATGTGCATAAGTGTTTGAAATATGAGCCACCATTTCTGTGTTTACCCTGATTAGTGAATGCATCACAAACCATTTTTTCCCCCCCAAATTTGGCCGATGTTTCCCGTGTGCTGTGCCAGCTGAGGAAACTGAGGCAGTTTCTCCTCCCTGGAAAATAAAAAAAGTGGATGAGAAACCCGACAGCCGGAATAAGCCAGCTTCATGGGTCAGAAAAATGGCCCAGAGATGCTGCCCACCTCCGGAAACAGAGGGAAGGAGGAGTGTCTTTGCTCTCCGAAAAGGGAGAGACTAAGTAAGAGTCACCTCGTGTAACCACAAGGAGACAACCCGGGGAACACGCCAGGTCCCCAGCTGCAGGAGGGACCGGAGTCAGCTGAGTGCGAACTCCCTGCTCAGGAAGGTGGGGTGCTAAAAGCCTGGAAGGACTGTGGGTGACTCCCTGCTCAGAGCCTGCGGGGAGCAGAGGGGTGGGGGGGCAGGTGAGTCTTGAGTCGAGCGAGTGCACATCTTAGCCTCGGTGAAAGGGCGGAAAACTGGATTAATGAGGCGGGGCCCAGAGCCTTACAGTCTCCAAAGGCGTCCCGTCACCCAGCCTCTGAGGAGGGCCGGCAAGGGTTATAAACAGCCCGTTTTGCTGATGAGGAAACTGCAGCCCCAAGAAGTTAAGGAATGCGGCCACAGCTTCACGGCTGATGCAAGACCAGGACCCAAGCCTGCAGCCCCCAAGTTCAATGCCCTGCCTCCTGGGACTGGAACTTCCCAGGACAGGATGGAGGCCTCCCTCCTGGGTTCCTCCACCAGGCCCTCTGCACCCCCCTCCTCCCCGCCAACACCCCAACCGCAGCGCCAGGCCAGCGCAGGGTGGAGACGGCTGGGAGGGGCTGCACGTCCCTCTCCTGTCTGACGGCTGAGCTGGAGGAGGAAGGAGGAGGTGGGAACAGGTCCCAAACTCCCATCTCACTCGTCCTCGCCCGTCTGCGTCTCAGACTCTCTTGCGATAGGAAAGTAGGCCAGTTTGGAATATGTCACGGATATTTTCGACATCCCCATCTGTACGGCAGCTTTACACGCAGCCAAGTGAGGTGCGGCCGAGCCTTCCTGCCGGATGAGGGGCACACCTGCTACCTCTGGGGCTCAGAGCCCAGATGGGGGCTGGGGACACACCCAGGAGACCCCGAAGAGCCCCGGGCCAGTGTCCAGCAGCCTGGGCAAGCCGGGACAGGGGACAGCAGTGTCTGCCCTCTTCCCAGAGGAGCAGGAGCAGACAGCTAGGACCCAGGGGTCACATCCCACCCCGCTAACCTGGGGTGGAAGGAATGAGCCGTGAGCCCGTGGGCCAAGGGGCCTGGAAAAGCTTGTATGGAAGAGGTGACTGGCGTTGGAGTTGGGGTTGAGTGGGAAGCAGGAGTTGGACAGGTGAAGAAGATGGGGAGGGTGCTCCTGGCCAAGGGATGTGCTGGGGGTACGCCGCGACCAGCATGCCCGGCTGGGTACAGGGCTGACCAGGGAAGGGCAGCAAGAGAGACTGGGAAGGGGCTGTTAATGGTGAATGCCCAGCTGCGAAGCGTAGGGTGCAGGGGCCCATGGAGGCTGAGGGCCATGATTCAGAAAGAATGGGGAGCCATGGGCAGGCAGGCATTACCCAGGGGCGAGTGAGAGCCTCTTGGAGCCCTTTGCTGGCAGGGGCACCTCTCGTGGTTGGGAGAGGGCAGGCCAATATGAGAAACGAATTCCTTGCAGAGGCTGTTAGAGACGTGCCAGCTTAAAGGGCCAAGGTCGGGTGGGGGTTGCATATGAAGAGACGCTCCTGGAAAGACTGGCAAAGGAGACACGGGACGCTATTCATTCTGCACCGATCACGGGTGTTTGGTGGCCTGGCCTCACTTAACCCTGACAACCAGCCCAAGCAGGAGGTGTGCTTTCCCCTTCTCATCGATGTGGAAAGTGGCGTTTCAGTGCCAGTAGTAAAGGCAAGTGCAGGGCCTGGCTGGCGTAGCTTAGTAGTTGAGCATCAGCCTATGAACCAGGAGGTCAGGGTTCAATTCCCAGGAGTGCCGGAGGCAGCCAATCAATGATTCTCTCTCATCATTGATGTTTCTCTCTTCCTTCCTCTCTGAAATCAATAAAAATATATTTTAAAAAAGTAATAATAAGGGAAGTGTAGGTCTCTTCCACATGGCCCCACAGCTTCTAAGTTGTATAAAAATTCAGGTCTGGCCCAAACGGGTTTGGCTCAGTGGATAGAGCTTCGGCCTGCGGACTGAAAGGTCCCAGGTTCAATTCAGGTCAAGGGCATGTACCTTGGTTGCAGGCACATCCCTAGTAGGGGGCATGCAGGAGGCAGCTGGTTGATGTTTCTCTCTCATCCATGTTTCTAACTCTCTATCCCTCTCTTTTCCTCTCTGTAAAAAATCAATAAAGTACTTTTTTTTTAAATGTATTATTGCCGAAACCGGTTTGGCTCAGTGGATGGAGTATCAGGCTGGGGACTGAAAGGTCCCAGGTTCGATTCCGGTCAAGGGCATGTACATTGGTTGCGGGCACATCCTCAGTAGGGGGCGTGCAGGAGGCGGCTGATCAATGTCTCTCATCGATGTTTCTGGCTTTCTATTCCTTTCCCTTCCTCTCTGTGAAAAATAAATAAAATATATTAATAAAATAAAATATACTTAAAAAATAAAAATAAAAATGTATTATTAAAAAAATAATAATAATTCAGGTCTGTTTGTCCCAGAGCCCATTCCCTTCATCTCTCACCACCTCCCCGATAAGAGCCCAGGCTCACTCCCAAAGCAATGACTCACCAACCGTCACCCCTCGCTCATGCCTCCACCCCTGACCTGCTCCAGGGCCCCAGGGCTCCAGGCCCCACACCAACCGGTAAGAGCTGCTCTCAGGTGAGAAAACAGAGGCTCGGCGAAGCTAAGTGCCTTGCACAGGGCACCAAGCTCATTAGTGGTGGAATCTCATCAGATCCAGATCCCTTTTTGCCGAATCACTCTGCCTTGTTTCTCCCTGAGCCTCCGTATTCCCCGGTTTCCTCTTGTGTCAAGTCAAATGGGGCTGGAGTCATGGCGGAGGGCGCAGAGAGCTATAAGCCGAATGGCACAGCACCTGACAGTCAATCAATGGTTCGCAGGTATTTAGGGAGGCCTCACTAGGAGCAGGACCCTTTCCTAAACGCTGGGAGCTACCGAGAACCAGAAAGAAACCTGCCCCGGCTCTCCCAAAGTGGTTGAGCATCGTTGACCCATGAACAAGAAGGTCACGGTTCAATCCTGGTCAGGGCACGTACCGGGGTTGTGGGAAGATTTTAAATTAAGGCTTCAGTTTCTTTAACAGATAGAGGCCTACCTATTGTGATCTAAAAAATCAGAATGTTCTAGCAACCTCCTGGTTCCTACGGGTTGGGAGGAGAATGGGCCACAAGTGCAGAGAAAGCGCTCAATAATTGCTCCCACGAAGTCCTGCCTACTGGTGGTGGGAGACTGGGGGTGTCGCTCCGGTATGCCCTCCTTCGGGTTCGAGAAGACAGGAAGAACACAGAGCGGAGATGCTTGACCCAGGAAGGCTGGCCATGCATTTCGTCACTGCCAGCCCCCCCGGGGGGGCGCCGTGGTCCCACCCCCGGGGGGTCAGCCAAGGCCTCCACCTCCCCCCTCCCCTCCCCCGCCCCCATGCCTGGCCCAGGCTGCACCTAATCCTATTAGTATTTACTACCTGAAAGGTAAGTAGCCCGGCCGGAGTGACTCAGTGGTTGAGCATCAACCCATGAACCAGGAGGTCACTAGAACATTCTGATTTTTTAGATCACAATAGGTAGGCCTCTATCGGTTAAAGAAACTGAAGCCTTAATTTAAAATCTTCCCACAATCCAGGCATGTGCCCTGACCAGGATTGAACCGTGACCTTCTGGTTCAGGGGTCGACCGACGCTCAACCACTGAACCACACTAACCAGGCCTGCATCTTTAGTTTTAAAGTGGCTTCTTGCCAAAACCGGTTTGGCTCAGTGGATAGAACGTCGGTCTGCGGACTGAAGGATCCCGGCTTCGATTCCGGTCAAGGGCATGTACCTTGGTTGCAGGCACATCCCCAGTAGGGGATGTGCAGGAGGCAGCTGATCGATGTTTCTCTCTCATCGATGTTTCTAGCTCTCTATCCCTCTCTGTAAAAAAAAAAAAAAAAAAAAAATCAATAAATATATTTGAAAAATAAAAATATAAACAAAGTGGCTTCTTACGTGATTAAGCCAGGGATCATCTCTGAAGTAAAGGCCTGAGGGTATGAGGTCTGTGAAAAGGGATGATTGGTGCATCCTAGGACACTCTGGGCAGCCTTCCTTGGGGGGACCTGGCACAGGACGGATGCTGCAGAAAACACTTTTGGTGATGTGACCAAAAATCTAGCTGGCAAGCACCTTAAGCACTACCTGAGACTGCCAGCATCTGCCTTGTTTTTTTCCTACAGATCCTGTGAGAGTCTTGTCAGGCAGCAGTTCTTGCCTGAGGTCAGGATTTGGGGCGTAGGGGGCGGGAATCTTGGCGGGATCTGGGGACATGGTTGGTTGTTAGGATCAGGAGAGGGTGCTGATGGGATCGAGTGGGTGGAAGCCAGAGCTGCTGTGGAACACCCTACAACGCCCAGAACAGTCCCTCAGAGAAGGCTCCAGCCCCAATGTCAGCAGGGCCTCCGTAAAGAACCCGCGCTTGCGCTGAAACCGATTTGGCTCAGTGGACTGAAAGGTCCCAGGTTCGATTCTGGTCAAGGACACGTACCTTGGTTACAGGTACATCCCTGGTGGGGGTTGTACAGGAGGCAGCTGATCCCTGTTTCTCTCTCATCAATGTTTCTAACTCTCTATCCCTCTCCCTTCCTCTCTGTGGAAAATCAATAAAATATATTAAAAAAAAAAAAAAGAACCCACGCTCGGGCCCGGTCCAGCAAAATGCACCTGTATTGGTTCACAAGAACTGCAGATTTTAAGTGGGCTTATGTTTATTATATTTTTTTATTTTTATTTAAGGGAAACGTAAATAACTGATTTTTAAAGAGAACTAAGTAGCCCCAGCCAGTTTGGCTCAGTGGATAGAGTGCTAGCCTGCGGTCTGAAGGGTTCCAGGTTTGATTCAGGTCAAGCGCACATGTCCAGGTTGTAGGCTCTCTGAAATCAATAAAAATATATTTAAAATAAATACAAATCAAGAAAAATAAATACATAAAATGAAGTGAGCTGCTTATAGACAGCATATCGTTGGGTCTTTCTTTTTATCTGCCTTTTAATTGGATTGTCTAGGCCAGAGGTCGGCAAACTGCGGCTTGTGAGCCACATGCGGCTCTCGAGCCACGGTTTGCCACTCTGTTGACTAATGAGTTTGCCAACCACTGGGATAGGGACTTAAATCACAAGGAACAACAGCATCCCTGTAATTATTGGAACTGAGAGTCTAGGTCAGTGGTCGGCAAACTCATTAGTCAGCAGAGCGGCGAACCTCGGCTCGCAAGCCGCATGTGGCTGGCGAGCTGCAGTTTGCCGACCACTGGTCTAGGCCCTGTGTATTGATTGTGATTGTTCATATGGTTAAGTTTAAATCTACCATCTTGGTTGGAAAACTGTGTAAATTTACTAAAACCCAGGCGGGCCCCGGGCTCTGAGCTGCCCCTCCTGTGCTGTGGCCGGAAGTCCACTCCAGTCTGTAGACTGGGAAGCTGCAGGCCAGGGGCTGTTCTCTTCCCTCAGGGAGCATTGTCCTGTGCTGCTTTCTAGGGTCTGAGTGCTGTCATATGTTTTTGTGTTTTTTTATTCTTTATTGTTTATGTCTCCTTTTCCCCCCAATAACTCCCCCCACCCCGCCACTCCCATCCCCAGCACATGCCCTCACCCCCTACTGTCTGTGTCCCTTGGTTATGCCTATATGCAAGCATACAAGTTCTTTGGTTGATCTCTTACCCCACCCCTCCCCCCCTCCCCAGCCTTCCCTCTGAGATTCGATGGTCTGATCGATGCTTCTCTGTCTCTGGATCTATTTTTGTTTATCAGTTTATGTTGTTCATTATATTCCACAAATGAGTGAGATCGTGTGATATTTATCTTTCTCCGACTGGCTTTTTTTTTGCTTAACATATCACTCTCTATGTCCATCCATGCTGTTGTGAATGGTAAGAGTTTTTTCTTTTTTATGGCAGCGTAGTATTCCGTTGTGTAGAGGTACCACAGTTTTTATCCACTCATCTGCCGATGGGCACCTAGGTTGTTTCCAAATCTTAGCTACTGTAAATTGTGCTGCTATGAACCTAGGGGTGCACATATCCTTTCTGACTGGTGTTCCTGATTCCTTGGAATATATTCCT
This sequence comes from Lasiurus cinereus, assembly GCA_011751065.1. Lineage (NCBI taxonomy): Eukaryota > Metazoa > Chordata > Mammalia > Chiroptera > Vespertilionidae > Lasiurus > Lasiurus cinereus. The sequence goes on along the minus strand of JAAGEH010000016.1, from coordinate 1,847,213 downwards.
AGAAATGGCATTACTGGGTGAAATGGGAGTTCCATTTTTAACTTTTTGAGGAAACTCCATGCTCTTCTCCACAGTGGCTGCACCTGTCTGCATTCCCACCAGCATTGTCTGTTTTTTTTTTTTCAGTTGTTTCGGGGTGCGGGGGGCAGACATTACACTCCCTGGTTCCATCTTGGACCAAAACAGAAGTTCAGATCATTCCTTTTTGAGAGTCATATCCCTCAAGTCTGTGGTATTTTCTTGCATTAAATCTTTGTCAATTTTTTGCCCTCTTCATTGCTGTTTGCTCTTTCTGGAACTCTTAAAAGAGTGCACTTACTGAACTAGTCCACCTATATATTCTACCCCTTTTCCCACCCATTTCTCTGCTTGGGAGACTCTTACGGGCAAGGGTTGTGAACTTGGTCTGTGTTTATTCCGAGAGACTAAAGAACACCTGGTGTTTAATGAGTCCCCAACGAGTTTCATCTCTCTTTGTGCTACTGAGTGATCTTTGGGTTGGGTTGCTTTCCCTTTCCAGCCCTACTACTGTAATCTTAGTTTTAAGAATTCTTTCTCGTTCTCTGTGGTTCTTTTTTTACCCATTTGATTCTTAATTATTTATTGATGATTTATTTTAGAGAGAAAGGAAGGGAGAGAGAAACATCTGTTTGTTGTCCCACTTCTCCGTGCATTCACTGGTGGGTTCTTACCTGTGCCGGGACCGGGGATGGAACCTGCCATGATGCTCCAACCAACTGAGCTACCCGGCCAGGGCCTCTAATTAACTATGAGAGAATGTTCAGCATCAGGAGGGATGAGTTTACGTTGATTGGGTTTTGTTTTGTTTGTTTTTCTGTTTTTTTTTTTTAGCTTTCCTTTTCCCTTTTTTAAAAAATATATTTTATTGAATTTTTACAGAGAGGAAGAGAGATAGAAACATCGACCAGCTGCCTCCTGCGCAACCCTCAATGGGGATGTGCCCGCAACCAAGGTACATGTCCTTGACTGGAATCAAACCTGGGACCCTTCAGTCTGCAGGCCGACTCTCTATCCCCTGAGCCAAACCAATCTCGGCTCCTTTTTTTAAAAATCAATCTCGTTCATGCTGGGAGGGTAGCAGCCATGGAAATACACCATCCAGATCACACTTCAAGAGAGACTTTGTGCCAAAACCGGTTTGGCTCAATGGATAGAGCATCAGTCTGTGGACTGAAGGGTCCCAGGTTTGATTCCGGTCAAGGGCATGTACCTTGGTTGCAGGCACATCTCCAGTGGGGGGTGTGCAGGAGGCAGCTGATCGATCTCTCTCTCATCAATGTTTCTAACTCTATCCCTCTCCCTTCCTCTCTGTAAAGAATCAATAAAACATATTTTTTAAAAAAGAAGAGAGAGAGAGAGACGTTGCCATGAGGAGTGCTGTCAGCTGACAAACTTCAGCTGCAACCCTGTCTCCATCAACTGCAGCATTTGAACTGAGGGATGCACTTTCCCCAGGCAACTCCAGCCAATTACTGAGCATGGTGAGGTGAAGAGGACCCCAGGGGGGTAGGGATGGGGGGAGGGAATAGGCATTTCAGCCCAGGAAGTCCTCTAGCAGGCAAGCTTTGCTCTGAAACTGGCTGAGACTCTCAATGCTGCATCACAGTCCAACTCTTCCTACCTGGCCCTCCTTCCTTCCCTCCTTCCTCCTCCTCCTCCTCCTCCTCCTCCTCCTCCTCCTCCTCCTCCTCCTCCTCCTCTTCTTCTTCTTCTTAATATAGTTTTATTGATTTCAGAGAGGAAGAGGGAGAGAAACAACAACGAGAGAGAAGCATTGATTGCCTGCCTCCTGCAGGCCTCCCACTGGGGGATCGAGCCTGCAACCCGGGCACGTGCCCTGACCTCCTGGTTCACAGGTCAACACTCAACCACTGAGCCACCTCGGCCAGGCATTCCTTCCCCTCTTCTTTCTCACGTACCAGTCCTGCATCTTAGTCTGAAGACTTTCCCTGTCAACTCCTGTCCCCTCTTCCCCTCACTCATCACAAGCATCACCCCCAATGAATGTCATGTGCTCCCAGCGGACCGGTACTGACACGGGGGTTTTATTCACTTGTCAGGTGACCCCGGCTCAGCCATTTGCATTTAAGGGGAAGGCCTTGAACAGACTGCAAGGTCCACAGGCAGGAGGGAGGCTTTTTTTTAACTGGTGGATCTTGCTTGTCCGTCCTTGGGCCAGGAGCCAGCGGTTTCCCTGGAAATCCTCCAAATGTTAGTGTATGGAATTCTTCTTTGGAGACTTTCTGTTTCTGCAGATAAGAAACTTCTGGTCTTCTGACGGGAGGTAGCCAGCTAGTTTCTGCCCTGGCTGTGCCGGGCAGTGGTGGAGGGGTCAAGGATTCTTTCCCGCCATGCCTCACCGCCGCCCCGCTGCCCCTCGGGGGCCTCCAAATCCCTTTCTCCTATCGTCTGTCTTCCTCTGTCCTGGTAGCTAAGTCTATGACTCTCCCCTGATCCACTTCCAATCTCCTAAAACACTGCTGAAATCCTCTATCTGCTGAGATACCATTTTCTCTGTCCTGGTGGATTTATGCCTGCCTTCTTTCTTTACTACCATTTCAGCGGATCTCAGAAGAAAAAGAAGATGCAGTCCATCACCATGAACAAGAAGCTCCATGGCTGTCTGACACTGACCCACGGCCGTCCTGGCTGCTTCGTGGAGAGCGGGTGGTAGAAGGGCAAAGAGTAAACGCGAGGCGGTCAGGCCAGAGGCCACCGCCACAGCAGAGGTGAGTGACGCGGGTGACCGGAGAGGGATGGTGGCAGCGGAGCTGAAGAGAAATAGAACATGCAAAGCCATAGTTAGGCAAGGGTCTTTAAGTCTGGCTACAAATTCTTTGAGATTCTTCCCTTCACAACATGGAACTTCATTTCCCTCCCCCTGAATGCAGGCTGGACTCAGTGACTCATTTCTAACGAACAGAATGCAGCAGAAGTGACAGTGTGTGACTTTCAACGCAAAATCCGAAAAGGCCTTGCAGCTTCCCCTCGCCTCTCTCTCTCTCTCTCTCTCTTTCTCTCTCTCATCACTCACTCCAGGGGAAACCAGCTGCCATATTATGAGGACACTCAAGAGCTCTATGATGTCCACGTAGCAAGGAACGCAGGCTTCCTGACAGCCAGCAGCACTAACTGAACAGGCCCGTGAGCGAGGCGCCTGGAAGCAGACTCGCCAGCCCGGGCCAGGCTCTTAAAGGGCTGCGCCCTCACTGGACATCTTGACTGCAGCCTATGAGAGACCCTGAGCCCGGTCAACTCCCTTCTGGATTCCCGACCCAGAGAAGCACGTGTGCCGAAAGCGGTGTGGCTCAGTGGATAGAGCATCGGCCTGCGGACTGAAGGGTCCCAGATTCGATTCCGGTCAAGGGCATGTGCCTTGGTTGCGGGCACATCCCCAGTTGGGGGTGTGCAGGAGGCAGCTGATCGATGTTTCTCTCTCATCAATGTTTCTAGCTCTCTCTCCCAGTCCCTTCCTCTCTGTAAAAAATCAATAAAATATATATTTAAAAAAATAAGCATGTGTTGGTGAGAGAACCAATGCTTATATCATTTTAAGACACTACGTTTTGGATGTAATACGTTATGCAGCAATAGGTGAGGGAGAGAGGCATCGAAGACTTACTCTGGAATTTTGAACTTACAGCAACTGCATCAACGACAGTGTTGCTTACTGAGTAGGGAAGCTGGGAGAGGAAGAACACTGGAAACCCCAAGGTTGATTTTGAGATGCCTTATAGACACCCAAGGGGAGACATCAGGTAAGGGTTGTGATAAGCCTGCAAGCTGAAGAAATAACGGCCTGGGGCTGGTGGGGAAAGCCAGGGGCACCAAGGAAGGAAGCTGAGGGGTCCTGGTTCCAAGCCCTGGGGTCCGGCAGACTGTAGAGGAAGGACAGAGGAAGAATCAGACTAAGACGAAGTAGCCAACAAGGTGGGAGGGAAACCAGAAGATAGTGGCAACTCGCAGGCAAGAGAAGAGAGTTTCAAGAAGGCAACAGAGCCAAAACCGGTTTGGCTCAGTGGATAGAGCGTCAGCCTGTGGACTGAAGGAGCCCAGGTTCGATTCCAGTCAAGGGCATGGACCTTGGTTGTGGGCACATCCCCAGTAGAAGGTGTGCAGGAGGCAGCTGATGGATGTCTCTCTCTCATCGATGTTTCTAACTATCTCTCTCCCTTCCTCTCTGTAAAAAAATCAATAAAAAAATATATTTAAAAAAAAGAAGAAGAAGAAGGCAACAGAGATCCACTAAGGGACTGAGGGCAGAGCAAGAAGCTCAGAGGAGCAGTTCTGCCCCAGGGACAGCCGCTTCCAAGAAACCACGCGGAGCAGTCAGCAGACGGTTACCAGTGCTTGAGTGCCTACCAATGGCCTGGCTCTTGAATGGATTTCCTTGTGAAGTCATCACAGTAATTCAATGAGGTCAAATGAGGTAAATATCATTACCCCCATTTCACAGATGAGGGGGGCTGACGGACAGGGAGATTAAGTAACTTGCTCAAGTTCATATTGTTTGTAGAGTGGCAGCGGCCATGTTGAAGCTCAAGTATGCGAGACATCAGAGGCCTTGATTTTGACCCCGAGGGATGGGCAGGAGGCAAGGGGCCTGCTTTTTCTTTCTTTTTTACATCTCATATGAGGAACCTAAGCAAATGTGGGCCCAATACGTGGGTGTTCCCCCAAAGAGTGAGAAAAGAAAGAGAAAAGGGGCAGAGGTGGGAAAGGCAGGGGAGGGGGAATCTGTGCCTTTGACTTGAAAGGAGCAGCATGCAAATCATATTCAAAGCATCATGCAAATGATATGCAAATGACTTTGTGGATGAGCATCTGTTCTTTTTGAGTCCGCATCTCAGGCACTTTTGGGTGAGCCCTCCTCAGCTCTCTGCCAGGGCTGCCCAGGGTCAGGACCCCTTGCAGGATCTCTGAACTCACCTGGAGAAGTAGCACGTGCCTCTAAACACGGCAAACCAGGCTTTGATGGGGCGGAGAGTGGGCTACCATGTCCAGGTGAGTCACTGACTCTCGCATTTGTCTGACAGATACTTGTAAAGCAACCAGAGGCAGGTGAAGCCGACAAGCAGAAGACTTGTCATGTCTAATTTCTGGGAACATATTCTAATGGGGGAAATAAATAAGATGCTAATGATCCTCTCCTGTCACTCACAGGAAACTGGAGCACTCAATGAGACTCTCTGTGTTCTCCAGAGTCTAGCCAAGTTTTCTCAGCCTCGGCACTGTCCACATTTTGTGCGGGGCAGTGTTGGGGGGACTGCCCTGTGCACGGCAGGGTGTTTAGCGGCATCCCTGGTCTTTATCCAGTAGGTGCCGGTTACACCCCCTCCCTAGTTGTCACAACCAAAAATGTCCCCAGACGTTGCCAGATGTGCCCTGGGGTGTGGGTGAGGGAGCCAAAACCACCCCAGCTGAGAACCAGTGCTCAAGACTCTTCAGCTAGCTAAAACCGGTTTGGCTCAGTGGATAGAGCGTCAGCCTGCGGACTGAAAGGTCCCAGGTTCAATTCCGGTCAAGGACATGTACCTTGGTTCCCGGCACATCCCCAGTAGGGGGTGTGCAGGAGGCAGCTGATTGATGTTTCTGTCTCATCAATGTTTCTAACTATCTCTCTTCTTCTCTGTAAAAAGTCAATAAAATATATATTTTTTTAAAAAGACTCTACAGCTATACGCTCCTTGAGTGAGCTCCAGGCTCGCCTTCAAGAACCCATGTTGCTCCATATTTTTTTTCATTCTTTTAATTTAATTTAATTTTTTTATTGTTTAAAGTCTTACAAATAGTAGTACATATGTCTCCTTTTTCC
>JAAGEH010000016.1:1825585-1836650 GCA_011751065.1 Lasiurus cinereus | reverse complement strand
GGGGTGCACCAAGAGAGTCTACCTCAGGTAACTGGGGAGGGTGAGCCACTGAGCCCTGTAGGATACCTAGCACACAACCACTCTATCAACTCAGGGAAGCAGATCACAAATGAAAGAAATGGAGGAAAGCAAAGGACTGGATAGAGAGTTCAAAACCACAGTTATAAGAATTTTCACAGTTTTTCAAGAATTTCCTAGAAAAGATGGAAAAATTTAGCGACACCCAAGAAGAGATGAAAAAGGACCAACTAGAAATTAAGCATACACTGACTGAAATAAAAAGATATTATACAGAGATCTAACAGCAGACTAGAGAATCACAAGAATCAAGTCAAAGATTTGAAATACAAAGAAGCAAAAAATATTCAACCAGAAAAGAAAAAAGAAAAAAGAAGCCAGAAATTTGAAGATAGTGTAAGGAGTCTCTGGGACTTCAAGCATACCAACATCAGAATTATGGGGGTACCAGAAGAAGAGAGAGAGCAAGATACTGAAAACTGATTTGAAGAAATAATGACAGAAAACTTCCCCCACCTGGTGAAAGAAATAGACTTACAAGTCCAGGAAGTGCACAGAACCCCAAACAAAAGGAATCCAAAGAGGACCACACCAAGACACATCATAATTAAAATACCAAGAGCAAAAGACAAAGAGAGAATATTAAAAGCAGCAAGAAAAAAACAATTAATTACCTACAAGGGAGCAGCCATACGACTGTCAGCTGATTTCTCAACAGAAACTATGCAGGCCAGATGGGAGTGGCAAGAAATATTCAACGTGATGAATAGCAAGAACCTACAACCAAGTTTACTCTACCCAGCAAAGCTATCATTCAGAATTGAAGGTCAGATAAAGAGCTTCACAGATAAGGAAAAGCTAAAGGAGTTCATCACCACCAAACTAGTATTATATGAAATGCTGAATGGTATTCTTTAAGAAGAGGAAGAAGAAAAAAGTAAAGATAAAAATTATGAACAACAAATACATATCTATCAACAAGTGAATCTAAAAATCAAGTGAATTAAAAATCTGATGAACAGAATAAACTGGTGAATATAATAGAATCAGGGGCATAGAAAGGGAGTGGACTGACAATTCTCGGGGGGAAAAGGACATAAGAGGGCGTGATAAGAGACTGGACAAAAATCATACACCTATGGATGAGGATAGTGGTGGGGAGGTAAGGATAGTGGGTGGGGTGGGAACCGGGTGGAGGGGAGCTATGGAGGAAAAAAGAGGAACAATGTAATAATCTGAACAATAAAGATTTATTAAATTAGAAATAAATAAATAAATAAAGCCAGAGGCCCATGGCTTACTCTTGTCACCTCCCTCACCCCCATCCCCCAGATCTCACCCTCACACGCTGGCCAATGGTACCTGAGTCCACTTCACTCCACGGCTGCGTCCCCACCCCTGCACCCGTCCTCCCTGTGCAGGCCACCATCATCTCTTGCCGGGACTATGACAGTGGCCCCTCACCAACTCCCCTCATCTGCCTTTGTCCCTGCTGTCCACTCTGATGCCACACCGACCCTCTCCGAACCACTCTGATTGTCACAGCCCAGCTCCCAGCTGGTTTCCCAGTGCTGTCAGAACCAGCCCAAATCCTAGCCTCACCTGCAAGATGGGCCCGCCCCCTGCCCCTGCCTCTGCCCAGCGTCTCTCCATGACTCCAGTTCCGGCCACACTCAGCTCTTTGATGCACTTCCTCCAGCTTCTTTTAGCACCAGACCCTTAGCCACACCGTCCTCTCTGCCTCGGTCACTCTTCCCTCCCCTCTCCTTGTCCCAGTTCCCTCTCCCTGCCCAGGTCAGATGTTCCTGGCACAGCCCCCAGGCCTGGCACTCTTCTGCTTCCCAGCACTGCTTCAGCTGCATGATTCTTTCTCTTAAAAAATATATTTTATTGATTTTTTTACAGAGAGGAAGGGACAGGGAGAGAGAGCCAGAAACACCGATGAGAGAGAAACATCGATCAGCCACCTCCTGCACACCTCCTACTGGGGATGTGCCCGCAACTGAGGTAGATGCCCTTGACCGGAATCAAACCTGGGACCTTTCAGTTCGCAGGCCGACGCTCTATCCACTGAGCCACACTGGTTTCTGCTCTCTCTCTCTCTCTCTCTCCCTCTCTCTCTCTCTCTCTCTCTCTCTCTATATATATATATATATATATATATATATAATTTATTTTTCACAGAGAGGAAGGGAGAGGGATAGAGAGTTAGAAACATAGAGGAGAAGGAAACATCGATCAATTGCCTCCTGCACGCCCCCTACTGGGGATGTGCCCGCAACCAAGGTACATGCCCTTGACCGGAATCGAACCTGGGACCTTTCAGTCCGCAGGCCACGCTCTATCCACTGAGGCAAACCGGTTAGGACAGGGCTGCATGATTCTTGATTACCATCCCCCACACACACTGCAAGCTCCAGAGAGCCAGGACCCGACCTTGTGTTGCTCACCATTCTCCCTCAATGCCTGCCTCAAGGCCCAGCACGTAATAGAGGCTCAATTAATATTTATGGAACAAATCGTAAGTAAAGTTATGGCCACCATGGTCTGAGTGGGTCATTCCTCAGTGACTCAGAATAAACCTCGTATGCTGATATGTAAGACCTTTTGTAATCTGGCCTCTCTGCCCCATTCGCCCGTAGCATGCGCCCCGTGATCCAGGCAATATGATCTGTGTGAGTCCCCCTCACTCAAGCTGCAGTGTCTTGCTCTGCCCTCTCTGTCCTCAGCCCCTCCTGGGCCTTCCTCCCTGCATGAACGCCTGCGTACCCTTCGAGACTCAACTCAGATATCTCCTCCTCCAGGAAGTCCTCCCTCCCCGTCCCCATGCTCCTCCCACTGTTCCCTCAGCCTCACTGGTCTCCACCTCCATCTGTCCTGCTGCACGGGACTCTTTACTCCCTTGCCTCTCTCCCTGACTAAGCTGTGAGCTCTGGGGAGAGAAATAGAGGTTTGTGGTCATTTCTTACCTCCAGCCTCAGGCCGTGGGCCAGGACAGTCCGTGTTTGAGTAAATGTTAACGCTCTCCCCTCTCTTCACTGCCCCTCCCCATTCCTTTAAAACTGTGTCACATGGCCCTAGCCGGTTGCTCCGTGGTTAGAGCACCAGCCTGCAGACTGAAGGGGTCGGTCATGGGTTCGATTCAGGTCAAGGGCATTGCAGGAAGCAACCAATCCACGTGTCTCTCTCACACAGATGTTTCTCTCTGTGTGTCTCTCCTCCTCCATTAACTCTCTTTAAAAATCAATGGAGCCCTGGCCGGCTTGGCTCAGTGGATAGGGCATCAGCCTACGGACTGAAGGGTCCAGGATTCCTTTCTGGTCAAGGGCACATGCCTGGGTCTCGGGCTCGATCCCCACTAGGGGGCGTTCAGGAGGCAGCCAGTCTATGGTTCTCTTATGGATGATGTTTCTATCTCCCTCCCTCTCCCTTCCTCTCTAAAATCAATAAAAATATATATATTTTAAAGTTTAATGGAGCGGAAACCGGTTTGGCTCAGTGGATAGAGCATCGGTCTGCGGACTGAACGGTCCCAGGTTCGATTCCAGTCAAGGGCATGTACCTTGGTTGCGGGCACATACCTAATAGGGGGCGTGCAAGAGGCAGCTGATCGATGTCTCTCTCTCATCGATGTTTCTAACTCTCTATCCCTCTCCCTTCCTCTCTGTAAAAAATCAATAATATATATATATTTTTTTAAATTAATGGAAAAAATATTCTCAGGTTGAGGATTAGTAAAAATAAAAAATAAAAAAAATGTGACCTTTACGCATAAAGTTGACCACGAGGCTTACCTAGACCTGGGTGATGATCAAGCTGGACTTTTTGTACCCTCTAAAAAAAAAAGTCACAGCTATTTCCTCAAATGCTGTAATGTTTGCAATAAATCATCCTGGATAACCAATTTCTGTGTCTGAGAGTCACTTCCTGCTACAAAGTCCCCTGAAATACTGTAGCCCAGAGAGGGTGAACCACTCGGCACCTCGGTGGAGAGTCCCCCCCCTGAGGAGACACCGGCAGGCACTGCTTTTCCCATGCCACCAGAGGTGTCCCAGGCGCAGGCTCTGGGTCTGTGTCTCTGGCACAGAGTCTGTGACCTCCAAGCATTGGGGCTGCCTCCAGTTGGTAACTGATTCCTGCCGGGTTGGTGAAACACGGGCGCGGTGTGCTCGTTAACAGCACAGACTCTAACGGCACTGTTCCGCAGCGGTGTCAGCTTAACCCCTCTGGGCCTCAGTTTCCTGATCCACACAATGGGGATAATAATGGTGCCTTTATCATAAAGTAGCTCTAAGGGTTAGAGGAGTGGCTAAGCATAAGGCACCTGGAACAGTGCCTGGCTCCAAGACAGTGCCAGGCGAGTGTCTGCTCTTATCAATGCTATCAGGGGATAACTCCCTCAGACAGACGAGAGTTCCTCTGCTCCTCCACTGGCTGTGTGACCTCGGGCAAATCAACTAACCTCTCTGAACCTGCATTTCCTTATCTATTAAGTAGAGATAATAACTCTTTGTCGTTATTAAGGCAAATTAATATATGCAAAGCACTTAAGTCCTTATGTGCAAGGAGCATTCTTTTTTAAAAAATTGATTTTTACAGAGAGGGAGAGGGATAGAGAGTTAAACATGTCAATGAGAAAGGAACAACGATCAGCTGCCTCTTGCACACCCCCTACTGGGGATGTGCCTGCAACCAAGGTACATGCCCTTGACCAGAATCGAACCCAGGACCCTTGAGTCCACAGGCCAACGCTCTATCCACCGAGCCAAACCGGTCAGGGCACAAGGAGCATTCTTGCATATCTCTCAGAAACCCAGCACTAGGAAGTGCTCAGTTGCTCGCAAGAAATTAATCCCTTCCCCAGCCTCCCAGCATCCTCCATCTAGTGCTAGCAGACAGCAGCATCTAGTGGACAGCTCTGGAACTGCATTTAGCTAGCGCCACTGGCCAAGCTGCTGTGCAGTCGGTCCCTTAAGCCTTTTTATTTTTTATTTTTTTAAAATATATTTTATTGATTTTTCACAGAGAGGAAGGGAGAAAGATAGAGAGTTAGAAACATCGATGAGAGAGAGAGACATCGATCAGCCGCCTCCTGCACACCCCCCACTGGGGATGTGCCCCCAACCAAGGCACATGCCCTTGACTGGAATCGAACCCGGGAGCCTTCAGTCCGCAGGCCGATGCTCTACCCATTGAGCCAAACAGGCTTTGGCCCTTAAGCCTTTTTAAATTCGCACTCTGTATTCCTTAAGTGCCTGCTGTGACAGGACACGGATCCCAACTCTGAAGAAAATCAAGATGACTTAGAAGAGTGCAAAAAAATTACAATGATCATCAATACCCTACTTTTTTTTATCTTAAAGAAAACAAAACACCGTGTAGAAGGACTGGGAACACGGGACAGTGTCTTCTCGGGAAGTTTTTACAATTTCAGGAGCGGTTTTGAAATGGCCATCTTTGTGTCAGTGACTCTCCGTTCAGACCAAAGCAACGAAATGAAAGATGAGGTCAGAAAGGTGATTCCCGCGGGGAGGAGGTCAGTGGGGGAAAGGAAAGGACATCTGTAATACTTTCAACAAAAAAGATACACTTTTTTTTAACGCAAAAACAAAGAGAAAGGTCATTACCCAGGAGAGACTGACTTAGTTTGCCAGGTTCTCCATGGCTCTGAGCATATCTTCTTCCACCACACCGCACCCCCTCCCCCGCAGGGTGAAGGGGTCTGGAGTTCTTCATAAAAGAGGAAGGGGGTCTGGAGGGGGCAGGCTCATATCTCACCGTGGAAATCAAAGAAGACTTCATGGAAGAGGTGGCCTTTCAAATGGGCATTGGAGAATGAAGGTGGAGAAAGGGGTGAGTGGCTGGGGAAGGAAGGGCATTGGGGGGTGGACCCCAGGGTGTACAAAGTGAAAGAACAGGGACAGGCTAGAGAGCAGAGTGAGGGCCGAAGCACAGAGGCTCCCAATGACAGGCCACGGAGGAGGCCTGTGATGACAGCAGGATCCCCATGGAGTGAGGAGGCAATCTGACCTGAGATCAAGAAAAACCAGATCCAGAAACTAGCTAGGTGGCTACTGCGATAGTCCAGACTCAACTCAACTCACTGGGAGCTGCACTGTGGTAGAGAGGGGACAGGAGAGGCTGGCCAGAAATGTGATGACGTCAAGATGGGGAGCTGAAACGGGTGTGGCTCAGTGGATAGAGCATCGGTCTGTGGACTGAAAGGTCCCAGGTTTGATTCCGGTCAAGGGCATGTACCTTGGTTGCGGGCACATCCCCAGTAGGGGGGCGTGCAGGAAGCAGCTGATAGATGTTTCTCTCTCATCGATGTTTCTAGTTCTCTATCCCTCTCCCTTCCTCTCTGTAAAAAAATCAATAAAATATATTTTTTTAAAAAGGAGATGGGAAAACAGGTGTTGGAGGGCCCCTCAAGGGCATCCTGGGTATACTGAGGACCAAGCTGTCTTCCACAACATTATCAGTGACACCCACTCTTCACCTTCAATGCTGGGCTGGCATTGCCCTCAACGACCACTTTGCCAAGCCATTTCCACATATGACAATGAATTTGGCTATAACCACAGGAATGGTCCACATAGCCTCCAAGGACCACCAGCCCCAGCAAGAGGAAGAGAGGCCCTCAGATACTGGGGAGTCCTTGCCTCAAACAGACCCCCCCACACACACACACACGGAGAACCCCTGACCTGCACAGTTTCCATCTCTGACACCCGGATGAAGGGGAGGGACTTAGGGAGCCCTACCTTGCCATGCATTATCAATCAAGTATGCTAGAGAGAGAAAGACGAGAGAGGGAGGGAGAGAGAGAAGAAAGAGGGAGAGAGGCAAAAAGCAGGGAGATGTTCAGAAATAGATAGCAGTGGGTCAAATGAGAAACAGGGTGCGAATTCAGGGTGCTGAGTCTTGGGGAGGGAATGGGAAGAGAGACAAAACTGGGACCAGAACGTAGACGTGAGGTTGACGGGGGGAGGGGATGGAGACAACCAGCTTGGTCTTTTTTTTTTAATATATTTTTATTGGTTTTTTACAGAGAGGAAGGGAGAGGGATAAAGAGCTAGAAACATTGATGAGAGAGAAACATCGATCAGCTGCCTGCTGCACGCCCCCCACTGGGGATGTGCCCCCAACCAAGGTACATGCCCCTGGCTGGAATCGAACCTGGGACCCTTCAGTCAGCAGGCCGAGATGCTCTATCCACTGAGCCAAACCGGTTTCAGCTGGGCTCCCCCCTTTTTAAAGCTTCCTGAGGACAGAGGAGCAAGAGGAGGCACAGAAGACAAGAAAGGGGCCTTAGAGAGACCTAGGTGAGTGTCCAGCAATGCCGTACCCCATGGAGAGATGGGGGGGGCGGTTAGAGCGGCCAGGAAGCCACTATTGGACCCTGGGACAAAGTGGTTTCAGGAGGTAGAAGTCAAACTGGAAAAAGATTTAAGAGGCGAGAGGCAGAAGGTGTAGGGGCAGTGGCCGAGCCTCCCCAGAGAAGGGAGGTGATGGTGAGCAGGGATGGACTAGGGTGAGGTCCGCCCCGAGGCCTTGGGGACAAAATTGAAGGAGCCACTCACCCTGAGGACTATGCAGGTGACCCTAATAAAGAGGGGCAGCCCCAGGCCACACCGCTATCAAGAGATAGAGGCCCATAAAGCGAGCCTCTGAGACGAAAGGGAGAGAGAGAGCTCTGGCAGGGAACTTAGAGACCCAAACACAAGCTAAGACCCTCGATCTGCACATCCCACAGAACACACGGTGGCCAGCGGCAGAGCCTGGAACCTCAGAGAACGTGAAGGATGGGGGAGCGGGCAGGAGACCACCGGGGGACAGGGGTTAGGGACGCCCGACCTGGAGCAGCCAGGAAACCGGGGCGGGGGCGGGGGGAGGAGGAGGGAGAACGAGCTTCCTTGGACCTTCCTGGGAGATTAGATTGAGCTTCCTTTCCCCGTGAGTATTGGGGGGAGGGGAGTCCCTGCATCTTTGGGGTCAGCCTGGGAAAAGCAAGCTGTCTAATTCTACCCTTTCCCCAGGCTGCTCCAAATCGGGGAGACTTGTGGCCCCAGCACAGAGAGGCTGCACTCCCCACGACCCCAAACACGTTTTCTTCTCCCAAAAATGATGGGCGAGTCTCTCCTCCAAATGCAGTCTCCGTAGCGGCTGAATGAACGGGATGTCGTGTCCTCACGCCCTTCCCTCCAGACCTGTGAGTGCGACCTTCTCTGAAACAAGGGCCTCTGCGGATGCCATGCCATTCGGTGGTCAAAACGACCTCAAGCTGGATCCTCCGGAGGGACCCTAAACCCCTGACAAGTATCCTTCTTAGAGACCGGAGAGGGGAAGGCCGTGTGAGGATGGAGCCGGAGAGTGGCCGGATGCAGCCGTAACTCCAGACACGCCTGGGCTCTCCAGAAGCTGGCAGAGGGGGGAAAGGGGTGTCGCCTGGAGCCATCGCAGAAGCCGTGGCCCTGCTAACAGCTTCATCTCAGACTCTCTGCGTGAAGCCACGTGTGTGGCGACGTGTTCCCGCACTGCTGGGAGGCGGGGATAGCGCCCTAATCTGCAAAATGATTACTCTCTGCCACCCTGAGAGTCTCCAAACTCAACCTTTCAGCAAAGAGGGGAGTTCCAGGTCTGGGCAAAAGGGGTGTTTTCAGCCCTGCCCCCTACCCCCACTGAGACTTCATCCGTTCATTGGAGGAGGAGGAGGAAGGCCAAATTCAGGGCCCACCTCCCACTCCTCGTGGGAAAGAGTATTTCCTGACCCACCACCCCTTCCTCCTTCGCCCCAAACTCACGCCGTCCACTCAGGCCGGTCAAAAGGGCCAAAGCTCACCCAGACCACACAGCTAAAGGCAAGGCGCTTTTCCAGAACAGGACGCGGCCTTTCTGAATGTGTCCTTGCCAACAGCACCCCTTCTTCCCAGCGACTCTCCCCACCCCCTCCTGGCTGCCTCCTTCCTCTGCCTCCCTTAGTCTTGGGGGACAAGATAGGAGGGGCACCCCCAAGCACGGGGAATGGAAGGCTCTCTCCCGCCCTCCTCCCTCTTCCCACGACACAGCTGGAGGGGGGAGGGGAGGTCAGCCGGGTTCATAAAGGCCAGATGTTGAGGAGAAAGAGAACAGGGCCCACCCCACACCCACCACCCCACCCCCACCCTGGCCCGTAGCAAGAAAATAACTGAAAGACACGGTTTGACAAACGAACAACAGTTCTGTGGTCCAAAACAGTATTTATCAAGGATCTGCTCTATGCAAACAGTAACTTTTTACAAAGCATTTTCACAGAAAAGGAGACTAGTCCTTCCCCAGGATCACACGTGGGAATCGTTCCTGCCTCGCCCTGTCTTGTGGGAATGGGGGGGGAGGGAGGCATTATTCGCTGATGAGGACAGAAAGGTCACTGGGTCCCCGAGTGGTTGGGCAGATCCTTCGCCCCCGGGTTCCCGCACACCTAGACTTGGGACCTCGCGAAGCGTGAACCTCCCCTGACCTCACCTGGGTGGAGGAGAAAGCGGCTCCATCCCTCTCCCCACCCTGAGGGACCCTCCCGGCCCGAGGACGTGGTCCCGGCCTAGCTCTCCCCTCCCCCCAGAAAACAGAACCTCTGACCTCCAAACTAATCCCCTGGCCCTGCCCCCTTCGGATCCATCAGGTCCCTGACAACTCCCAAAAGGCCAGCAGGAAGGGGCAAGCTGAAGGTACCACAGCCCGGTCCCCATCCAAACCCAAACTTCGCCCCTTCCAGGCCTGCGGACCCCTGTGGTTCAGGCCAAGGGCCCTTCCCTTTGCCCCCTCCACAAAAGCCGCTCTGTCTCTGCAGGGGGGCTGAGGTTAGTGTCCCAAGAGGGACCCAGGCCTCCCCTCTCCCTCCACCCCCTCCCCTCCCCAAATCGGTGGAGAGGACCTCAGAAGGCAGCTGGTTTGGTCTGATTGTATGGATTTCTTCCACCTTCCATTGCTTTCCCTGGGAAAATCTCTGGTCCCCTTCCCCAGGCCAAGTCTGCACTTTGGAGGGGCGGGGGGAGTCCCTGGGCCCGGCTTCTCCTGAGATCTCAGATGAGGAGTAAACGGGGGGGAGGGGTTGGGGCTGACCAAGGGGCACCCTCTTTTACCCACCAGCCCCATAAACTGAAAGCAAACAGGAGAAATGAAGAAGGAAAACTCCAAAACCGAACAAAAGGGGAGAAGAGTTGGTAGCTGAGTGAGGACCTCCACCATCAGGGGGGTCTCCTGACTTGGGGGGCCCCCTAGGAGAGGGGGGTGAGAATCAAGCTGCCCCTGCCCCCCAACAAGGCTTCGCGGTGCGCAGAGTGCTGGGCAAGGCCTGCGGGGAGTGAAGGGTTAAAGGCCTAGCATGGCGGGGGTGGGGGATGCCCCCAGGGAGCTGCCAATCACCTCCCCGCCCCCCGCTCGGCCCCCTCATCCCTGAGCTCGCCCACCACAACCGGTTTGTCCGTCACCAAGGTCTCTCCGTCTTTCCACTCTGCCTCCTCTTCGAGGAGCGGCCTCCTTTGCTCCCTCCGGGGTGAAGGCACTGCCCCCCGAGATCCGAGGTGGAATCGATGACGTCGTTAACTCTTCCTGCAGGCCTCCTCCGGACGCCGCCGGCCTTCCCATCACCCCGGGTGGAGCAGGGGTGGGGGGGTGTCACCCCCATCCGTTAGGAGCTGGAGGATCATGGCCAGTTGAGGTCCCTCTGCCCACACAAGCCCATCCAACGTCCATGGGGGAGCCACCAGCCCCGCCGTTCTGGCTGTGACCCCCAACTTTTCCTCCTTCCCCCCCTCCCCGCCGCCGGCTCTGGGCCGCAGGGAGGTGTCACGGCGTTCACAGGTCCTCCAGGTTGACCCCCCAGAATTTGACGCCGGGCGGCTCCGGGACGGCGGGGCCCCCCACCTGCCACCGCCACAGCGGGTGGGCGGGCGGCGGCGGGGCGCCCCCGTGCAGGCGCAGCGAGGCGGCGGGCCCCAGGTCCCCGTCCTCGCCCACCACCAGCGCGGGCGGGCAGGGGAAGCAGTGCAGGAGGCGGAAGGTGCTG
>JAAGEH010000016.1:1800230-1825185 GCA_011751065.1 Lasiurus cinereus | reverse complement strand
GGACCGCCCGGCCTGGCCCGCGAGGGGCCTCAGGCCGCTGCCGGGGCGCAGAGGGGCGCGCGGGCCCAGCGGCAACGGAGCCCGCGGCGCCGGCTCCCCAGGCCCGAGGCCCAGCGCGGAGGACGCCCGGGGCTGGGCGAGGGCGCAGAAGGCGAGGGCGCGCAGGCAGAGCGGGGAGAACGCCCGCGGGCCCCGGCGCGGCTTCCCGGGGCTGGGCGAGCAGCAGGGCGACCCCCGCGGGGACGCCGGCACGGCCAGGCGGGGCGCGGGGCACAGGGTCTCCATGGAGCCGCCCGGCGGGGCGCCCGCGGCGGGGGCGCGAAGCCGCGGCTGCCCGGAGAGCCCGCGGGCGAGGGGCACATCGCCCCCCCCTCGACGGGGAGGTCGCTGCTCACGGCCGCCCCCCGGCCCGCACGCCTGGGCCCGCCAAGCGCTGGCTCCCTCCTCGGTGTCTCACGCGGCCCTCGCGGCGGCCGGACTCCTGGGTCCCCGCGAGTCCCTCCGGCGCGGGCGGGCGGGCGAGCGGGCGGGCGAGCGGGCGGCCGCCCTTCCTGCCGCCGCGATCCCGGCGCCGCCCCCGCGGGGAGCCCCGAGCGCCGCGGCGGGGGAAACAAAGCGACCGGCGACCGCGGGAGGCGGGAAGGACCCCGGGCCCGGCGCCCGGTGCCCGGGCCCAGGCGGCGGCGAGGGCGCCTTCCGCCCGCTCGGCTCCTTTCTTCCCCGCTGGCTCCCGGAGACCGCGTTCGAGAGCACGGCCCCCTCGCTGCCCCAATACCAGCGCCGGCGCCGCGAGGCCGCCGCCCATTGGCCCGCGCCGCCGTGACGTCGCCGGGCCCCGCCCCTCCGGCGGCGCCGCCCCCGCCCCCATTCCGCACCCAGACACACACACGTGGACCCGGCGCGGCCGGGACGGGCCCGGAGCGTGCGCGGGTGGGTGTCGGGGCCGCGGGAAGCGCCGCCGCACGTGGCCCGGCGGCGCCCCGGCGTGCAGGCGTCGCGGCGCGAGCTCGCGTGTTCCCTTTCGCGGCCGCGGTCTTCGCCTCCGGGGAATGGGACGGTGCCCGCCCGCCCGCCCTCTTGGGGGCTCCTGGAACGCACGGGCGGGGATGAATCGCAGAGACCATGTTGCAGGAAGAGATGGGAGGAGGCGGTGGTGATCACAAGCTTTAGGGAAGGTGTACCTCTCGGTCCCGGTCCCCTAGAACAGCACCTGGCGCACGGTGGGTTCAAAAAATAAAAAAAAGTTGAACGAGTAGTGGAGTGCGTGTGCCAGGTGAACAAAGGAAAACATAAATTCGGGGGGAGGGGGTGTGATGACATCACGGGAGACCATAGACTGTCTCGGTACCCGTTTTTTCCATTTCTCTCGTGCAGTTTCTAAACGGCCTCTGGACCCCCAATTCCGAGGGGCTATCTCTGCAGTCCCCCCTCAGATCCCAAGACTCTGCCCTCTGAGTCCTGAATTTCAAAAATTGGTGGAAGAAGGGATGCACAGCCCCCCCCCCAAAAAAAAGAGTAACGCAAAGAAAAAGTGAATCCCCAATAAAAATCCCCCTAATGGAGGACACCCTCTCCCCAGCGTGTCTAGTTTTTACCCTCCTTCAGTTTCTGTATAGCCTCCCCTGAAATGAAAGTCTGAATCACCACTGCACCCTCCCTGCCTAGACTAGAGCCAGTACTAGGTGCTCAATAAATACTTGTGCGTGAATGAATGAGTCCCCAGGATATTTTTCGCTTGATAAAAATCGGGATATTGGAATATGGCCGCCTCCCATCCCCAGAAATATAAGGAGAGCTGGGTAGGATGGCTTGGAATAAAGGGTGTAGAAGGGGGTGAGGGGTGCCACAAAAAAAATCCCTCATTCTGGGGCCGGGGGAAGAGAGGGCTCCTGTAAGGGGATGAGTGCTGTGACCACAGGTCAGCAAATAACGTTTCGGGGAGGGGGGGGGGAGGAATTAGGAGGGTTGGCCTCCCCGCTGCTCTCTGCAGAGGCCAGAGGTAGAGGCCCCACCCCCACCGGAGGGCTCGAGTTTAAGGAATGGGGGAGGGAGCGGTTCTGTCGCTCAAAACTCTCACCCCCTACCAGGTTTCCAGCTGTCATGCGAGGAGATCCCAGGGTCCTGCCGGTCTAGACGTCAGGTTCTTAAATGTCCCCCAGGTTCCCTGCCCTCCCTCCTGCAACCTCCTCCAAGAGAAAAGTTCTAGAAGGATGATGATCTTCACCGCTGCTCTTCTGGGTTGCTGTGCAGAGAACTCTGGCGGAGACAGCAGTGCCTGATTTCTTCTGCTTGTGGGGGCAGAAGGGCGTCTGCTTCAGCCTCCCTCTACTCCAGCCACTTTGCAGCGTGGATGCCTGCAGGAACCTGGACAACGCAGATCAATGCCCTCCCGTCTGCCACTCCAAAAGCCACCAGTCCCCCCCCAAATCTGAGTTTGGGGGCGTTATCGGCGACGCTGACTATTGAGAGTCCTTCCCCCAGAGGGAATTCCCTCCACCCCTACTCTCCGTCCCAGAAGCAGGCGCCCCAGGATGCAGCCCAGGTGCGGATGTGCTCTGAGGCATGGAAGCGCTTTGCAAACAGCAGGAATCCGTGCACCCCTCCAGCTGAAAGGACCCAGAATAATCACGCCTGAGTTTTCAGAGCACTTGAACTGGGGGAGCCAGGTCCTAGCCCCAGCCCCCAGCTGTCAGTCCTGGGCAGGTCACCTGGGCACTTGGAGTCTCCGTGTCCCTGTTAGTGAAAGGGGGGCGACAGTAGCTGCCTGGCCGCATTGTCAGGAGGGTGGGAACCTGATGGGAGAGGACGGGTCTCTGTTGCAATTCCCGTTACTTACAGTAGAGGTCACTCGACCCCGTCCTCAGCCAGTGGGATGAGAAGGCAACAGCACCCTTCTCAGAACCCCTATTCCCCGTAGGAGAAAAAGGGACAAGGCTGGATGCTGGGTTCCAATGGACACCTCCGAAATAAGGCGTATTCTGTACCTCGCCCCGCCCCCAGCCCTTTCTGGCCTGTGGCCCAGAGGCCTGTGGCACCTGCCTACTTGCCCTTTCCTGGAGAAAGGCATGGCAGGGAACTGGCCCGGGTAATCCAGCCCAATAATAACTTCTATAGCCCTGACTATATTCCAGGCCCGGGTCTAAGAATTTTAGGTTACTTAATCCCCATAACAAGTTTATAAGATGCTATGTGTATTGTATATACATATATTTTTGTGAATCCTCCCGAAAACATTTTTTTTTTTATCGGGGCGAGGGGAGAGAGAGACTTCTATTGATGTGAGAGAGCCACATCAATTGGTTGCTTCCTACAGGTGCTCCAATCAGGGCCAGGGATGGAGCCTGCCACCAAGGTACCTGCCCTTGACTGGAGTCTAATCCAGACCCTTCACTGCCCAGGCAAACTGGCTAGGGTGATGCTATATTTTTTTTAATTTTGCATACCATACATAACCCAATTTCAGTGCCCAATTCAATGATTTTTATTAAATTTATAATTATAGGACAATCACCACAAGCCAATTTCAGAATATTTCCTCTACCCCCCTTAAACTAACTCCTCATTCCTACCCCACCCCCACCCCCCACCCCCTGGTAACCAATCTACTTTCTGTCTTTCCAGAGCTACCTTTTCTGGACATGTCACAGAAACAGAATCTTACTGTATGTGGCCTTTGACATCTGACTTCTTTCACAAAAGCATAATGTGGCGTTTGTATTTTTAATCCTCACCCAAGGAGGCTATATTTTTTGTTGATGAGAGAGAGAGAGAGAGAGAGATATTGGACATTGATCAGCTGCCCCCAAAACAGACCCTGGCAGAGAATCAAACCCGAAACCTGTTTGCTGTGTGGGATGACACTCCAACCAATGAGCCACCTGGCCAGGGCAAAAGCCTGCTGTTTTTGAGGTTCGTTCGCTATAGCATGTACTAGAGCCCCTTTTTATTGCTGAGTAGCGTCACATGGTGTGGAAACAGTGTCGGCTTGCTCCCACTTCTCCGTTACTATAAATAACAGTGATGAGCATTTGCATACAAGCCTTTGTGTGGACATGAGTGTTTGTGTTAAAAGTGGAATTTCCAGGTCATGCGGTAAATTCGTGTTTGGCTTTTGAAGAAACTGCCAAACTGGCTCCGCTGTACCATTTTACATTCCCTTCGTGTCCATGTACTAAATGAGGGAAGTGGGAGACAGACTTTAAGTGAGACTGGCCCAAGGTCACATTGCTGCCAGCGTCAGAGCCTGGACTCAACCCAGGTCCCAAGTCCATGTTCATAACCGAGAGTCTACCCCATGACAGTGAACCGCAGAGGGAAGCCATTTCTTGCCCTACCACACCGCAGCCGCCACCATCTTGCCTATCTTGCTTCTAGAATTTCCCAAGGCAGGATCGGGGTCCAAACCTGCAGAGATGCCTCACCCCTTAACCATGCCCACACTGGGCTCTCCTCCCCAAAACGTGCACCTCGGGTTAATAGCTTAGGTTCCGGATTCGGATGGGTCTATGCATATTCCAGACTCATCCTTTTACCAGCTGTGTGATTTGGGGGCCAGTTACCTGACCTCTGCTTTAGTTTCTTCATCTGTAAAACAGAAATAGCAACTTCCTTCATACAATTAAAAATGTTTGCTAAAACCGGTTTGGCTCAGTGGATGGAGCGTCAGTCTGCGGACTGAAGGGTCCCAGGTTCGATTCCGGTCGAGGGCATGTGCCTTGGTTGCAGGCATATCCCTGGTGGGGGGTGTGCAGGAGGCAGCTGATCGATGTCTCTCTCTTATCAATGTTTCTAGCTCTCTATCCCTCTCCCTTTCTTTCTGTAAAAAATCAATAAAATATATTTTAAAAATAAAAATGTTTGATTGTGTATAGTCACTAATACTGCAATAACTATTAATGGTGCCAAGTGGGTACTGGAAATACAAGGGAAACACTTTGTGGTTTTGTTTTATTGGGGTTTTTTACATATATTTTTATTTATTTCAAAGAGGAAGGAAGAGAAAGAAATAGCAATGATGAGAGAGAATCATCAATTGGCTGCCTCCTATACATCCCCCACTGGGGATCAACGGGGATCCAGCCCAAAACCTGGGCATGTGCCCTGACCAGGAATCCAACCAGTGACTCTTGGTGCATGGAAGGACGCTCAACCAACTGAGCCACACTGGCTGGGCTTAACTCTCTTTTGATCTGTACATTCTTTCTTTTTCAAAAAAATATATACTTTATTGATTTTTATGTTTAAATATATTTTGTTGATTTTTTTACAGAGAGGAAGGGAGAGGGATAGAGAGTTAGAAACGTCGATGTCCCGCCTCCTGCACACATCCTACTGGCGCAACCAGGGTACACGCCCTTGCACAGAATCGAACCTGAGACCTTTCACTCCGCAGGCCGATGCTCTATCCACTGAGCCAAACCAGTTAGGGCTGTACTGGCCTTCTCTATCTCTTCTTGTTTTCTCCTTGCAACTTATTTGCTGAAGATACCAGACTATCATCTAGGAATTAACTAATCGTACAGTGTGTCCTGTAATTAAGTTTTATTTATTCCATAACATTTATTAAACATCTACTATGCACGGGATTGCCAAACTTAGCTCAAGAAATACAGCACATATTTATGCTAAAAATTATTTATTATTCCTCTGAAATTCAAATCTATTTTTTATTTTATTTTGTTGAAATTCAAACTTCACTGGACATCCTGGATTTCATCTGGCAGCCCTATGTATGTGCTCGCTAGTGTTGGAGGCACAGGGGTGGGCAAGACAGACAAACCACCCCCACACCCAGAAGCTTATGTTCTGGTAAACTAGGGGGAGCCTGCTTATAAACCAGCAGACAGTATTCCCTCCGGGGGATACAGTGAGGACTAAATGAGAACCCCATGTTGAGCGCCTGGTCCATGACGCTCTTGATAAATGCAAGTGCTCTTGGCAGTCCTGTTTCTTCCCTTTTCCCATCCCCACTCCGCATCCCCGGGAATTGCTCCAGGCTGGCCCTCCTGCTATACTTCCTTCACGTGTTTAGAATGAGTCCATTCATCTATTTATCCACAGGCACGGAGCATCCACATCCACCATATGGGACCTGGTAGCCAGCCCTGGGCCAGGCCCTGCAGACTCAGAAATGAGGGAGACACAGTCTGGTGGGAGAGATGGGTGTTCCGGCTAATTTGGGAAGTCCCAAGAGAGGGATGATCTCCGTCCCCTTGAGGAGGGAAGTCTTCTCAGAGACGATACCCTTCCACTTTGGTTCTAAAGATGAGCAGGACCACGCAGACGGGGCATGAGGGACGAGTTCCAGAGGCAAGCAAGTGCCACCACCCACAGCCATCTAGTCCTGGTAGGTAGAGAGGATGCCCTGGCAGTGGTCCTGCCCCGTCCGCCCTCTCAGAGTCATCCTTTATCTCTCCTGCATGTCTCTCCCAATAAAAAGCCCAATCTCCCCTTGACCCTGGAGGCTCAGCCCCCCTCTCCCCTCCCCTTCATAAGCCACACTCCCACAACAGCTGTCTAGACCCTGTCTTCCTCTTCTCACTTCCCACTGGCTCCTCAACCCACTTCCATCTGCTTCTACCTCCACTGCCATCAAAATAGCTCCTGCTGAGGCCCCAGTGGCCTCCGTCTCTTTAAAACTGGCAGACTCTTGCCGAGACCAGTTTGGCTCAGTGGATAGAGCATCGGCCTGCAGACTGAAAGGTCCCAGGTTCCATTCCAGTCAAGGGCATGTACCTTGGTTTCGGGCACATCACCAGTGGGGGGCGTGCAGGAGGCAGCTGATGGATGTTTCTCTCTCATCGATGTTTCTAACTCTCTATCCCTCTCCCTTCCTCTCTGTAAAAAATTAATTAAAAAAAATAAAATAAAACTGGCAGGCTCTTGTCAGCCCTTCGGTCTTGGCCTCTCAACAGGGTCCCACATGACTGGCCACTTCCTCTTTCTAGAAACTTTCTAGTTCCCTGCCTTCCAGGCACCTTGCTCTCCTGGTGTCTTCCTGCCTCGCTCTGCTGCCCCTGGGTCTTCAGCGCTGGCTCAGTCTCCCTGCCTCAGCCCCCATGTTGGCGCTTCTCCAGGTCAGTCCAGAAAGTCTCCCTTCCTGTGCCCACTCCACAATCACCACCCGGCCACCGAGGGGCTCAGCTCCGACCATGACCCCTGGCTGCCCACTCAGCTCCTCTCTCGGGCATTCCAAAAGCCCAGCCAAGCATTAGGGACCCCCTCCGCTGCCACACTGTCCATTTCCCAGGAAAACTGACCCAGTGTATGGCTCCTGCCTCCACCCACTTCCACAGCATGGAGTCATCCTGGCACTCCAGCTAATGCCTCAGCAAGTCCTGTGCTCATGACACTCCATGTCTGTCGCCCAGCTCCATTCCAGCCCACTCCGGCAGCACCCCCACATCCTGCCATGCCCTCAGTGTAGCCACCTGTTATCTTTCCAAACCACAAATTGGATGGTGTTACACCCCCACCCACCCACCCATTCCCGCTTAAAACCGTTTCATGTCTCCCCCTTGCTTCCAGAATAAAGAGTGCAGTCACTCACTTGACTCACAGGTGAATCTGGCAATGGGTCCCCTCCCCTCCGCCTCCCCTGTGCTCCCCTCTCTCCCTTCAGCCACCCAGATCCCCTGTGTGCCTAAAGCAGCAAGATCCCCCCTCGCCTACCTTAGCACATACTGTTCCTTCTGACTGTGTACTTCCGCCCACTGCCCCTCTCCTGTGCCAGGCCCACACCTGCTCCTATTCTGAGCTCCACTGAATCATTTGTGCCTCAGAGAAAAACCCCTTCCACCCTGCTGGCTGTGACCAGGTCAGCTTCCACCATTATCCCCCCTGGAGACCTGTGTCCCTTCCTTCCTGCGTTTTCATTCACTTGTCACTGTTCATGGATTAGCGTGATGAATTGATTATTCACCTCTTCCCTACCACACCCCATGTTTCAGGGAGACAAGGACCACATTAGATTTTGCCTTAGCTCAGTGATGAGAACATAGTTGGCACTCAAATCCATATTTTAAATTTGCTCATTATACACATTTCAAAGTGGGAGAGAAAAAAAAAAGTAGAGAATCCATATGCCCATTACCTAGATTTACCTAGATAGGTAATCATGGCAGTCATTATTAACTAATGCCAAACGTTGGGTGAGATTTAACACCAGTGGTCTTAATCTGGCAACTAGAATAGTTCAGGAATCTGGAAAAAGGGCCATGCCTAGATTAAATAAGAGTCCAGAGACGAAACATAATTTTGAAAGGCATTGGGGGTGGGAGGTGCACTTGGCTGAAGAAACCAAGTTCTCCTTGTCCCAGGACCCCTTGCTTTTTATTAACACAATTTGTCCTAAGGCAAGGTGGAGATATACACATCAAAGGCCAGGGTTAGTCAGATTGGGGAATACCCTATGGCTGTGCAGGTGTTTGGTCAGTAGGAGGCAATAAATAACATATAGATTAAGATGCCCTGAGCTCTCTGGCAGCAAGCAATCAATTTAATGCATCCTTTTCAGGTGTGGGGAAATGCCTTTAGCCATTCCCAACAAGTGATAACCTATGTGACTCAGCCCTTATTGAGTCCCCAAGTTCCATCAACCTTTCCATGAAACTCTTGCAATTACGACATGCTGGAATTGGTTTCCAGCAATTAAACATTTTAGCATATTTATCATTTTTACTGGAATATCTTCAAGTGATTTAGGGTTTTCATGACTGTTGACTCCTAAATTCTTCAGGAAGTTTTCTCGCTACAATATTATAACCACACCTTGCAAAATTAACAATAACTCCTTAAAATCCTCTAAGAACCAGCCCATATTCAAATTTCCCTAATTGTGCCCCCCCCGCCCCAAACGCTTCTTTCGCACTTGTTTTTTTCCCCACCAGGATCTAAATGAGATCCGCGTGTTGCATTTGGTGACATCTCTTCAGCCTCATTGAAATCTGGAATAACTCTTCTCCCCTCTGCCCCTGGGTTGTTGAATTGCTAAATAAAGTATTTTAAGTAAATGGCACACACCGTGTCCCACCTTCTAGCTTTGTCTGACTGCTTTCTAGATGTGTTGTGTGTCCTCTGTTTCCTGTAACCTGGAAATTAGATCTACGGGCCTGATTAAATTCAGTCGGAATGGCAACTACTTCCTGGACGATGATGCTTCCTCTGTGACAGAGTGCCCTGTCAGCTCCACACCATTGCTGACTGGCAGGCTTCCCTGATGACAGCTGACTCCTTGACTGAGAAGTTGCTTCTTTAGGACCAACAAGTAATCTGGGAGGCAATACAGTGGTACCTCGAGATATGAGTGCCCTAACATACGAGATTTTTGAGATACGAGCCGTCGAGCAAGCGATTTTTGCTTTGAAATACAAGCAACATTTGAGATAGGAGTCATCGCGCGGATCGGCCGGCTGCACATGACCCACCAGTTTACCTCGACTCCAGCGTCTCATAGTTTCCCACGCCTCAAGGTTACGGAACGAATTAAACTCGTATCTCGAGGTACCACTGTACTTTGAAATGACTATGTTTTTATTTCTTTACTGTTTTTGTTAAAGAGTGTTTTATCGATTTTTTAGAGAGGATGGAAGAGTGAGAAACATCAAGGTGAGAGAGAAACAGCAGTCAGCTGCCTCCCCACAACCCCTCCTAGAGGATCAAGCCTGCAACCCTGGCATGCGCCCTGACCTGAATCTAACCAGCACCCCTTCGGCGCACAGGATAACCGAGCCAAACCTGCCGGGGCAAATTGACCATGTTTTTGGTCAATGAATGGAGGAGGTCAGGGTGGCTGAGCACTGGTGAGGGCAGTGGGTGAGAACCAGAGCAAAAGGGTTGTAAGCCTTGACAAGAAATTTGGACTGCCAAGACCGGTGTGGCTCAGTAGATAGAGCGTCGGCCTGTGGAGTGAAAGGTCCCCGGTTCAATTCCGGGCAAGGGCATGTACCTTGCTTGAGGGCACATCTCCAATGTGGGGCGTGCAGGAGGCGGCTGATCGATGTGTCTCTCTCATCGATGTTTCTGACTTTCTATCCCTCTCCCTTCCTCTCTGTAAAAAATCAATAAAATATGTAAAAAAAAAAAAAAAAAGGAAGAAAGAAATTTGGACTTCATCCGGTCTTGACGGGCCATTAAACCCCTTTGAAGCAAAGGAAGTCATGTGATCACATTTGGCAAGGGGAAAGGGTGAGGAAGCATAAAGCGAACAAGGAAGGAGCGTTTCCTGGATGCTCGCCTGAGCCCAGCTCCCCGCTAGGTGTTTGGCACCCTTGGTCTGAGGGAAATGTTCACTGTGTTTAAAAGAAAAACACCAGCCGAGATGGGTTTGGCTCCATGGATAGAGCGTCGCCCTGTGGACTGAAGGGTCCCGGGTTTGATTCTGGTCAAGGGCATGTATCTTGGTTGCGGGCACATCCCCAGTGTGGGGTGTGCAGGAGGCAGCTGATCGATGTCTCTCTCTCATCGATGTTTCTGACTTTCTATCCCTCTCCCTTCCTCTCTGTGAAAAATCAATAAAATATATTTTTAAAAAAAAGAAGAAGAAAAGAAAAACCCCATTTTACCGATGAGGAGGATGGAGGCCCAGACTCAGCCACTCACCCAAGGGCTGCAGCCAAGGATGGTGACCACCCAAGGAACGCAGTGACCACAAGGGTGGGCAGGGATTCGAGGCAGAATCCGCATCAGCCCTTGTAAGCAGCTGGCCGTGGGGAGGCGGGGAAGCCGGAGCGCGATGCTGACTCACGGGTGGGCTGCAGGAAGAGACAAGCAGGTTGGAGGGAAGATAATGAGCGCAGGCTCCCAGCTGCCCAGATGCCTCCAAGCCGCTCTCTGAAAAAAGGATGTCAGTGGCATGACAATGTCTATAAATTGGCTTCCAGCATGACTCGATAATTAGCTTAAGTTATTCCTCCTTGGCATTTTGCTCAAAGCAAGGACGCTCTTCCATTCATCCTGATGAGGCCTGGGTTGTGTTTCAGGGTGAGTGTGAACCTGGAGCGGTGGGATCTGTCTCTTGGCTCAAGAGGGCCAGGGACTGAAGTCATAGGGGTAGGTGGGCGGTGTGTTCTCTCAGCTGGAGTCTGTCTCTGGGGTGTGGGCTCCCCTTCAGATACAGAGCTGGTGAGGGTGGAGTCCGGGACCCCGCCCAGTCAATGCCCAGCATACACGAGTGTGGTCCAGAGATTGGTCCCAGGAGGCACGTGGAGGATACAGTGACAAGGAAGATGGTCAGTTGGATGGCAGCTGTCAAGGTCAGCTGCAAGGATGCTTAGGGCTGAAAGAGGACTGTGTTTAGAGAAATCGGAGAAACTTAAGAGTGTTGACATGGTAGATTTTTTAAAAAATATCTATGTTGCCGAAACCGATTTGGCTCATTGGATAGAGCGTTGGCTTGCGGACTGAACGGTCCCAGGTTCGATTCCGGTTGGGGGCATGTACCTTGCTTGCGGGCACATCTCCACTGTGGGGCGTGCAGGAGGCTGCTGATCCATGTCTCTCTCTCATTGATGTTTCTGACTTTCTCTCTCCCTTCCTCTCTGTAAAAAATCAATAAAATATATTTTAAAAATATAGCTATGTTTTTATTGATTTCGAGAGGAAGGGAAAGGGAGAGAAAAAAC
This sequence comes from Lasiurus cinereus, assembly GCA_011751065.1. NCBI lineage: Eukaryota > Metazoa > Chordata > Mammalia > Chiroptera > Vespertilionidae > Lasiurus > Lasiurus cinereus. The sequence goes on along the minus strand of JAAGEH010000016.1, from coordinate 1,813,564 downwards.
AAAAACCATAAATGATGAGAGAATCGTTGATCAGCCACCTCCTGCATGCCTCCTACTGGGGATGGAGCCTACAACCCGGGCATGTGCTCTGACCTGGGATCAAACCATGACCTCCTGGTTCATAGGTTAACACTCAACCACGGAGCCACGCCTGCCAGGTGACAGGTATATTTTATAAAATTTGGCAGCTGATCCAGAGGAATGAGGCGATAAAGAGCTGAGAAGGACCCTCAGGTTTTCTCTCAGAAGAGAGTGCAGTGAGACGGGACCTGCAAGAGGCAGGTGGGTCCAGGGAAAGGGAGACGTGGAGCACAGCGTGGTCTCCATGAGCCAGATGTCAGCAGGTGCAGTCTGAGAAGCCGGGGGGAGGGAGGTCTGGGGCTAGAGAGCGGTCCAGACTCAGTCCTGGGCACACACCTCGAGGTAGAAGCCACAGGTGCGAATGAGCTTTTCCTGGGAAAGTCACGTGGGGCCCAGGTGGGATGGGCAGGGGAACAGGCCCCCAGCAAAAGCAGCGGAGAGATGTGAGGTGAGACCAGCAGGGAGGTCATGGGGAGAGTAAGTAAGACAATGACCAAAGTGTTACTGGCCTTAGTGATTCTGAATGAGCGAGTCAGAGGCCTAGGAAACAGGCTCTGGCTTATTAGGAGAGAGAGAGAGAGAGAGAGAGAGAGAGAGAGAGAGAGAAATGGGGGGTGAGGCGGAACCACGTGGAGGTGGAGCCAAAGAAGCAAAAAGCAGAGCTGTCTCTTAGCAGGGCCTGGCACAGAGCCCCACCCCACTGGCACCCCTAACAAAGCCATCAAGAGGGATCCCATCAGAACAGGTTTGGCTCAGTGGATAGAGCGTCGGCCTGAGGACTGGAAGGTCCCAGGTTCGATACGGTCAAGGGCATGTACCTTGGTTGCAGGCACGTCTCCAGTGGGGGGTGTGCAGGAGGCAGCTGCTCGATGTCTCTCTTTCATCAATGTTTCTGACTTTCTATCCCTCTCCCTTCCTCTCTGTGAAAAATCAATAAAATATATTTTTAAAAAAATCTCGGGGAGAGGATGGTGGTGGAGATGGTGGGAATTCATCAGAGTCCACGTGCGTTATTAGGGTAGAAGTGGCAGAATTTGCTGACAGAGTGATGTGCGAGAGGAATCAGAAAAGATTCCAGTTGCCATCAATTAAGATGGAGAAAGCTGGGTAAGGCAGGTGGCGCAGGTGGGGGCGGGGAGAAAAGGGTGGATGGAGAGAGAATTCCGGTGTAGGTCACCCCAATGGGGCATTCCCCTGAAATAGAAGGGGTGCACTGGGCAGCCACACCTCCAGAAAACGTCCATCCTTGGTAACCTTTGTGAGAGCAGCTTCCGCAGGGAGTGTGGGAGCCAGAGAGTAAACATGGGGCTCCTGATTCACAGAGCAGAGCAAGGGGGGGGGGAGACAGAGACCCCCAGAGCCAAGGCCAAGAGGGGGGCTTTGGACGGAGGTGGCCGAGCCCATTTGGAGGCTGAGGGGAGAGAAGAAGTGAGGGGGCATTGCCCGCCAGGATGGAGAAACTCCATCAGGGGGAGGAGAGAGGGTCCCAGCTGAGATGTGGTCTAGGAAACGGGAGTTCAAGCTCCATGCGAACAGAAGAAAGAACTCCAGACACAGTTGAAAGAAGTGATGGTGGCTCAGACATTGGGTCAGCAGGCATGAGGCATGATCCCAGAGTGTGGGATCCCAGCTCCCGCCTTCAGCCTGTGGCCTTCCAGGTGAATGTCCGAGTCCAGGTTTCCTCATCTCCCCACCCTGCCAACCCCCGGGCCCCACGCTGCCCTGCCATGACCAAGGTCTGCTGCTCCCCAGAATCCTCAAGCCTCACCCCTGAGTTCAACTCCACACGGCTGCTTCCTCCACCTCTGCCACAGGCCACAGCTGTGGGATGCTGATCGCTGGCTGTCCCCAGCCCCACCTCCGCCTTCCCATCCTAGCTCCGAGGGGCTCCTTCTCCTGTCTCCCCCCGGGTCCCCAATCAGCCAGGGCTTTGCTTCCTGTTTCAGGAAGTACAGTGTGAGTGAGAGAAGCCAAGCACAAAGAGGACGTATTGTCAGATCCCACCTTCATGGCGTCCTGGAGTCAGCAAAATGAATCTGTCAGGATCTGTAGCGACAGAAGTCAGGCCAGAGGTGTTGGGGCTAAGGCAATGCAATGAGAGAGGAAGGAACTTAGGGGGGAGATGGACATACATTTATTGGGGTGGCGCTTACATGACTGTATATATTTATCAAAAGTGACCCCTGGCACACTTAAAATGCGTGCATCTTATTATATGCAGATAATACTATTTAAAAGCTTATTTAAAAATAGAGTGATAGATGTTAATTGATCACAGTAATCATGTCACAATATATACATATAGCAAATCGTTCTGTTGTACACTTTATGCAATGTTTTTTGTTTGTTTGTATTTTTTTTTCTAAAATTTTTATTGATTTTTTACAGAGAGAAAGGGAGAGGAACAGAGAGCTAGAAACATCGATGAGAGAGAAACATTGATTAGCTGCCTCCTGCACACCTCCTACTGGGGATGTGCCCGCAACCAAGATACATGCCCTTGACCGGAATCGAACCTGGGACCCTTCAGTCTGTAGGCCGATGCTCTATCCACTGAGCCAAACCGGTTTTGGCTCATCGTGGATGTTTCTAGCTCTCTCTTCTTCTCCCTTCCTCTTGGAAATCAATAATATTTTTTAATTTTAAATAAGTAATACATGCTATCAAGTAGAGAAAGTCTTACACACACATTCATCCGCCCCATCCTTCACTGCTTCCACTCTCTCTGCGGGGAGCAAAACGGCCCCCGCTGGTCCACCCAAGCCCTGGTGCTAGAGACAGTCCCCAAACACTGGGGCTACCCCTCAAGGACCTCGTACCCCCCTGCCGTCCTGTCTCCCTGCAGCTTACAGCCCAGCCCCTAGGAAGGTTGTCAAAACCCACCCTGTCCTCCTCTCCTCCGGCTGCCGTCCACACACCTCCCCCTCCCAGGCAGGACAGACACTGTCTCTGAGACCCTGCCCTGTGGCCGCACCCTCCCTCCTGCCTCTTCCCTCCCTGGTTTCCATGACACCACTTTTCCTGGGGTTCCATCTCTGGACACTTCTTCTCCTGCCCCTTCCCTGGCTCCCCTCCCCCTGCCCCCTCTTAAATGCAGGGGTGGCCTGGGCGTGGCCTTCTGCTCTCCGCACCTGCAGTCCTCTCAGCGTGATCTCACCGGAGCCGGGCTCAGGTGCCACCTATTGCTGACAAGGCTCAAAGCTATTTTCTCAGCGGATCCAGAACACGGCAAAGGAGGCAGACAGGATGTCACATGTGCTTCGAAAGCATTCTCCAACCCTCTCCGGGACAGTCCACTGTGCCTCCAAGTCAGCCAGCCCTGACTGACCTCATCAGCTTGCTCCTCCTCCTGCTCCTCCTTCCTTCTTCAGGAGTCAGACACGTGGGGGTCGCCCTCCCAGCCCCTGACAGCCAAATGCCAGTCACCCTTTCTTTAGCTGCCATCCCCCGCACACCCCCTCTCTCCAGGCCCACTGACACTCCGGTCTAGGTCCCCCCCCCCTCACTCCCAGAGACACTCAACCCTTCATCCATCCCCTCGTTTGTTCATTCCCTGGGTATTAACTGAGCACCCACTATGTGCCAGAAAGCTGATTCAGAGTGCTTGCGATTCATCAGTGAACACAACACATGAAAATCCCTGCCCTGCCAAAACCGGTTTGGCTCAGTGGATAGAGCATCGGTCTGCGGACTGAAAGGTCCCAGGTTCCATTCCGGTCAAGGGCATGTATCTTGATTGCGGGCACATCCCCAGTGGGAGGCGTGCAAGAGGCAGCTGATCAATGTCTCTCTCGCATCGATGTTTCTAACTCTATCCCTCTCCCTTCCTCTCTGTGAAAAATCAATAAAGTATATTTTTAAAAAATCCCTGCCCTGTGAAACTTGCCTCCTGCCACTTGCAATGATTTCAGAAGTTGTTCCCTCTTCCACCCTCACCCCTCTGACTGCCAGCTCTGCCGCGGCCGCAGGGAACTTTGCAACCTGTGCATCTGCTCAGCATCCTCCATGGGACCTCACCTCAGCGTCCTGGGGCCATGCCTGGGCCACAGGAGGAGTGCCCTGATCCCTTTCCACCCGTCTGCTCTCCTCTCACCAGGCGGGGCCTCCTTCTCCGGGGCTCCCTCTGCGCGTGCTCCATCCTCCCTCATCACACCTGTCACACGATAGGGTGCAGTTTGCCTGCCCTCCAGCCAGCCTTTCCTCTCCACCCCCAGGGCCTGCAGGGCTGTCACCGCTTCGATCCGTGCTGCATCAGCAGAGCCTGGCCCATTGTCTGGCATGGAGGAGAGGTCAACCAATCGTGGTGGCCTAGATAAATGACAGTGAGCTGGCCGGAGTGTCACATGGGGAGAGGACAGGGGGAGAAGGAGAGATGGGTTCTGAACTAGCCTCAGCCCCTTAGTTCAGACTGACCCCGTGGTCAAAGACAAGGTGTAGATCCTGTGTCTGCACCTACTGAGTGTGTTCTCTGAGCTTGTTTTCTTTCTTGTATCATGGAAACCAGCCCTCACCGGTCTGGCTCAGTGGCTAGAGTGTTGGCCTGCAAACTGAAGGGTCTCAGGTTCCATTCTGGTCAAGGGCACCTGCCCAGGGTTGTGAGCTGGATCCCCAGGAGGGGCCCAGCAGGAGGCAGCCGATCCATGATTCTCTCTCTCATTGTTGATGTTTCTATCTTTCTTTCCTTCTCCCTTCCTCAATATTAAAAATATGAGAAGAACATAACACATCTTCGTGTTGTTGCAAGGAGCATGCTGGGTGCTTAGCACCGTGCCTGCCGTATGGGTTCGCATACAAAGCGAGCTGTCATCCTCCCTCTTGTCATCATCATCATCCCCAGGCTGGTGGCCATCCTGGCCTGCTGACCCTCCCATCTCCCTGGCCCTGTTCTCTTCTATCCCTCCCTTCTCATCTCCTTGACCCAGTGCAGCCCCGCGCCCCCCACCCCCCACCAGTGCCTGGAACTTTCCAGGCTGAGGTCACCAGGGACCTCCTCCTTGCAGACCTCTCCATAGCATGGGACTCTGGCATCGCTTCCTCCTTTCTAAAAAGAGATGTTTTTATTGGCTTCAGAGCGGGGAAGGTGCGTGGGCCATGCGAACAGGCTCCTTGGCACAATAGCCACGTTCCCCTTCACCTGGCTCTGCCTCACCGTCATCCTCTAACCGCCCCTCCTGCTCTCTGGCTGCACGTACACCGTGCCGAGCACACGGGCACAAGACCTCTCTGCAGCTGCTTCTGGCCTCATTTTCCTTCATCGCAGGTACAAGTAAAAGCCCTGCACGGAAAGTTCTAGCGTTCCTGCCGCAGGATGGAAGGAGTTTGACCACATCGCTCACCTATGCGCTCGGGAAGTGAAGCTTATGATAGGCCTTTCTTCTTCTTTATTTTTAAATATATTTTTATTGATTTCAGAGAGGAAGGGAGAGAGATAGAAACATCAATGATGAGAGAGGAATCATTGATCAGTTGCCTCCTGCACGCCCCCTATTGGGTATCAAGCCCGCAACCCAGGCAGGTGCCCTTGGCCAGAATCGAACCTGGGACCGTTCAGTCCGCAGGCTGATGCTCTATCCACGGAGCCACGCCGGCTAGGGCCCCTTCTTCTTATTTAACTTCAATACACACTTGGCTGTTTCCTACCTCTGTGCCTATTTATTTTTAAGTTGATTGATTTGAGAGGGACGGGGAAGGAGGGAGGGAGAGAAACATGGATTTGTTGTCCCACTCATTTTTGCATTTATTGGTTGACTCTTGTATGTGCCCTGACTGGGGATCGAACTCGCAGCCTTGGCATACCGTGATGATGCTCTAAACAAATGAGCTACCTGGCCAGGGCCCTCCCCTCTGTGCCTTTGAGCATGCTGTCTCTCTCCCCCCCCCTCACACACATACACACACACACACATACACACACACACACACACACAGAATGCTCTCCTGCTTTTTTTTTAAAAAATATATTTTATTGATTTTTTACAGAGAGGAAGGGAGAGGGACAGAGAGCCAGAAACATCGATGAGAGAGAGACATGGATCAGCCGCCTCCTGCACGCCCCCCACTGGGGACACGCCTGCAACCAGGATACATGCCCCCGACTGGAATCGAACCCGGGACCCTTCAGTCCGCAGGCCAACGCTCTAGCCACTGAGCCAAACCGGTCTCGGCACTCTCCTGCTTCTTATTTGCCTGCAGACCCTCCTCCACCTGCGTGGTCCCAGCTCAGGCCTCCCTGACTCCATCAACAATTACTTCCTTCTTGATCGTTCTTTAGAACGATCACCCTGAATTGAAGTTATTTCTCTATATGTCTGTCACTCCCATCATCCCAGGTGGTTTTTATGTATCTCCTATGGCCTGTTGATGATGAAGTGTTTGCTGAAAGACTAAATAAAAGACAACTTTTTAAAAAACAGATGTTTTTATTGATTTTAGAGAGAGAGGAAGGGGGAGGAAGAGATAGAAACATCAGTGATGACAGAGAATCACTGATCGGCTGCTTCCTTCATGATCCCTATTGGGAACTGAGCCAGCCTGAAACCTGAGCATGTGCCCTGACCAGGAACTGAATCAGTGACCTCTTGGTTCATGGGTCAACATTCAACCACTGAGCCACACCAGCTGGGCAAATAATACCACTTTTTCTTTCTTTAAAAATATATTTTATTGATATTTTTTACACCGAGATGAAGGGAGAGGGATAGAGAGTTAGAAACATTGATCAGCTGCCTCCTGCACACCCACCACTGGGGATGTGCCCACAACCAAGGTACATGCCCTTGACCAGAATCGAACCTGGGACCCTTGAATCCGCAGGCCAATGCCCTATCCACTGAGCCAAACTGGTCGGGGCATACCACTTTTTCAATGTAAAACATTAGACTTCAAGAGGAGCTGGCGGGAAAGAGGAACACAGCAGGGCAGATTTGCTCTTCATCTGTCATCCCTCAGCTTGGACACTTCCCCTAGAGCAGAGTCATCAACCACAGAATGTGAACTCCAAGGGACTTTCAAGACCCAGTCCCCCGACCAAATGCCAGAGAGGGCAACTGCTTTGCCTAAGGTCACACAGCTGGCTGGGAGCAGGGCTGGAACTAGATTCCAGGTACCCGTGGGAAACGTTTGAGTCGATGACTACCTCACACCACGAACCTCTTCCCTTTCTACCTATCTTCACTCCCGACAGGGTTCACTCACAACTCTTAAAGCCCTTGCCGGGGCCTTGGTGGGCTAGCGTTGCCACAGCCCTGTAGATGGGAGGAAGGGATCCAATCATCCCCATTTTACAGACTGACAAGCCAAGGCAGCAAAGACTGGGTGTCACCCTGCTAGCTAAAAGCAGAGGCAGGATTTGACAGTAAGCATTGTGTTCTTCTTGAGAGAGAGAGAGAAAAAAAAAATCCCACCCCTGCAGAGTCACTATTTGCAATCATCTTGAGGACGCGCCCCCACCCCATGCCTGGGGAATCCCCTCCCTCCCACCAGTTCCTCTTTGCCTATCCGTCCAGCTGGCAGAGGAAAGAACCAGCACACCCACCCTCACACCCCAACTGGGCCTAGGAGCGACCACCTCGGAGTCATAACTTTTGGCGGGGAAACCACCCTCACCTTCCCTGGGCCGGGCATTTCACAGTGTCATTGCTCACTTGGTATCACCGACCGCACTCTTGAGCCGGGGAAACCGAGAGTCAGAGATGAGACATTAGTGCTCTAGCCCGTTTGGCTCAGTGGATAGAGCGTCGGCCTGCGGACTGAAGGGTCCCAGGTTCGATTCCGGTCAAGGGCATATGCCCAGGGGTTTTGGGCTCCATCCCCAGGAGAGGTGGGCAGGAGGCAGCCAATCAATGATTCTCTTTCATCACTGATGTTTCTCTCTCAGCCCCTTTCTCTCTGAAACCAATAATATATATATATACATATATATATACATATATATGTATATACATATGTATATGTATATATATATATGTATATATATATATATGACACTAAGCGAGTAAGTAGCGAGGATGGGTCTCGAACCCAGGTCTATCTGGCCCTAGCGCCCCCTCTTTCTTTCAATTAGGCCACGCCAGGCTCGCCTATACACGGCCAGGCACACCACAGGGAGCCTCTTCCTGGCTGGGTTACTTCGGGAAAGTAACTTCACATCTCTGGACACCCCCCCAAGGTCAGAAGCTCTGCTTTCGGGGAAGAAGTCTGTATGCAAAAGAGACGCAAACGAGACGCCGGCCGGCGGGCGCCAGCGCCGTCCTTTCCCGGAGCCCGGGGCTTTCTAGGCAGAGGGTGTGCCCCCGGCCCCCGGCCCCCGGCCCGCCGGCAGGAGCGAAACCTGCACCCCCTCCAGCCTCCCCCGCTCGCTGCCGGGAGCCGGCGGGCCAGGCTTCGGGGAAACGCGCGCCGCCGGCGGCAGCCGCCTCGAGCCCAAGGACCTCCCGGACCCCAGCCCCGCGGTCCCGGGCCGGCAGCTGCGGGGCATGGCGCGCGGTCGGGCCCGAGAAGCAGCGTGACGCGCGCTTCCGCCCCGCGCGGCTCTGGCGGCGGCCGCGGCGGCCCCACAATCCCCTTCTGGCTCCGGGGACGGGCGGGGCGGGCCGAGCGGACGGAAATAATTTTCTGTTTGGTCCTCTCGGCCCCAGCCCCGCAGCCGCGGGTCGGGCGGGGGGGAGGCGGGAGGCGGGAGGCGGGGTCGGGAACGCGCTGTCCTGGCAAGCTTAGAGGGGAGGACAGAGTGGGGGGGGGGGGGGGGATCCCCGAGCTGGAGGGAGCGCCTACTGTGCGCTTTCGCGCTTTACAGAAGCGTTTTGTCCAGGCTTCCCCCACGGATCCTGCCAGAAGCAGCTGACGCCTGCACGGAGCTCTGAGAAGTGAAGTCACCGGCCCAAAGCTGCGCACCCCGGATCAGCGTGACACCTGACATCAGCGCTCAGTTGCACCGGAGAGAGCCCGAGCAATCGGAACCCTTGGTTGGCTGAGTCCTGCTCTAGCTTCTTAAAAAAAAAATAAAAATAAAAATAAAAATAAAGAAAGAAAGTGGAGAGGCACAGAGTAAGTGCCCCGAAAAAAAAAAAAAGATGGGAAACTGCAGAATGAGTTTGACAGCTCAGCCTCTGGGGAGTGCTCGCCGCGAATCCAGCTCAGCTCGAGGGTCCCCGGGTCCCCCACCCCAGACCTCCGAAGGGAACTTTTGCGAAGGGCGGGCGGGCGGGCGAACAAGTGGCGGTGGAGCCCCAGCCCTAGCGGAGGACGGGCTGGGTCCAACCCCGCCCCGCACTGCCTCTTTCAGGCCGTGTGACTGTGGGCAAGTCATTTCACCCGCGGCGGGGACCTGTTCCTCCACCTACCACAGCGGGGGGGGGGGGGTGTCCATGCCCGCCCCCCGGGGTTGTGGAGAGGCGTAAACGAAACCCTGTTCCCAATGCACTTGCTAAAACGCCGATGCAAGCGTCCTCGCGCGTTCATCCCACAGGTTTCCGGCGGTGCCTGTGCCCCCGGGTGCGGACCCGAGACCAAAAGCCTCCTCGGGCTCCGTCTCCAGGTCGCCCACTCCCGGCGGCTGGTACTGACGGGCCTTGGAGGGACCCTCATCCCGCGAAACCCTGAAACGGCGGCCACCTCGACCGACCGACCGACCGCCGCCCGTCCCCAAAAGCAAACATTCAAATATTCCCAAACGGGCGGAGGGCGAGCGAGGGCTGACATGGTTTGCGTTTCCTTTTTTTTTTCTTGGACGTCCTGTTCTTCTTCTGGTCCGTCAAGGTCATTTCCCGAGACCTCCCGCCTGCGTCTGGCTTAACTTTTCGTCTGAGCGAAGTCCACGGCGCCGACCAAGACGCCCGCGCGTTGGCGGTCCTCGCAGCGAACCCCAAACTGCAGACCGGCTCCCCCTCCTCCCCACTCCCCGACAACCCCCTGGCTGTCGGCCCCCTCCCCTAGGCACGGAAGCGGCAGAGACTGGCCTCTTCCCACCCCCGACCCCCCCACCCCCGGCCCCACCCGTTTAAACCAGAAGAACCTCTTCGTCCCGGCAGCCCTCCGGAGCGCCCACGTCCCTGCAGGAGAAAGGGGAGGTGGCGGCCGCAGCCCGGGGCTCAGCCTCCCCGGCCTCCTCAAACTCTAGCTGGGCCGGGATTAAGGGAACAAATCCCTGACGCCGCCGCCGCCGCCGCCGCCCAGGTCAAGGACAAGTTCTCCCCCGCCCTCCGTCCCCCTCCGGGGCTGGGACTCCCCCCCTCCCTTCCCCCCCCCACCCCGGATGAAAGGTACTAAATAGCCGCGGAGGGCGGGGCGGCGGCGGGCCCGGGCCCCTTGATGTTCCGGTTGAACAGGTGCCGATGAAAAGGAGGCGGTCCCGGCGGAAGAGTCGGCCAGGGGGGCCGCGCGCGGCCGGGAGGGGGGCCGTCGCCTCCAGCCTCCCGCCCCGGCGGGTCTCCCCCGCCACTGGCCCGGCTGCCCCTCCCCCGCAGGAAGCGTCCCCGGCCGCCAGGTCTTTGAAGTGTCGCCGATGCCCCCCCCCCGAGCTGCTTCGTCTCCCCCGCCCCCCCCCACCGCCCCAAGAGGGCGTGTGACCTTTGGTCTCTGCGGGTGTCAACACCCCTTTAGGAAGTTGGGCGGGAGATGGGGGGGAGTGGAGGGCGGGCGGAGAAGGACGGTCAGATTTTTTTCGTCCCCTTTGCCCACACGGGTTTTGGGGGGATGAAGCCTTGAAGCTGACACCCCCTCTCTTCTTCTTTCCAGATGCAATTTCAGGGGCTTTAATTCCTGGGGTGGGGGTGGGGGGGCGGTGGGTGAGTTGGTTGTGTGTGTGTGTGCGTGCCTAAAGGTCAAGGGGAGCTGGTGGGCGACCGCTTCCGAAGGCGTGCGCCTCTAACTCGCGTGGGTCCCTAAGCGCTCCTGCGGGGCTGGCCCCGGGCTTCGCCTCTCCCCGCTGGGAGGGAGGGGCAGGGGGCGCGGCTGGAGGAGGCCGGGAGCGAGTGGGTGTGTGTCTGGGTGCCTCGGGGTGTCTGCAAGGCAGATGCAGCCCAAGTGCGTGGCGTGTCGGTGCGCTGGAGCGGAAGCTCCCCGAGGGCAGGAATGCCCGTTTTCTCCGCTGCGCTCCCCCGCGGCCGCACCCAGTGAGCCTTCAATAAATACCTGTGAAACGAACCCACGTCTGTGCGTTTTGGAGCGTTTGCCCTACCGAATGGGCTCGGAGCGGGAGAGCGCACGGGCGGCCACCCGAGGAGCCCCCCAAGCCGGTCGCTCCTGCTCCTCCTAGCGCCCCTGCCCCGGCTCGCCACCCCCAATGTCCTTGCGCGGGGGCGGGGGGGAGAGAACGGCCGCGGGAACGAGGAGCTGGGCGGGGGCGTCTGGGCGATCGGACCCGCAGCCGAGCCCGAGAGGCGGGCAGAGGGAGGGCCCGGAGCGCCCCGGGAGCGCCGCAGGCAGGGAAGAAAGAGGGGAGCGGCGCGCGGCGCCGGCGAGCGAAACGCTCCCTACCCCGCCGGGCTTTGTTCCCTGAACCTAAGACTTTACCCGGGGGCGGGGGGGCGGCGGGCGGGGGGGCGCGAGCAGGCGGAGACGCGCGGCCATGGCTGCCGCGGCCGGGCAGGGGGGCCGGGAGGGCGGCGCGTGAGCGGGCGGCGCGGGGCGGGCGCCCGCGATGTGCCACTCGGCGCCTCCCCCGCCGGGCCCGGGCTGCGCGGCGGCTGGGCGGCCCTGGTAGCCGGGGCGCCCGGCGCGGAGGGGGCGAGCCGGCGCGCGCGACTCTCTCAGGGTGGGGGGCGGGGGGGGGCCCGTCGGGGCATGAGGGCGAGAGCACGGCGGGGGGGGCGGCCAGACCGAGCGAGCGAGGAGGAGGAGGAGGAGGAGGAGGACGCCGAGGAGGAGGAAGGAGGAGGCAAAGAAAAGAAGCGGCGGCGGCGGCGGCGGCGGCGGAGGAGGAGGAGGAGGGAGCGAGGAGGCGCGCGGCCCCCCGCTCCCTCCCTCCCCCCCTGACCCCCGACCCCCGCCGGCCGGCCCCCCGCCCCAGCCCCGGAGGGAGCTCATGGGAGTATGAAGGAGATGGTAGGAGGCTGCTGCGTATGTTCGGACGAGAGGGGCTGGGCCGAGAACCCGCTGGTCTACTGTGATGGGCACGCGTGCAGCGTGGCTGTCCACCAAGGTACCGGGGTGGCCCGCGGTGGTGGCGGGGGGCGGGGGGAGGGGGCGGCGGGACCCCGGGGGGCGGCGCGCGCAGGGCGCCCTCGGCCGCGCCCTCCGGAGACCTCCCGGGGCTCGCGCGCCCCTCCCCCACCCCACCTGAAGGGAAGGGAGGCGTCGGGGGGTTCCCCGCGCCCTGTCCCGGCGGACCGGGTCAGGCATTGTTTTCTAGCCTATTGTTCCAGCCCCGCGCCCCCCACCCCAAGTTGAGGGAGTTTTGGAGACAGTCGCGGGGGCGGGCGGACGGGGGGGGGAGGTACAGCGAGGAGCGCTCGCAGCGCCCCGAACCGCCGCGGGTGTCCGGGCTGTTGCGGGAATGTTTACCTACGAGGCGTCCCCTCCTGCCGGGTTATTTTGGTCCCGGCTCCCGGAGGGAGAGGTCAGGGGGGAGTCACCCCCCTCCCGCTTCCGGATGCGGGGAGGAGCGTCTGGGGAAGGGAGGAGAAGGGTCCCCGGGGAGAGGGGACTCCTGCCACCCTCCCGGCGGGGGGGGGGGGGGGGGGGGGGGGGGCCAGGGGCCGGCAGGGAGCGGAGGGCGGCTCGGAGTTTCCCCAGCAGCCGCACATGGCGCGGGAGTTAACTCCTTGCGGAATCTTGCCGAGGGCGCAGGCTGCCATCTCCCGCCGGTCTGGCCCCCCTCCTTCCCGGGACAGCCCTGAAGGCAGCCGCTGTCGGCTCTTCCCGCCTCGCTCCTCCTCTAGGTTACCTGCCCCGCACCTACCCGCAGCCTTGCCTTTTGACCTGCCCTGTTATATAGTTAGAGGCAGGAGAGGAGGTCCCCGGACCCCCAACTTTTCGCCTCTTGCTTTACTGGCCCTTTAAGACACCCCCCCCCTCCCCATAACAACACAAACGTGTTCGCCTCTGGTGAGGTTGTCCCTCTAGTTTTTCTCTCTTCCCGAGGATCCTCCAGCAGAAACCGGGAAACAGGTCCAGAAAGGAGGGTCTTCTAGACTAGAGTTTAAGGTCAAGGACTCAGACTTCCTGCCCCTCCTTGGAGGGCTTGGTTCTCTGGTGGAAGGCTGTCCTGTGCGCTGCTGCCGGGCATTCTGTGTGGTCCTGCTGGCTAGTTAGGG
>JAAGEH010000016.1:1646596-1800130 GCA_011751065.1 Lasiurus cinereus | reverse complement strand
CCCCCCCCCCCCCAGCTTGCTATGGCATCGTCCAGGTGCCCACAGGACCCTGGTTCTGCCGGAAATGTGAATCTCAGGAGCGAGCAGCCAGGGTGGTGAGTTTGAGCCTCCCCTCCCCCCCTCCTCCCCCAAACACCTGAACATCTCCCCTGATTGAGCTAGGGAACTCCGAGCATGAACCGGGGTGGGTCTGTCACCCCGGACTTCCTGTTTCCTGCACACCTATCGCCTACCCCATCTCACCCCGCAGCTCATTACTCACCCTGCCCCACCTCCGGCAAAGGGGCCTTTTGTTTTTGTTTGCTTGTTTGTTTGAACTTTTTATTATGGAAAGTTTCCAACCTATACCCAAGCGGCGCATGAACCACAGGCGGCTCTTGGGCCCCTTGAGTGTGGCTCTTACACAAAGTACCACGGCCTGGGCGAGTCTATTTTGAAGAAGTGGCATCAGGAGAAGTTTAAGTTTAAAAAATTTGGCTCTCCAAAGAAATTTCCATGGTGCTGTATTTGGCTCTGTGGACTGATGAGTTTGCCCACCACTGGTCTCAGGAACCTTATGTTCCCATCACCCACCTTCAACAGTTACCAGCTCCTGGCCAAGCCTGTTTCCTCTACAGCCCAACTCACCCCCCCACACCCCCTGTAGACAGTGTACCATCTCCTCCCGAGGCCCTCTGCATCTGGAGGCATACCAGCAAGTCCCCACCCCTTTTGGAAAGGCCCTCCCCAATCCTTGTGCCCCCTTGCATTGGCAGAGGTGTGAGCTGTGCCCACACAAAGACGGGGCATTGAAGAGGACTGACAATGGAGGTGAGGGGGGCCCTGAGCTCCAGAGCTCATCTGCTGAGGTCAGCAAGGCCCCCTGAGCAAGGGTCTGGGAAGGTGGGGGGGTGTGTGTGTATGGGGGGTGCTCGATTTCCCTTTCCTGGCTGGCCCTGGAATCTGATGGGAAGGCCGTGGAGGAGGGGACTGCCCGCAGGGAGGGGCTGGGAGGGGTCCGGGTCTCGGACTTGCCTGAGGCCTGCCCCACCCCGCCCCAGGGTGGGCCCACGTGGTGTGTGCCCTATACATCCCCGAGGTGCAGTTCGCCAACGTGCTCACCATGGAGCCCATCGTGCTGCAGTATGTGCCTCATGATCGCTTCAACAAGGTCAGCGGCCCCTGCCCTGCCCTCCTGCTCGTCCCCTCCCTGGCTGGGTCCCTCCACCTCTCTCTCCATCCAGTGTAATTTGAGTCTGTCCCACAGACACTTTCAGGAAACTCAGAAAGTGAGTGGGCACCTTTCACTGACAGACGTGCTCAGACACTGGCATTCGAGCGCTGTCAGAGGGTAGACGGTAGCCAGCAGTCACCGAGTGCTGACTGTGTGTCAAACCCGGGGCAAGGGACCACGAGGCACGCCGTGTTCGGTCCTGATCAAAACAGGGGTGCTCCCGACCCCGTGAAACTCACACGCTTGTGTGGGAAGACTGTAAAGATCAATTAGCAGGCAAATAACGTAACTGCAGTTTGTGATAAGTGCTGTGAAGAAAACAAGGTGCTGAAATAAAGAATCCTTCATGGGGTGCGGGGGCCTTCTTGAAAGTGGTAAAGGAAAGAGACAGTTAGGCTAAGGCCAGGAGGATGAGGAGTCAGCCTTGCGAAGGGGGTGGGGGGAGGGTCCGAGTTCAAGTCAGAGGGCAGAATAAGCTCACCGGTGAGCCAGGCAGACGCAGTCCCCAAGGACTGTGCTCCCCACGATAATAGCCGTCAGCCACATGGCTATGCAAATCAAAATTAAGTCCTATTTAAAGTTCAGGTCCTCGGCCACATTTCAGGTGCCCCTGTGGTTCATGGCTTCTGTATTGGAGAGTGCGGCATAGAACATTTCCTGCCTCTATTGGATAGCACCAACCTAGGATAATGGGGAAAGGATGGAATTGGGTTGGGGGTCCCTTTGGTGGAAGGGAGGAGGGGACGAGTGCGCTGTGTCCTGCAGACATGTTATATCTGCGAGGAGCAGGGGCGTGAGAGCAAGGCAGCCTCGGGAGCCTGCATGACCTGTAACCGCCATGGATGTCGACAAGCTTTCCATGTCACCTGGTGAGACCCCTTGCCTGCCTCTCGCCTCCCACTGCGGGGTTCTCGGGGATCCCCGGGCAGCTGCAGCAACCCCCTCCGAGGTTTGCCATAGACGGCCACCCGATGGGCTGCTCCCAGCTGCTGTCTTTGGTGATCATGGCCTTGGCTTTGCCCCGTGGGGGGTCCGGGAGGGTAGAAGGGCAGAGGCTGGTCTGGTCTGTGGCCACACCCGTCTCAGGCTCACCTCTCTTGGTTAGTGCCCAAATGGCAGGCCTGCTGTGTGAGGAAGAGGTGCTGGAGGTTGACAATGTCAAGTACTGCGGCTACTGCAAATACCACTTCAGCAAGATGGTGAGTCTCATCCGCCAGGGCGTGAATGGGTCCGTCAGCCACGGTTTAGAGGGTTGGGCTCTGGGCCAGGCTGCTGGGAAGGCGGAGATGGAAGGAACCCGTCCCTGCCCTTGAGGAACTCTTCCTTGAATGAAGAGTGAATTGAAGTGGAGCTGGAGGGTGTGAATCAGAGTTAACGCAGCAGCCCGCCCAGAAGACAGGCTCTCCTGTCAGTCCGGGCGGCTTCAAAGAGGAGGCAGCACAGGAACTCATGGAGGTAGGAACACCAAGAGCTGACACGTGGGGTGGGGGCTTACTGTGCCCCGGCCACTGTACTAAGTTTTTTTCTTTTTCTTTTTAAACATATTTTTATTGACTTTCCACAGAGAGGAAGGGAGAGGGATAAAGAGAGAGAAACATCGATGAGAGAGAAACATCCATCAGCTGCCTCCTGCATGCCCCTTACTGGGGATGTGCCCGCAACCAAGGCACATGCCCCTGACCAGAATCGAACCCGGGACCTTTCAGTCCGCAGGCCGATGCTCTATCCACTGAGCCAAACCGGTTTCGGCTGTACTAAGTTCTTCATATGTATTGTTTTGTATGATCCTTCCAACGACCCTAAGAACTAGATGTCCTGTATTTTCCCATTTTACAGAGGAGTAAGACCCACTGAGGTCATGTAACTTATCTTCCAGCATGTGTGGGGTTCAAACCGACAGTCTGATTTGAAAACTCCTCAGCAAGAAAGGAACCCCCCAGGCAGCGGGAGAAAGAATTTTCTGAGCAGCAGAACCGGGTGTTGGGTGGGGACAAAGCAGGAGATGAGGCAAAAAAAAAAAAAAAAATCAGGCAGGGCCAGAGTGGGGCTTCCCTCTGCCCCAGGCCTCAGGGAGCCACGGGTGGGGGGGCGCTAGAGAAGGGGTACCGTCTCGAGTTTGTTGGAAAGACCTGCGTGTTCCAGAAGCTGTGGGTGTCCTGGCGAGGTAGGCTGTGGCCGGACTAGAAGTGTGGCTTGGACCCCACCCCCAGGCCACAGGCCACAGGCTGTTCGGGCTGCTGGTCGGCGGGAGGGTAACATGATCGGATTTGTTTTTGAGGGAAGATTACCCTGGCAGGCCCGGGGAGGCCGGATCCAAAGGGATAGCAGACAGCTGCACCAGGCGGGGATGGCGGGAGGGGCCGAGCTCCAGAACGTTTCTAGGTAGACTTGCCTGTGTATGTGGGAGCAGCTGAGGAGGAGTGGGGGGCGGTAAAGCAGACCCGGCTCTCAGTGCCGGGTGGATGGGCTTGAGCACCTGGGGGTGTTAGGAACAGGCTGGCGGAGGGTTAGCATCTGCCCTGGCCTCGCCCAGGCAGCCCGGTTTGTGCCTCTTGCCCTGGTGTCATCGTTCATAGTTCCCGCTTCAGGTTTCAGCCGAGTCCTGATTTGGTTCACAAGTTACGTGGTCACCTGGGTTTCCGGGTTTGATGATGACTTAGGACAAAGAAGGGTGCCAAGTGGGAATGCTTAGGCTTGGTGGCTGGCAGACACCCGGGGCGGCAGGGTGGTAGTGCCCATCCCAGATGGAGAAGGCTGTGGCTGGAATCCCCAGGTGCCTGTCAGGATAGGGAGGGTCCAGGTGGGAAGGGAAGGGAAAGGAAGGGAGGGGCAGGGTGGGGGGGGGAGGGGAAGGGAGGGGAGGGAAAGGAAAGGGGGGGGGGGGGGGGGGGGGGGGGGGGGGAGGGGAGGGGGGGGGGGGCACCGGAACGGAAGGGGACGGGAGGGGCGGGGAGAGTCTTAAGAGCTTGGCATGGTAGTAAGATCAGTGCCCAGGGGAGCGATGGGGTCAGACGAGGTCTGAAATGAGTCCTTGGGTTTGGCAATTGGGAGGCAGTGGGTGACCTCAGAGGGAGCAGCTGAAAGTCAGGGACATGGAAGCCATCACACTGGGCCTGGGGCGTCTATTAGCAGGAAGGAAGGAAGGAAGGAAGGAAGGGAGGGAAGGAGGGAGGGAGGAAGGAAGGAAGGAAGAGAGGCAGCGTGAGGGTCATTTGGCTTTTGCTGTGGATGCTGACTTCCCCCTTCTTCAGGGCAGTAGTTCTGGGACGGAAGGAACCACTGTTTGGTGGAGGGGGCGGGGCTAGGAGCAAGGGCAGAAGGGCTGGCGGCCTGGGTGAAGTGTCTGGAGGGAAGGATGGGGGTTCCCACAAGGGTCCCCCATACCTCCTCTACCCCAGGAAAGGAGGCAGAGGTGGGCCTCGGCTCAGGCCGCCTGAGATGGGCCCAGAGGACACGGTGGGAAGAGGTGGGTGGGGAGCAAGGACCCGGGTCCAGTCCCGCCTCCAGCATGCCTTGCGGTAGCCTGGCCTCCTCTGGGCCTCGTTGTCAGATCTGAGCGCTGGGCACGCTGGGAAGCTCTAAGGAGAGGCCTTCGCTGAGCAGAGCATCTCGGAGAACACAAGGTCCCCCTGAGAACACAAGGTCCTCCTGGGGAGGGGGGGGGCAGGGGAAGTGGCCTCCGGGGTCACTTGACCTTCAGGAGCCGTTTTCTAAGCTAATGAGAGGCGAGTTTGGCAACTCCTCCCAATTCTCTCCCCAGAAAACTTCCCGGCACACCGGTGGGGGAGGCGGAGGGGCAGCGGCGGCGGGAGGAGGCAGCGGCTCCGGGGGAGGCGGCAGCGGCTTCATCGCCGGCCGGAGAAGCCGGTCAGCCTCACCCTCGGCCCAGCAGGAGAAGCACCCTTCCCACCACGAAAGGACACAGAAGAAGGTAAAGGCTCCTCCCTGTCCCTGTCCCGCCACAGTCACAAACTCACGGCTCTTTCAAGAAGCCACAGGTGCCCCACAGCCACTGAGCCTGCCCTTCCCTCTTCAGAGGCCACTGAGGGCAGGGAGGGGGCAGCAGAGGTGACCCGTGAGGGTGAGGTGAGGGCCTGGGACTCCTGTGTTTGTGTGGTTCTCCCAGTGTCCCCTCCCCCCAATACATGGCCCTGCGCACAACACCCCCGTCTAGCCTCGTGTCAGCCCAGTTTGTAGTGTACCTGCCTGCGTCCCCTTGTGCCTCATGTCACAGTGTGCCTGGCTCCCACCCTCTGCACAGCTTCGTGTCCCTGGTGGACACCCTTGCAGGTGCGTGCTCCCATGTGTGGGGCTCTGTCACTGGCGTGATAATGGCCCAGGCTGTTCTTAGCAGGCAGAATGGCGAGGGGCTGCTGGCTCTCAGAGGAGCCTGCCTGAGCCACTCCTGTCCAGCCAAAGTGCCCCAGTCCCACCAGAGAGGGGAGGTGGCATCCACAAAGCCCATCCCCGAGAGCGGTCCACTGTCCACACGCCCATGTCACCTTCACCCCAAATGCCCCCCCCAACACCAATATCTGCTTCCCTGTCCCCCCCCAGAGTCGAAAGGACAAGGAACGCCTTAAACAGAAGCACAAGAAGCGGCCTGACTCACCCTCCAGCATCCTCACCCCACCTGTGGCCCCCCCTGCTGACAAGGTACTGCTGCCCACACCCCAGAGGGCTGGCCACAGCGGCAGGAGGGAGGCTGGGTGTGAGGGGTCAGGGGGTGCCAGGGACCTGGGCACCCCCACAGCTTCAGGTGAATGTGCCTCTGCTCCCCTCCTCAGCCCCACCAATCACTTACCATCAGGAAGGCAGAGGCGGGTGGGGAGGACCACCCTACCTGCTGGCTGCCAGATGTGCACATCTGCCTCTGTCCAGACACGGAGCCTCAGCTCGGGGCTCTTGTCTGTGGGGAGACACTCAGTTCTCCAATTCTCCAAGCTCTGGAGCCTCTTCTCCAGAGATAGGTAGAGAGGACCCCATCTCTCTCACCCCTCTTCCCTTGGCACCTCTTCTCCCTGTCAGGGAGACGCCCCCAGCCTGGGACCTAAGCAAAATACTACTCTCTGCATGCCGGAGGGACTGAAAGTGTGGCCCGTGACAGGGCCCCGCCAACACCCCGAAACCCCACCCCCCTCCCCCCACCGTCCCAGGAGGGGGATGGTGTGCCAGGCCTGTCTCCAGAAACGGGCCACCTCAGGATAAGCAAATAGCAGGCCCTTCCCCGAGGCCAGGGAATCCCTCCTCCAAGCCAGAGCAGCCCTCTCTGCCCTCCTGCCAGGCTGCCCTTCCCAGGGCAGGTCCTCCCGTGGCCAGCATTGCTCCCTTCACTCCCACTCGGGGTGGAGGTTGGCAGAGCTCTGGGCATCTTGTTTGCAGGAGGCTCAGGTATCAGGTTTCCAGGGGGATGTTGCTGTGGCAACTACCCCAGTAACCCTCTCCCTGCCCTGCTTTCCAGGTCTCACCTGGAAAAGCTGGTCATCTCTGCCCCGTGCCCTTCCCCTGGGGCCTGCGGGCAGGTAGAAAGAGCGGGCAGAGATCTGGGAGGAACCCCCAGGGCCTGGGTATTCCCTTGGACATATTGGAGCACTCTGCTCATCCCTTCCACCCGACCCGGCATGGCTGCCGCCCCTCCCCCATCCCCTCTCCTCCCCTGCTCTCAGAACCACATCTGGCTCCCTTCAGAACTCCAGCTGTTGGAAAGAACAAAGGAGGAGACCAGGGCTCCCCCCAGGGAGGGCAGCCCAGGGACCTGGGCACCCCCACCGCTTCAGCTCTCCTTCCCCCATCCATCCTCCCTCTGGCGTTTGCTGGTTTAGCAGAGGTTGATGAGTACCTGGTCTCCACCAGGAGGAAAAGCACCATCCCTGGCAATAACGCGATGCTCTGACTCAGCCACCACATGCCAGCCTCTCTTCTAGAACGGGCATCTACAGGGGGTAACGAGGATTAGCTTGTTTCATCCTCAACATAGTCCAATTTTATCAACCCCTTTGAATCAACGAAGAAACTCGAGGTACAGAGAGGTCAATTAACTTGCCTCCAAGTGCACAGCTAGGTAGTGGTGGAGTCAACATTTGAACGCCTGCAGTCGGACCTGAAGGCCTATGCTCTTCACCACCACAGTCCGTCTCTGCAGTGTGTTCCTAGCAGCCACAGCCATCAGAGTCATCACTGTTGACCCTCAGTACGGGCATCATTAGCCGCATCAGGACACGGCAGCTCGGCGGAGCGGAGAGACCAGGCAACAGAAACATGGCAGTGAATGCAGAACCCGTCCTCCTCCAACCCCTGCCCTGCCACCCTCAGAGAGGCTACGGGGGTCCCCGAAATGGGGACAGTATATTTCAGTATAGGGTGGCAACTGGTGACATGGCTGATGCGGGTACACGGTGCCCTGGAAAGAAGAGGACAGCATGGCTTATTCCACCCCAGGAGTCCAGGGGGGCTTCGTGGAAGAGTGGCCTTCCAAGCTGGATTGTGAAGAAGTTTTCTAAGAGGAATAGGCCCTCCTGGCAGAGGCAGAGGCACTGCAAGCTCAGGCTGTCTAGGAAAGGCACAGAGTGACCAGGGAATAGGGTGTCAGCCAGGTGGCTGCAGCTTGGGGAGAGCAAGGAGGGAATGGGGGTGACTGGAGGGCCCACCCAGGCAGCCAGGCCCTCACCGCTTCCCATCACAAGTCCAGCAAGTATTTCTTTTTTCTTTTTCTTAATATATTTTATTGATTTTTCACAGAGAGGAAAGAAGAGGGATAGAAAGTTAGAAACATTGATGAGAGACATCGATCAGCCGCCTCCTGCACGCCCCTCACTGGGGATGTGCCTGCAACCAAGGTACATGCACTTGACCGGAATCGAACCTGGGACCCCTCAGTCCACAGGCCGACGCTCTATCCACTAAGCCAAACCGGTTTCGGCTCAGCAAGTACTTCTTAAATGAATGCATGGACGGACGAGCGAGTATATTAGAACAGACTCAGACTGTTTTCATCTCCTCCCTGAGGCGAAGGACAGACAGCTTCTCGGGTTCCGAATGCTCAGCTCTCCTCACACCCAGAAGTCCCACAGCTGCTTCCCCATCTTCCCGGTCTAGGGACTCCTAGCTCCATCTCTCTTCCCGGAATCCTTCTGGAAGCGAATTCTGGACTCTCCCAGTCAAGCCCAGGTCCCGCGTGGCTCCTGCTCCACTCCCCGGTCAGGGTAAACCCCGGCCCAGGCAGCGGGTCTCAAGCCTTCCTCTCTCCTCCCTTCTTTAGGCCTCCTCCTCAGCCTCCTCCTCCTCCCACCATGAGGCCAGCACTCAGGAGACCTCTGAGAGCAACAGGGACTCAAAGGGGAAAAAGTCTTCCAGCCATAGCCTGAGTCACAAGGGAAAGAAGCTGAGCAGTGGGAAAGGTGTGGGCAGTTTCACCTCCGCCTCCTCCTCCTCTTCCTCCTCCTCCTCTTCCTCCTCTGGGGGGCCCTTCCAGCCTGCAGGTGAGTGTGGGCAGGTGAGCCTCCTGGAGGAGGCTGGGAATGGGACAGCCTTTGGCCCTGAGCTTTTCTGGCAAAGGCCTTTGCATATTCATTTGCATCACATTTTTTTTTGGTGTGTGTGTGCGCGTGTTTTTTGAATCCTCACCCGAGGACATTTTTCCATTGGTTTTTAGAGAGAGTGGAAGGGAGGGGGAGAGACACACAGAGAGAGAAACATCAATGTGCGAGAGACACATGGATCAGTTGCCTCCCACATGGACCTCTCCACCACCGGCGCTGGAGATCAAGCCTGGAACTGAGGCACATGCTCAGAATCGATCCTGGGACTCTTCAGTCCACACTCTGACACTCTGCCCACTGACCCAAACTGGCTAGGGCTCTCGTTTGCTTCTTAAATTGGTTCAGGTTAAAGATGGGGGACCCCCCACCCCCACCCACCAAATTATCCTTCTCCAAATCCTTCCCTCCACCCTTCCCTTTTGAGCTGGAACTCTCCTCTCCTCCCACTGTATTGTAAGTGGGGGCGGGAGGCCACTCATCCTGGACCCAGAGACAGTGGCGGAGCTGGGACAGGACACCCGGCTTCCCCAGCCCCTGCCCAGAGCTCTCCCCCTGGGAGTGGGAGGGAGGGATCCGGGGCGCAGCCGTGACTCTGTTCTCCCCCTGTGCAGTTTCGTCCCTGCAGAGTTCCCCCGACTTCTCTGCCTTCCCCAAGCTGGAGCAGCCCGAGGAGGACAAGTACTCCAAGCCCGCAGCCTCCACCCCTTCGGCTCCCCCCTCTCCCCCGGCTCCGGAGCCGCCCAAGACTGACCTCTTTGAGCAGAAGGTGGTCTTCTCTAGCTTTGGGCCCATCATGCGCTTCTCCACCACCACCTCCAGCTCAGGCCGGGCCCGGGCCCCCTCCCCCGGAGACTATAAGTCTCCTCACCTCTCAGGGTCTGGGACCTCAGCAGGCACCCACAAGCGGATGCCCACCCTGAGCGCTGCCCCGGCGCCCGCTGAAGAGACCCCCGAGACAGGCGTGAAGGAGAAGAAGCACAAAGCCAGCAAGAGGAGCCGACACGGGCCGGGCCGTCCCAAGGGCGGCCGGAATGAGGAGGGCGCCGGACCCCCGGCCGCGCCCTCCCTGCCCGGTGCCCAACTGGCTGGCTTTACCGCCACTGCTGCCTCACCCTTCTCAGGAGGTTCCCTGGTCAGCTCCGGCCTGGGTGGTCTGGCCTCCCGCACCTTTGGGCCTTCCGGAAGCCTGCCCAGCCTGAACCTGGAGTCCCCCCTGCTAGGGGCAGGTTAGTGATCCTTTGGGGTGGGGTGGGCATCAGAGGGCCCAGCCAGTCTAGTGATGGGACAGAGGGATACGCATGCAGTTAGAAGGGAATGGGATAGAAACTGCGCCAAAGCACAGAGAGAAAGTGACAGACACTTACCTCTAGGACACTCCTCCATACCCATCCTCTGCACGGTTGTGGCAGGAGAGATGGTGTTCGGTGGTCAGTAGGACATAAAAGGTTTTGGTTGGGATGGTAGAATAGCTGGGAATTCCCCAGGCCCGGGCAGGGCAGTGCAGTAAGCAGTCATGTCCAGCAGATACCAGCCAGGCAAAAAGGGACATCTGTGCGAGGAGGAGGAGGTTGTTAGATTGGTGCCAGGTGCAGGGAACGTTCTCCTGAAGGTGGGCGGGGGTGGTGGGGTGAGGGTGGGGGTGGGGGTAGGGCTTGGTGACTATCTGCCTATCTGCTTCCTTCTGTGTCCCTGTGCCTGCAGGCATCTACACCAGTAATAAGGACCCCATCTCCTCCCACGGTGGTGGAATGTTGCGGGCTGTCTGCAGCACCCCCCTCTCTGCCAGCCTGCTGGGGCCCCCTGGGACCTCTGCCTTGCCCCGCCTCAGCCGCTCCCCCTTCACCAGCACCCTCCCTTCCTCTTCTGCTTCTATCTCCACCACTCAGGTGAGGACTTACTCCTGGGCTCCTCCATCCCTGGGCAGGTGGGGAGCGGGTTGCTAAAGACCCCAGGCCTCCATGGGAACTTGAGATACTGGGCTTGATCCCCAGAACTCCCTGTCTCTGGCCTTCTTTCCTCTCCAGCACCCCTGACCCCCCCCGCCCCCCAAACACAGTTGTGCCCTAGATCTGAGCATAACCACCAGGCTGGACTCTGCCTCCTTTCCCTCAGGTGTTTTCTCTGGCTGGCTCTACCTTTAGCCTCCCTTCTACCCACATCTTCGGAACCCCCATGGGTGTCGTTAATCCCCTCCTTACCCAAGCTGAGAGCAGCCACACAGGTATGTGAGTCTCTGAGCCCGTTCCCCTTTCTTCCCAAAGGTCAGGGGCACCCATCACCTGCATGTCTTCCCCCCCAAAAAAAGATGGGAGGGCTTTCTGGCTTCCCCCTCCCTCCGGCCATTGCCTACCCTGCCAAAAAAAAAGTGTTCACACACAACAAACCAGGGTACACTTTCAGGTTAAAACCTGCGGAGGGGTTGGGACAGGACAGGAAAGAATTACTGCTCCAACTCCCGGGAGAAGCGCAGAGAGATTAATGCTCAAGGCAGTGGAAGTAGGGAAGGTCTGGTCTCCTGACTGTGACCCCAGTTCTCTTACCGCCGAAGTATCACGCCCACCTGGCCTCATACTGAGTATGGGATCAGCAGATACAGCGGGCAACCTGCTCTCCGGGTATGGAGGAGTTAAAGGGGCGGGCCACAAGCGCCCCACCCTCTCCCTTGAGAGTCAACCTACCCCCAGAACGCTGATTGGTGCAGACGCACCACCTGGCTAGTCAGGGGGCGGGGCCTGCCTCCCCGCCACCAGTTCAGGTAGGCCGCCTTAAAGAGACATCCAGAATTAAACCCCTGACACCGTAGGGTGACACACCCCCCCCCCCCCCGCAATCCAAATAGGAATTCTGTGTCCCAAACAAGGGTTTTGCCAGCTAACTTGTGAGCTGAGGCATATAAAAAGCCACACGAAACATAACAGCTACAATTACTAAGGGCTTCCTGCATGCAGCTCAACGCTTCAATCTTATTTGCAGTATTTTTAAGTCTCATAACAATCACTTTCAGAGGTTAGTTGCAAGCCCAAGTTCACAGAGCAAGTAATCAAATGCAAGTGTGACCCAGGGCTGGCCAGACCCAAAATTCCCGTAGCATGAAGCTTCCAGAAGGGAAAGCGGGAGGTGTGCAAGCAGCCTGGCAGAGGGGTCTTTCTGCTTAGAGACCAGACGCAGGGCTTTCCCTCGCAAGGGGCCGGGTTCCCGTGCTCCCAGCGGCTCAGGAGCTGGGACCGGGGTTGGGAGGTCCTGGGGGGGGGAGGGTTCCATCTCCCGTGCCCACTTCCCGGCGGGGACCGAGCGGCCGACGGGCATCCTTTCCCCGCTGACCCCGGCCTCCCTCCTCCTTCCCAGAGCCAGACCTGGAGGACTGCAGCTTCCGGTGTCGGGGGACCTCCCCTCAGGAGAGTCTGTCTTCCATGTGAGGGGGGGGCGGCGCCTTGGGGAGGGGCTGGGAGCGGGGCGGGAGGGAGGGACCCGCTGGGAGGGGGGGCGGAGGAGCGGGCACCAGAAGAGGGTGGGGTGCAGGCGCGGAGGGCTGGAACCCCTGGGAGAGGAGGGGAGCGGAGTGGGAGGTAAGCCTGAGCCCGGTGTGCCCTTCGGATCCCAGGTCCCCCATCAGCAGCCTCCCCGCACTCTTCGACCAGACAGCGTCCGCCCCCTGTGCGGGCGGCCAGGTAGACCCAGCAGCCCCCGGGACGACGAACATGGAGCAGCTGCTGGAAAAGCAGGGCGACGGCGAGGCCGGCGTCAACAGTGAGGAGGGGGGGGGGCTCAGGGCTGGGGGACCTGCCCCAGGACCCCCAGACTCGGTCACCCCCTCTCCCTGAAGTTCCCCAACGTCTCTAAGGTTCTCTTCCTGGACCCTAACTCTTGCCGACCTTAGCCTCACCTTTAGGCCCTGTACCTGGCGCCGCCGCCTCTGCACCCCGAATTTGGCACCCCCAGACTCCCAGCCCCTACCTTATGAGCCCCGAATGTTCGTCCGCCCCTCGCCTCCCAATCACGTGGCCTCCTACCGAGCCCCAGGCCCCGCCTGTTGGTCCTCACACCTGTGGTTTCCCCAGGTCCCGCCTCTCCGAGCTCGTCTGACCCCCAATTGTAGCCCCCGCCTTCTTTTCTGGGGCCTATTCCGATTTCCCCCGCCCTCATCGCCCCGCCCCCGGCCCTCTGGCCCCGCCCCCGCCCTCTGGCCCCGCCCCCGCCCTCTGGCCCCGCCCTTAACGCCCCGGTCCTCTGGCCACGCCCTCGTCGCCACGCCCCCGGCCCTCTGGCTCCGCCCTCGCCCTCGCCCCGCCCCCCTCAGCCGCCTGGTCCTCTCTCCGCAGTCGTGGAGATGCTGAAGGCGCTGCACGCGCTGCAGAAGGAAAACCAGCGGCTCCAGGAGCAGATCCTGAGCCTGACGGCCAAGAAGGAGCGGCTGCAGATTCTCAACGTGCAGCTCTCCGTGCCCTTCCCCGCCCTGCCCGCCGTCCTGCCCGCCGCCAATGGCCCTGTCCCTGGGCCCTATGGCCTGCCTCCCCAAGGTAAGGGAGCCCACCCAGCCCGGGCGTGGGGGCCTCGGCCGGGCGCCAGGAACTATAGCTCCGATTTCAGGCCTGACTGCCCTCCCTGGTCCCCCTCCCGCAGCCGGCAGCAGCGATTCCTTGAGCACCAGCAAGAGCCCTCCCGGGAAGAACAGTCTCGGCCTGGACAACTCGCTGTCCACGTCTTCGGAGGTGGGCACCCGAGGACCCCGGGGCGGGGGGGGGGGAGAGGGGCGGGAGAGAGGGGCGGCGCCAGGGCCTCCTGGTCCCACCTCCACCTTGCAGCTATTGGAGGTTGGACAATGGAGTGATTGGCAGAGCAATGAGTGGATTGATCCTTTCATTGCTTCATTAGATAAGTAATAATTATGAGGTTTGTACTTAATGCCAGGCACACTGGCAAAGCAATTAGTAAGCAAAATGGACGCTCAGTCCTGCTCTTCAAGATAGGCTAAATCCGAGAAAACAGTCAATAATTACAAGCAGGGGGTGCGGGGGAGGGATGCTAAAATGGAAATAATTTGAAGGCTGTGAGGAAGAATGGGGCTTGGGGTTCTTCTGTAAATATTAGGGGGGTAGGGACGGCCTCTGTGAGAGTGTCTGCGGCGGGTTCATTGCAGTGCCGCACACAAAGAATTCCTGTGTAATTGGCGGTGGTTGGGGGAAGCAGTGTCTCTTGTTATGTTGTGGTTATTATTGAAATCAAGCAAGTTAGTTTCTTGTTCTCGCTGCCGCTGACTAACTGTGTGGTTCGGGCAGTAATAAGCATCATAATAACTAATATTAATTGCCTATTTGCCCTCTGTCACGTCCTGTGCTGAGATGTTTGAAGCATCGGTTTGTTGAGTCTTCACTGCGATAGGTACTCATGGAATAGGTCCTAGGTCACCCCATGTTAGGAACGAGTAAACTGAGGCAGGGAAGCCACCCAGGCCATGGAATTGTGGACACAGGGTTTGAGCCTGTTACCCTGGCTGTCTACATTACTTAGTCTAAGACTAGGCAGTGGGAAGGATGAGAGTGCAGGTCAAGCACTGAACCCCGAGTCTGGTTTCCTGGATCCTCACGGCCATCATTGATGTTTGGTGTTAAACAAGGACGATGGGTGAAGACGTTTAGGATTCTGAGCCTTAACCCCTGGGCCTTGCTGCTTCCTCCTGGGTGGCTCTGCCTGGGGGTGAGGTGCGGGTGGCTGTGCTCTTGTCAGAATGTTGGGGGGTGCGGGGCTGGGGGCCAGAAATGTCCTGCTGGCCCCCTGCCCCGCTGACCTCTCCCTTCCCCTCCCTCCCCAGGACCCCCACTCAGGCTGCCCAAGCCGCAGCAGCTCGTCGCTGTCCTTCCACAGCACGCCCCCACCGCTGCCCCTGCTCCAGCAGAGCCCCGCTACCCTGCCCCTGGCCCTGCCGGGGGCCCCTGCCCCCCTCCCGGCCCAGCCACAGAACGGGCTGGGCCGAGCACCGGGGGCAGCGGGGCTGGGGGCTATGCCCATGGCCGAGGGGCTGCTGGGGGGGCTGGCGGGCAGCGGGGCCTTGCCCCTCAATGGGCTCCTGGGGGGGTTGAATGGGGCTGCTGCCCCCAACCCTGCAGGCTTGAACCAGGCCGGTGGGGCCCCCACGCTGCAGCTGCCAGGCTGTCTCAACAGGTGAGGGAAAGCTTAGCCCCTGGGGGACGGAACGGGGAGGCTGGCCCTGAGAGGGATTCCCCCCAAACACCCACAGTCCCCCCAAGGGGCAAATGTCCTCCAGTCGCATAGAATGCAGTCACCTCTTGGCCCCAGGGACTCCCCAGATGTTAGTCATGAGTGCCCTTTGGATGGCAACTCTAGGACAGTGGTTCTCAACCTGTGGGTCGCGACCCCTTCACAGGGGTCACCTAAGACCAGCGGAAAATGCAGATATTTACATCACGATGCATCACAGTAGCAAAATTTCATGGTTGGGGGTCACCACCACATGAGGAACTGTATGCAAGGGTCGTGGCCTTAGGAAGGTGGAGAACCACTGTTCTAGGACAAAGCTGTCTATTTCTTGTACCCCAATCTAGGGTTCCCTCCTGGGGAAGTTCCCTCTGACCTATCTCCCGCTGTACTCTCTGAGCTCAGTCTGTCTCACTCTAGTCTCCAGTCGCACACCCCTGCCTCCTTCCACCTGGGGCTGAGGGTGTCTGGGAATGGGGGGAGGGGTGTTTCCCTGTCCCTTCCCATGGCCTGTGTCTTGTCCCCCTGCCTCAGCCTAACGGAGCAGCAGAGACACCTCCTGCAGCAGCAAGAGCAGCAGCTCCAGCAGCTCCAGCAGCTCCTCGCCTCCCCCCAGCTGACCCCGGTAATGCCCTCCTTTCCCAGGCCATCCCCCCTTCCTCCCCCCTCGCCCCCCCCAGCTCCAGGCTGGGCTGGGAGTGCGCCTGTGGGACTGGAGCATCCTCTGGGAGAGCAGGTCTAGAGGGTGGCAGGTCCCCAGTTACTGAGCATGTCCAACCCAGCCCCAAGGATCTCCAGGGGGGAACCTCAGAGTGTGTGTGGCACAGGTGGCACCCCTCAACCAGAGCAGCCCCTTTTGGGTCTGCCTTGTAGGCTGGGCTCTGCTAAGATTTCCTTTGGGAAAAAGGAGTTGTGCCTTTCAAAAAGGAGGGAGCTGGAATGATATCAACAATAGACATGTTCCCATAAAGAAACATTAGGAAGAGACACAAGAAACCAACTTAACGGTTATCTCTACCAGCCAGTGGGAATGGGTAGGGGCAAAATTTCCTAAGGTAAACCATGATATATTGGGGGTTCTTTTTGTTTGTTTTGTTTTGTTTTTTTTAAATATATTTTATTGATTTCTTACAGAGAGGAAGGGAGAGGGATAGAGAGTTAGAAACATCCATGAGAGAGAGATATCGATCAGCCGCCTCCTGCACGCCCCCTACTGGGGATGTGCCTGCAACCAGGATACATGCCCCTGACCGGAATCGAACCTGGGACCTTTTAGTCCTCAGGCCGACGCTCTATCCACTGAGCCAAACGGTTTCAGCTATGATATAGTATTGTTTTGGTTTTCGAGAATACTCGAAAATGCTTTGCGTTCTCAATGCAAAACTAAGTGAATCTTACATTTCAAAAAGCAAACAAAAAAGAAGGGGAGTTGAAAACTATGGACCTCGTTTAATGTTTCTCAAGGTGGGGTCTTCCCACCCCTGGGAGCATCTGCTGTTGCCATAGTGACTGAGGAGCTGACTTGAGTGGAGCGGGGCCAGGGGAGGTTCAGCACCCTGTGCTTGGCCAGGACCGCCCCCCTTGACAAACACGGATGGTGGGCAACGCTTTCTGGTCCAGATGGGGAGACGGAGGCCCAGAGTGGGGAGGTAGAGACAAGAGCACCTTGACCATCTCCCGCCTCCACTGGGGCGGGACGGGGCGCGGGCCACGCAGGGCAAGCTGGCCTGGGGAACCACAGGCCCATGGGCAGTCTGGCCTCCTTGCAGGAACACCAGACCGTCGTCTACCAGATGATCCAGCAGATCCAGCAGAAGCGGGAGCTGCAGCGGCTGCAGATGGCCGGGGGCTCTCAGCTGCCCATGGCCAGCCTGCTGGCAGGAAGCTCTGCCCCCCTACTGTCTGCGGGCACTCCTGGCCTGCTGCCCGCGGCATCTGCCCCGCCCCTGCTGCCCGCCGGAGCCCTGGTGGCTCCCGCCCTCAGCAACAACACGAGTCTCATGGCCGCCGCAGCTGCGGCCGCCGCGGCAGTAGCAGCAGCAGGCGGCCCTCCGGTCCTGACTGCTCAGACCAACCCCTTCCTCAGCCTGCCGGGGGCGGACAGCAGTGGCAGTGGCCCCAAAGGAGGGGTGAGTAAGGGGTCTGTCCTCTCTTCCTGCTCTGGGATAGGCGGCATCAGGGGGTACATCATCCGGTGCATCATAAGGAGGAGGAGGAAGTGACCCCTAGGTCAGCAAAGCATCCTCGGCAGGCACATGGGTTCCCTCCTGCAGATCCAAGAAAGATGCAGGCTGAGCATGCATTCATAGTGAAAGGACCCATTAGGAAACAGCCTTCCTCGGGAAGACCAATTAGAAAAGGCATTTCCTCTCTGAGTAGCAAGAGATGATGCTCTGGGTGGGTCTTTGTGGAAATGCCCACTTTATGCCACTCTGAGGGCATAAAGACAGCACAGGGTGCTGGCTCTGGCTGGAGCATGCCCGCTTAGCCAGGCACCCTTGTGCAGAGCACACACCCCACTACCCCTATACACACACATACACACGCACACACAAACACACACGCATACACGAACGTGCGCGTACGCAACATGTTGTTGACTTTGACGTATACCCATCAGAGCCCAGGTCAGGAACTTGAGCTGGGGCTCCCTCACTGCACCTTTCCAAAGCTTTCTTAACCCCAAGAGCTGTTCTCAGCTGGGTGTTAGGGCCAGACACCTCCCAAACCCCCAGCCTCCCTCCCTCTCTTTCCAGACTGCTGACAAAGGAGCCTCAGCCAACCAGGAGAAAGGCTAAATCCATCCACACCCCTCCTGACCCCCCAAAGTGGAGGGGGAAATCCTGGCTTGAGGGGGGTCCTAGCCTGGAGCAGGCACCTGCACCCAGATCCCGGAGAGGCCCAGCCCAGAGCACGCGCTGAGACCTGGGAGTGTGGGGTGCGCCTGGTGTTGAGGACTGAGACCGGGAGGGGGGGCTCCTTCTCTCTGGCCCCTTTCCCCGCTGCAGAGACCCTTTGTGAGGGGCTCAGACCTCGGGGGCCTCTGCTCAGCGAATGTGTTGAGGTCCTCCAGGGAGCAAAGTGGGCCATGGCGGGAGTGTGGGGGGTTGGTCGGACCCACCACAAAAAATGGAGCAGCACTTGTATGGGGCGGGTCCTGGGCCTGCCCCTGCGCAGAAATCTGTCAAGGAAGAAGGGATGGCCCTGCTGTACCTGCAGTTTCTGCCCTACGTCGTGGGCAGGCGGCAGGAGGGGTCCCTTAGGCTGTGTCTCACCAGTCGTCTTCCCCTGCCCCTCAACCAGGGTCACAAGCTGAGCTTGTAAAAGCCCGCAGGCGAGGAGGCTGAGGAAGGGGCGGGATGGCCTCAAACTCAGCCCAAGCCTCCCCACCTCTGGGGAAACCCAATGATGGGTTTGAGGGGCGCGGGGGGTGGAGGCTCAGGCCCCTGGCTGCCCTGCCCCCTTTTTGCACTATTGGATATTGGACTTAGGAGTGCCGAGGGCGGGGAGATGGAGTTAGCTGCGTGTGTGTGTGTGTGTGTGTGTGTGTGTGTGTACACGCGTGTGTATGTCTGTCTCCCTCGACCTGGGGCAGCCGAGGACAGGGACAGGAGCAGTGCTCAGAAGGGGGGCTCCCAGCTCTTGTTTGCACCCTCACCAACTTTGGTCCCTTTGTGGGGCATGAATGGTTCACAAAAATCAGAACAGTACTCCACTATTGGAGAGTAACGGGGGGAGGCGGGGGAGCGGGGGGGCTGAGGGCTTTGAATCAGGGTAAATCCTGCCTTCCCTTCCCCAGACCCCTCCCGGTCTGCACCCATAGTTGGTCCTGCTTCTCTGGGCACAAGGGAAGCCCCAGGGATGGGGGGACAGAGCAAGGGAGGGTCAAGTGCCACTTCCTTTTGTGAAGATGTCCCTCCCAGAATTAGCCAGCCTACTTCCTGCACCGTACCGCCACCTCCACCAACCAGGGGAGACCTAAGCTTACGCTGACCTAACAACTGTCCCTTCACCCACCAGCTACTTCCCCTCGGGGCACAGTGGGCAATGCTGAGATTCTCACCGTTAGAGGCCCCCCCCTGGCCAGAGCCTCTGGGGGCAGAGGCCTGGCAGCCAGGGGGACAGCAGCCAGGAGAGGGCGAGGTTGAAGCCTGTGTCTGTTTCAGTTGCACTGGGGTTGGAGCCAGAGGAAGGCATGTCCAGCTTTCCCTGATGCTCATGTCTTGTCAGTCTCTTTGCATGTGGGGATGTGTGTGTGCGAGCGTGCGTGTGTGTTCCTGTTTGGGTTTTTGTTGGTGGTGTGTTGTTTTTTTTTAAATAAAGAAAAGAAGATGTGTATATTTTTGGCAATGACAGAAACGTAGTGCAGATATATTTTTGCCTGTGCTGCTCAACTGGGTTTTTTCTGATACTGAAAAAATAATATTAATATGACTGTTGATAAGACTTTGTCATATGTTAGGGAGCTGATCCTGGAGGGGGTGGGTGGGAATCCGTCCAAGGCGATTTCTTAGGCCCTTCTTTGCAAGGGCTTGGTGGGGGGAGGGGCGGCAGTTGTGATGACCTCAGAAATACTCACTTTTTATTCATGCTCCGTAGCAGTTAGAAAGCAGTGGTAGGATTCAGCCTCGTATTATTCTTCTTCATCTATTAAGCTAACTCCCTGCCCCCCAAATCACTGAAAAGCAAAACAACTCTGGGAGCTCCCGAGAGGAGTTGTTCGTTCACACCCACGCCCTCCCCGGAGGCCAGCCCACTAAGAGCTGAAGTCCCTTCTGTTCTGGAAGGCCGGGGAATAAATCCACCCAAGGCTGCCTGCCTGGGGGAGAGAGGTCCACATGATTCAGTGCACTGGAACCAAGGCCACCTCGGCCTCCCTCCCGCCCCCGGGAACCTGTGTTTGCCAGCTTTCCCCCCACCCCCGGGTGGGTGTCACAGCAGGGAGTCTGGTGAGATGTGAAGACGGGACCTAGGCTGGGTTTGGATTGGTGCCGTCCCCCGATGGGGGATGGGAAGGGGCAGGAGAGAGGTAGCACATTTTCATCTTCTGGGGTCTAGAGATGGTCAGGGAGGAGCAGGGTCCCAATGTGGGGGGAGGGGGATGGCTATACTGACCTAACCCTCCTCTCCCAGACTCGGTCCTTTTTCCAGAATATGGGGAGGGGGAGAGGGAAGGGATGCAGATCTGTAGAGCATTCTGTCTAGGGGAGGGGAAGGATGTGGTTCGAGGGGCGGAAGTGGAGTCTGAAAATGCATGCAGGAGCTTCGTGTGTCAGCCCCCTCAGCGTGGAGATGTGAGCGGGGCGTGCATGCAGAGCCACTGTCTGGCCTTGGCGTCGCAACTGGTGCATGAGTGTCAGAACTGGAAGGGACCTGTCTTGAGGGGTCATTTGAGCCAGATCCTCGCTCCCAAGGTGATACCTCCAAGCCCAGGAGGGGCAGGGGCTCTGGCAGAGCCAGGACCAGCCCTCAGGACCCTGGCCTCCTGGTACCCCCACCTCCCCCTCCACTGCACCACCTCCTGTGGCTTCCCGGCTGTCCTTGTGTGTGTGATGTGCGGCGTGAGTGCAGGCCTGTGCTGGGGGGGCGGGGGGCGGAAGGGGGGTAGTCTATGTAGCACTGACTGTCTTAGCTCAGAGCTGATGGATCCTCTCCACAGACAGGACACTTTAAAGGTCGCTTTGTCAAAGGTTTTCCTGTGCGAGTTTTCTCCCTCCAGCTCACGGGTCTATGGTCCCTCCAGCTGCCCTTACCTTGGGGTTTCTAAAAACCCCAGCCATTCCTGGTCTGAGCTCCTGGGAAGTACTCCTAGGAGGAGCCCAGATGGAGAGGGGCCAGCTCTGAGGAAGGGGAGTCTTCTCCACACTTCTCTTAGAAATGCAGACACGTTTTCTAAGGCACTGCGTCTTCCTGCCAGCTTCCAGCATCTTCCTTGGTGTGGGGGAGGCCAGGGTTAGGGGTAAGGCAGCTTAACCCCCATTCTCCTTTATCCCAACTGACTTTCCCGGGGGCCGGTGTCTGGTGGGATTTAAGTCACTTCAGGTGGGCAGCGGGGACCCAGCCCCCTACAGTCACAGCCACGGGATCCCAAGCGTCTAGCTCCTGACCACTCTGACTTGATCTACTGAGAAGTTGGGGACTGAGGGGTGCCTTCATTTGCCCTTTGTTTGCTTCCTCCAGCCCCACGTGGGACTTAGGTGGCAGGACCCGAGCCCCAAACCTTGACCCACCCCACCCCCATCCCATCCCATCCCATCCCAGCCTGTCTCAATGTAGCAGACCCTTCCTCGAGGAGCAGGGAGGGGAAGCCATGGTTTGCAAACCCAGGGCTCCTTTTTCATTCTTTCTGAAACCTCCTTTCTATTCTTACCCCCCAAAGGCAATGCCCGCCCCCCACCCCCACCCCCCAAGACCCGCCACCTCCAAGCCTGGAATTGTGCATAACCCGGATCTTGTATCTTTGTATAACGGATGTTATTTGTACGAAGGGCAGTTCGTAAACAGCACTTGTTCTTTTAATAAAAGAATGTTTTACAAAAAAAAAAAAAAAAACCTCCAAAAAAACCTTGTTTTGTCTGGCTTCATGAAGGGAAAGGGGGGGTGGCCGCCCAGGGGGGGGGGGGGGCGGGGGGCAGGGTCTATCACGGTCCTTGGAGCCCTCGGAATAACAGTGCACCGGAATGCACCAAGTGCCCAGGCCGCATGGGGACCACCCAGGGCACCTGCGCCCACCCACGGGGCTGTGGCGTGTAGGCCGGGCCGCGGGAATCTTCGCAAAAAGCTCCCCTAAGCTGTCTCCGCCCCGCACCCCTGGAAACGCGGCCGGCTCCGCAGCAGAAAACGGCTCCCGGGAGGGTACCGGCTCCCCCCGCCCGCCCGCCCGCCCGCGGGGGGGGGGGGGGGGGGGGTGGGGGGGGGGTGGGGGTGTGGCCTGGGGGCGCACGCGAGCAAACGAAAGGCGAGGCCCCGCGGATCACTCGGCAGACCCGCGGGTACCGAAGAGGGTGCGGGGCCAGCCGGTGCGCACCCCGGGGGAGCCCGAGGAGGCTGCGGCGGGCCGGGCGCTCGGCGTGGCTCCCCGCGGTTGGGGCGGTGCCGGGCCGCGCGGACCTCCGGCCCCCCACCCGCGCGGGATCCCGCGGCGTCTTCCGGCCGAGGCGGAGCCGGGCGGCCCGGAGGCGGGAGAGAGCGGAAAGGTGACCCGGGAGCGGGGCGGAGCCCGAGTGGCGTGGCGGCGAGGCCCAGCATGGGCGGCGTGGGCGCGCTCCTGCGGCCCGTGGCCTGGGTGAGCATCCCCTGCCCGTCCCCCCTCTCCGCACCCCGTGCCCCCCCCCAAGCCCAGCCCGCCCCCCCTGAGCGCCTGCTGCGCGCCAGCACCTCCCACGGCCTCTCCTTCCTGGCCTGTGACCCCATTCTCTCGCCCCCTCCTTTCTCCTCCACCCACAAGCGGTCCTCTCTTCCTTCCCAGATGCCTCCCCTCGGGACGCCCTCCGCTTGCCCTTGACTTTATTTTTCTGTTTCCTAATCCCTGGGTGATGCTGACTACGTGCCTTGCAGAAGCTGAACCAGAGGCGTGGCATCTCCTCCTGGCTGGTAAGTACCCCCCCCCCCCCCGTTTCCCCTTCTCTCTGCCCAGGCTCTCCAGGCCCAGAGACCCCCAAGGCAGAGGCCAGGGAAGGGGACCCAGGAAGAGTCAGCCCCGTGTTCTGGCCTGCAGCCTGCAGCCACCTTCTGATGACTCAGGGGAGGCGGCTGGACCAGAGGGCACGGTGCAGGGAGCCAGCGATGCCTGATACACCAGCCCCAGGTGCCGGCGGCGGTTTAGGCCGGCGGGATCCCAGCCCTCCCCTCCCCTCCCCAGCCCCAGCCCCAGGGTGGAGCCAGGGTTTTCAGAGAAAGCAGCTGGGTCTCCAGCCCTGAAGGGCCTGGAAGGCTTCCTATCTGGGGCTCAGGGTACTTAATAGTGTCTTGGGGGGTAGGGGAGGGGGAGTTGGGGAGAGGGAGGATGTCCTTGCTGGGTGTCATCACAGAGGAAGCCTGCCACAAGCCAGGGCCAGTGCTTCCCAGACCTGGGCTGACCCCCAGCCCCTCACCTTCCCTCCACAGGCCAAATGGTTCCCCAAAACCCGGGCCAAGTCTGTGGTGGCCCTGAAAACACCCATCAGGGTGGAGCTGGTGGTAGGGAAAACCTACAGGTGGTGCGTGTGTGGCCGCAGCAAGAAGCAGGTGAGAGGACCTAGCCCTCCCTCCTCCCTTTGACGTAGGACACCCCCGTGGGGAACGCAGGGTGTGTCCCGAGAGCTCCCTCTCCCGAAGAAACGCCCCGGCTGGCGCACCCACAGCCTGGGGCTCTGTTGTCTGAATCAACCCTTTGAGACAAGTCCAGATACCATGCTCAGTCAGTCACACAGCCGGGCGGGTGGGACCCAGGCTTCTGGTGTTTGTTGTTTTAAGCTTCATTTATTTTTATTTTAGATCGTAAACGTCCTTATTGTTGAAAGTGTAGCATGTCCCATTCCACCATCACACACTGACCTGTTCCAGCACCACCACCACCACCCCCCTCTCCCAGCCCAGGGTCCTGGACTTTGCTTCTGGTGCTCCCTTCTCAGAGGCTCATTCCAGACTGTTCTAAGCAGAGGGGCTTGCCTGTCTCTCTCTTCCTCTCTCCTTGCTCCTAAGAAGCCTCTGGGCCAAAGGTTCCCAGCCCTGGGACCCCCTCAGAGGGAAGACTGCCCAGCTTTGCTGCCCGCCAGCCCCGTCTTCTGAAAACCCTTCCCCTTCTGTTGACCTGACGTTCCTGGTTGGGCACCTGGGCCACGTTCTTAGCCTCCAGGGAGGGCCCCTTTGCCCCTGCGCTGAACTCTGAACCCTGTTCCTCCAGCGAGCAGTGTGGCCTGTGTCAGCAGCCTGCTTTGCCACCGATGTGATTTGGAGCAGGGCTAAGGGGATGTCAGCCGGAGTGGCTGACTTTTTAAAATTTTTATTGATTTTTTTACAGAGAGGAAGGGAGAGGGATAGTAGAAACATCTATGAGAGACATCGATCAGATGCCTCCTGCACGCCTCCCCCACACCCTCTCCCCCTGCACCATGAGGATGTGCCCGCAACCAAGGTACATGCCCTCGACCAGAACAGAACCTGGGACCTTTCAGGCCGCAGGCCGACACTCTAGCCACTGAGCCAAACCGGGTTCAGCAGGGAGCGGCTGACTTTTATTAGCTTATTTCCCTCAGCTCTCCTCCTACCCCACCCTGGCTAAGTCAAGAGGCCCACCAATACAAGTCACAGCACCTCCACCGGCCTCAGTTTCCATTACCCCGTCCTGCTCGAGCACCTGCCGGGATGGATGAGTGTGTGCTGGCCCCAGGCAGCCAGGTCCCTATAGGACAGCCCCTTCCTCCGTTACACCCACTCCCCTAAAATATGCCCAGTGATTTCCTGGCGCCAAAAAATTGATGCCCCAGGCTTAGAGCCCTGTGATGCATGCAGGCTCTCTCCAACCCAGTTTTGACCAGTATGAGGGAAAAACATGAATTTCATGAACCACTGGAGACTGGGCCATTAAAAACACACAAAAACAACTGTTGGTGTAAAACCTAAGGCCCCATGTCACCTTGGAAATTCTTTCCTTGTGCCCTTGAGACTAATGCTGTGATGACTCAAACTTACTGAACACTTACTGTCCGCAAAGCGCCTAATAAATGATAATTATTTCCTTAGGATACCTCCACTCTTACTGTCCTCACATTACAAACGAGAGGCAAACTAGTGTCACCGGGAGCCTGAACTCTCACCACTGTGCCCTGCCCCTCCCAGACCTGCCCACCCCAACAGGTGGGGCTGGCTCTCTTAACTTCTCTCTTTCCCTCACCAGCCCTTCTGTGACGGCTCCCACTTCTTCCAACGCACTGGCCTCTTCCCCCTCAAGTTCACGGCCCAGGAGACCCGCATGGTGGCCCTGTGTACCTGCAAGGCCACCCAGAAGCCCCCGTACTGCGACGGCACCCACAAGAGCGAGAGGGTGCAGAAGGCAGAAGTGGGCTCCCCACTCTGAGGGATGGCGGCTCGTCAGCCCCAGGCCTCTCTCACAGGCACCCCCTTTGTGGGGGAGGAAAGTGCGTGCTGAGCCCCCTGCTGATTATCCAGGGACCCCAGTCCCCAGCTGGCTCATAAAGGACTTGCTCCCATAGCTAAGGTCTCTAACCTGGGGCAGCCGGGAACAGGTACCTGGTTAGCACCTGCTGGTGGAGAAGGTGGCATTAAACAAGCCTGCCCATCCCAAAGAGTATTCTTGTGGTCACTGGTGAGGCCCTGGGCACACCCCCACTCTGGCTCCTAACCCTGGTCTGGGGGCACCAGCCTGGCTACAGAATAGTAGAGGCAATTCCGGCTTATTCCATATGGCAGTGGTTCTCAGCCTTCCTGAAGCCGAGATCCTTGAATATGGTGGTGACCCCCAACCATGAAATTTTGCTACTGTTATGCATCGTGATGTAAATATCTGCATTTTCCGATGGTCTTAGGTGACCCCTGTGAAAGGGTCCTTCGACCCCCAGAGGGGTCGCGACCCACAGGTTGAGAACCGCTGCCATATGGGGTCTCCCAAGGCAAGCTGAACCTAGAGAGAGGTACGAGAAGGCCTGGGGACCCACCCCTCCTCTCCCTGCCCCCTCTGCCCCAAAGAACTAGAGGCTCCGGAGAATATGCAGCATTTATTACAAAGCCAGGAGATGCAAATGTCCCAGGGCAGGAGGAGGGTACAGTGGCGGCACCTCAGACCACGGACAAGGTGCAAACACAGACAAACCCATGGGGTGGACCCAGCCCCAGACACCTCGGTTGTGACAGAGTCTTGCCTCCGCCCCGATCTGACCTATGTACACGGGAAGAAAACAGGCAGGCAGGGGGCTGTCCGGGCCTGCCCCTTAGGGGTGGCCTGCTGACCTCTGGGGATGGAGTTGTGAGGACAGAGCTGACAAGTGTCTGTCTTGTGCTTTCAGCTGCCCCGGAGGCTCGCTCCTGACTGGGGCGCGGCCGGGGATGGGGAGAGGACTGGACCTCAGCTGTTTGCCTTCAGCCAAACCTGGGGTCTGTGCTTGTCGGAGGTTAACCCCACTCCGCCTCTCCATGCCAGGTCCCCCAGGGAGGCGTGATCACCAGGCTTGATGATGGGGGTTCCTGGGGCGCACGGGGTAAAGTGGGGGTAAAGTGGATTGCAATGCTAGAGCCAGGGGGGAGAAGGAGGGGTGTTTCCAGGGCGGAGGCCTCCCAAGGCCCGAATCTTCTCTTCCACAAGGAAAACGACGCGAAGGCCACGCACACAGGGAGAACACAGAAAGCAGAACTATCTATGCTTTGCACACAAAGTTTCCGCGGCAAGAGGAGGAGGGCAGGCAGATACCATCTCCACCGCCCCCTCGCTCCCCCAAACCAGGGGATCAACTGCGTTTGTAAAAGGCACTGTCTTAGCAAGTCTCTGCACATTCAACACGAGGGGGTGGGGGGCCGGTTGGGTAGGGGCAGGACAGCAGCCAAGATGGGGGTTGGGGGGGAGAGAGAGAAGGGTGGACCCATACCCAGCCAGGTAGAGTTGTGCCTAAAGCTTTGGGGGGGCTGGTGGGCCCTGCAACACCCCGTCTGCCTTGGGAAACAGGAGGAGGATGGGGCAAAGCTTTACTGAGCCTCGAGTGGCCCCTCTGGTCCACTGTCAGGCGCCCCCAAGAAGAGAGTAGAGCAAATGACACAAGACCCCT
The DNA here is from genome assembly GCA_011751065.1 of Lasiurus cinereus. NCBI lineage: Eukaryota > Metazoa > Chordata > Mammalia > Chiroptera > Vespertilionidae > Lasiurus > Lasiurus cinereus. The sequence continues at coordinate 1,773,410 of JAAGEH010000016.1, read as the reverse complement.
TCAAAATTAACACCCACCCCCTACACATACACACACACATAAAGTTTGTTTCCTGTGGCATTTAAATTAATCTGGTTGGTCCATAGAAAATAAGTATGTATATTTGGTTTTTCCTATGTACATATATATATAGAGAGAGATTTATTTATAAAACCCACCCCCCACCCCTAAGGTGGGAGGGGCTGGGGGAGAAGTAGAAGAGCTGGAAACAGAAGCCCAGAAAAAAAGTGGAGGGGTGGAGAGGCATGGCTGGAAAAGGAGGGGAAGGTCCCTTTCCTCAAGTTAAGGGGGGCACAGGAGCTCCATTGACAGTCATCTTGCGCCCCCTGCTGGTGGAGGATGGTGTCTGCAGGCAGTTCGAGGCGCCCCCGTTGGTAGCTGTGCTGACCCCACTGGCTGCTGAAGGGGGAGTGGGGGAGGTAGGATGGGTGGCTGGGGGCCCATGGGAGCTGGGAGAGCCATGGGAGGGGGTGGCTGGGCTGGGCAGGGAGGAGGAGGTGGCCGGCAGGGTGGCGGGGCTGGGAGCCTTGTCGCTGACTGACTCACACTCTGATGCCCCACTGGTGTTGGTGCCCTCGGAGGGGGTGGGTGCTGTAGGCAAGGTGAGCCGCTTGCAGGCTGGCTGGACCCGATACTTGAGGGGGAGAGGGCCGTTCTGCAGGGAGAGTTGGGGGAGAGAGGCTAGCCAGGCAGCCACCCCCCTGCACCCCATCCTGCCCAAAGAGGAAGAAAGGAAAAGCCCGAGTCCTAGAGAGAGAGACCCGGCAGAGGAGGAGGACCTCGCAACGCGAGACTTTGCGACAGAGAGAGGAGAGAGCGAGGCTGGAGAGCTGGGCACACAGACCCGGAGAGGATGCGGGAGCCGGAGAGAGGAGAGGGCGGCCGAGAGCAGAAAGCAACATTCACTCCTCCACAGCCACCAGGCCCTCTTCTCGACCCCAAATTGGGGCATGTCATCTGCCCAAAGATCCCTTTTCCTGAGTGTGGGGGCTCCGGGAGAGAGACAGAGCCCGAGGCGGGCCACCCTGGACAAGGCCAGCTCAGGGGACCAGAGGTGAGTTGTCTGAGGTTAGAGCGGGGTGCTCATGCGGTCCCTGTGGGCCCAGACCAGCGCCAGACCCGCTGGGTCCCCTCCCAGCCCTGCTCACCCGCCGCCAGGGGTAGATGTAGGCGATGTCCATGAGGGTGTAGTACTCCTTCAGCGGCTCGTCCTCGTAAAGCACTTCCACCTGGGGAGGGAGGCGAACCCCCACGGGCAAAGAAGAGGCCCAGGTGAGCAGGATCCGGCTCTCACCGGCTGCACGGAGTCACCCGGGAGCTTTAAAAAACGCCCATGCTTTGACCCAGAGATTCTGGGAAGATAGGAGCTGTGGCATTTAAATTAATAGGAGCTGAGTCTGCAAGCTCCCCTCCGTGATTCTGACATACAGTTTGGGGTCCACTGTCCCTGGATACTCAACATGTGCTCTGTAGACCAGTGGCATTGGCAGCAGCTGGGAGCCAGCTGGGAAAGCAGAATCTCCTGAATCCATCTGCATTTTAACAAGAGCTCTTAAGGGCTCACGTTTAAGAAGCAGTGCCCTGGAGTTCTGCTGGAATTTCAGACTGGCCTTCCTTCGGCCGGCTGGCCCCAGATAAGACTCTGTTTCTGCACACACATACACACACATACACACACACACACACACACACACACACACTCCCCACCTTTTTTCCATGTAGCCGGCACACTGGTTTCAACAGGTGCAGACTGCCCCACCCTAATCCTGGTTTAGGCCCTGGGTGACAGCCAGCCCGCCCTGAACAAAGGCTGGGATGCACCCATTGTCAGACACGCCCCCACCGACACTCACTCTTCTCAAAGGGCCCGGGGACTCACCTTGTACTTGCTGGGCACGTCCATCTTATTGCGGAGAAACTTGGCAAGGTGCATGACGGTCATGGCTGCGGGACATCGCAGGAAGCGCACCCCTGTCTGCCAGGGGAGAGGCACCCACGGGCTATGGGCCACCCAGGCTCGCTCCCCCAGCCCACATCCCCCTCCCGGGCAGGCCCCACACTCACCTTCTCCTTGTCCCCATCTCCGTTCTCCAAGGGGCCCTTCTTCTCCTCCCGGTCCCTGGGGGAGAGGAGACAGAATGAGGCTAGGGAGATCGTGGTTCAGGCAGGACTCCCCGGTACATGCAGCCAGAAGACCCCCACCCCTCCAGAAGAATGAGGCTGGGTGAGAGAAGGGGGTAACCCAGCCCAGGACCCCAAAAAGGACCAGGCAGAGGACAGACTTGCCTGACAGTTTCGTAGAACTCGATGGAGAGGCTGACAATCTCATCGTCACTGAGCGCCCCCTTCTCCTGCTCCAGGACCTCACCCCGGTCCTCGTTGGAGCCGTTGGGGACTGCAAAAGGAGGAAACTGAGGGGCCGCCTCGGATGGGGGAAAGGAGCCCCACAGAGGACCCAGAATCTCGGCGCACAGTGGGGTGCGCCCAGCCATCCTCTGAGCCACGGAGATGGCGTGGTCGGGGGCATGACAGATGGACAGCCCAGGGCATCCAGCCCTCATGTCTGGGCAGAGCCACACGCTCACACGGTCCCAGGCCTGGGCACACACACGTGAACTCACCTTCTGTCAGGGGGTATGCTGCATAGAAATCCCGCCGCCGTTTCATCTCATCTGGAGGAGGAAAGGAAACAGGATCAGAAGGGAGCAATGGGAAATGGGGGGGCAGAAAGAGGGGGGACAGGAAGAGGCAGGGTGTGTGGATACCTTTAAAAAGCCCAGGGACCAATTTGTAGACTATGTCTTGGAGGGTCTTGTCAGATCTGGAAAGAAACATACAGGACCCCATCAACAACCCTCATCCCCCGATCTCCCCAGCCAGGGATCCCACTCCTCACCCCCCTTCCGAGACCCAGAGCCTGGTCTGTGCCCCTCCAATCCCTCTCAGCTGCATACAACCCAGAGGGAGGGAAGAGGCCCAGGGCTCCCCGCCCCCCGACCTGCCACCCTGGCTACAGGAACGAGGAGGGCTGAGGGGCGGAGGGGGGCAGACCCGGAGGCTCGCAGGGGCTGGCGGGGCAGTGCCAGGCCCACCTGATGCTCAGCAGCGGCCGGGTTTTATGGACCTGCACGTCACACATGGGGCAGTACTTGTTGGTCTCCAGGTAGCGCACGATGCAGGTTTTGCAGACTTGGGGGATATGGAGAGAGGGAGGAGTCAGAGCCCCCTTTGTAACCAGGCCCCGCCCCCCGCCCCTCTGCTCAGGTTCAGGTCTACCCTCTCCACCTTGTCCAGCAGTTTAGGCCTGTTCAGAGGGTAAACGTGTCCTGTTCTCAGAGGACAAATGCCCCGGATCCGTCTTTGGGAGAGGACTATCTTATGTGTCTGTGTGTGTGGACTAGGCCAGTGTCATGTGTCCTATATACGGTGAGCCCCAAGTCCCCTCATGGAGTACAAACAACAGCCAGCCTGCTACCCCATCTCCCGGGGTCCTCGACCTTTACCCCTTAGGCCACGGTGCACACCAGGGGCACCTGCGTTTCAGGGGGTGACATTTCAGCCACAGAGATTTCAGATGAAAGTCCCTGGAAGAACTCTGGGTCAAAACTTCCAGCCTCTGCCAAAACCGGTTTGGCTCAGTGGATAGAGCATCGGCCTGCGGACTGAAAGGTCCCAGGTTCGATTCCGGTCAAGGGCATGTACCTTGGTTGCTGGCACATCCCCAGTAGGGGGCGTGCAAGAGGCAGCTGATTGATGTCTCTCTCTCATCGATGTTTCAGACTCTCCCTCTCCCTTCCTTTCTGTAAAAAGTCAATAAGATATATTTTAAAAACAAAAAAACAAAGAACTTCCAGCCTCCCCTCCCAGGCAGCCTCTCTGTGACCTGGGGACCCCCACTGGTCAGAGACATGTTCACTTTTTCAGGGCAGGGTCTGTGCTCTGCCCTTCCCTGGGCAATGCCCTCCACCCCCACCCCTGCCCAACCTAAGCAGAAGCAGCCCTTGCACCCAGCTCACAGGAATGCAAGCACTCCACGATGGTAGTGGCATCGATGAAGTACCCCCCGCAGAGGGCACACATGAGGTGAGGGTTCAGCTCCGTGATTTTGATGCGTGTGGTCCGATGCATGGTGCCCGGGAGGGGGTTGGGGGGCCGGGGAGCGTCACCCTGGGGAGTAAAAGTGGAATTAGAAACCCAAAGATCCAAGACCCGTCCTCTCTGCCTTGGGTGGGGTGCACGTTAAGGGTCTGGTTCTTTTGAGCCCCCTCTGAGTGTTTACTGGGTGCCGGGGCTCTGGAGATTCGCCCCACCTTGAGCAACAAGGTCAGCTCCACCTCAGGAGCAGCAGGAAGGACTGAGGTTGACCACAGGAAGGACTACTACCCAACTTTCCAAAGGATGTGGGGAGGCAGGAAAATGGAAGAGAACAGACTTTTAAAATAACTCCATCATCCCAATTCAAGTGAGTGCTAGGAGCTTGGCGGAAACTCAAATAAGATAGATCTCCAGAGCCGAAACCCATTTGGCTCAATGGATAGAGCATCGGCCTGCGGACTGAAGGGTCCTGGGTTCGATTCCAGTCGAGGGCATGTGGAAGGGGTGTGTGGGAGGCAGCTGATCGATGTTTCTCTCTCATTGATGTTTCTAGCTCCCTGTCTCTCTCCCTTCCTCTCTGTAAAAAAATCAATAAAATATATTTTAAAACAAAATTTAAAAAAAGAAAGAAAGAAGAGAGACCTCCAGAAAATAAAAGAGAAAGAATAAATTGTCCCGCCCCTTTACCCCTTCCAGATGCAAGGCGCCCAACTTGGTCTTTCTACTCCATGCTGCCCGCCTTCCATCCCACCTGCTCCTCCTCCACGCAGCTTTAAGTTTGAAGGGGCACCCCATCACTTGTTCTCCGGCCCCAGAGCAGCAACCTGGACATCTACTGACCACACAGGCTCCAGGCCTGCCGCTCACGCAAGAAACACAGGAACATGCCACTCCACCTATGCCCACAAGCACACACCTCCAGGACCCCGCCCCAGGCACACGCAGTTATGTCCCCACGTGGGCACTGCCACTCACCACTCCCACCTGGTGACACCTCCTCTGCAACCTGCCACAGACGGTCCCGCAACAGACCACAGGCCCACAGGTGCCTGCCGAGGCTGGGCAGAGAGTTCCCTGTCCCCAGCCCGCCCAGCACCCAGCCAGGCTCTGGCCGGGCCTGGAGGTCAGGCAAAGCCCAGCTCTGGCTTGGCTGATGCTCTTACTTCTTCATATAAAAAAAAAATCAAAGCTGCACCGAGACGGGATGTCCCCCCCCTTCTTCCTCTTTCCCAGAGTAAAAGCCCCAGGGGCGGGGCTGGAGCTAGTGGCCAAGTCCCCACTGCTCCTTTACAACGCACACCGTTCTCTCCTTTCCAGAAGCTTTTCTAAAGACACCACATTGGGTTTTCTAGGACCAGAAATTCACAGCCGCGACCAGCAGTTTCTATAGAGACCCCGGGATGAGTTTGGCCAGGACCCAAGCAGCCAGCAGAGGCTGGCCCGAGACCGAAAGGGATGGAGAGACACAAAGACCACACATGCGAGGAACACCAGCTCGCAGGGCAGACAGAGCGGAACAAGCCAGCCAGCCAGCCAGCCAGCCCAGAGGGCCAGCAGGGAGCCAGCGGCCCGGCCCCACCAGCCCGGCCCGAGGAAAGCGGTTCTGGCCACACACACACAGGGTGGGTTCCTTCGGCCTCCCCTGCACGGCTTCCCCCTGCACAAGGATGCAGCGGGCTGGCTAGGGACTCCACTGTTTGGTTGTTTCCATGGTAACTTCGTCCCTGGCAAGATGCCCAAATATTATTACAACCGTCCAGGGGAAAGAACAAACTCCAAGTGGCCGTCTCGCTGGGCACGTGTAATAGCAGACGCATACGTGCTGTCTGGGCCTCCGCAGGTACTTGGTCTGACTGCTTGTCTGTGTGCGTGTCCCAGGGAACCTGTGTGCGGGCACAGGCAGGGACAAAACGTTTGGGGCTCTGATAATGCTGGGGGGTGCAGGCTGCTATCAGTGAGTGTCATACCCTCTTCTCTTTCTCTCTCACACACACATGTACACACACACAAACACAGAGCGCTCACACCGCCTTGGCCGCCGCATTTACACACTAGTGTTTTCAGACACTTGCTGTTGAGAATTCCCACCTAAGTTGCTGCCAAGCAGACTATGGCCTCACACCCAGGAGCTCCTGGGCACGTGGCCATGACCCGACCCTCCCCCTTCCACGAGCACTTGGGAGCCTTCAGGCCCAGAGCATCCCTCAAGGTCCTTCCTAGACGATCAAGTGAAGGAAAGAGCCGTGGTGCTTAGAGAGGAATGAAATGTTCCTGTAGCTCCCATTGAAGAAATGAGCCCCCTGCCAAAACCGGTTTGGCTCAGTGGACAGAGCCACGACCTGCAGACTGAAAGGTCCCAGGTTCAATTCCGGTCGGGGGGTATGTATCTTGGCTGTGGGCACATCCCCAGTAAGGCGCGTGCAGGAGGCGGCTGATCGATGTCTCTCATCAATGTTTCTAGCTTTCTATCCCTCTCCCTTCCTCTCTGTGAAAAATCAATAAAATATATTTTTTTAAAAAGTAAAATATATTTTTTAAAAAAATAAGAAATGAGCCTCCTTGCTCCACCCACCCCATCCCCAGAACCTCCCGACTGTTACCTCTGGGGCTGGGGCTGGGGAGAAGCCATGATTGGTTCCTCACCTGATTGCCATGGTTACCTGTTCCCCCAAGGACCTTCTTCCCATCTCATCTCCCCCACCAGGAAGCCGCAGGGCCCTACAACGGCCAACCAATTCCTCCCTAAACTGCAACCAGCTGGTGTGTTGCTTGAGAAGCAGAAGGAAGAAGGGTGATGGGTGGCTGGACCTCAGCATCATCACTTTAAGAAAGAGGCTGGGAGATGGGAATAGCCCGAGGGGAACAGAGAAGGAGACAAATCCAAGAAGCAGAAAGGGGAAACCCAGGGCCATTGGGAAGTGGCCTGTGTGGAGTTCTGGGGGCTCTCACAGGTCAGCCCCAACCGTACCCCCACAGAGGACCTGGGTGCCATCACCCACCTCCAATGCCTCCCCCAACTGGGGGCCAATCCCTCCCTCAGTGTCTCCTGTCCCCGCACCGCTGACTTTACATGGGCACAGCAGTTGGGCGGCCCATGCTTCCGGCCTTGGAGCCCCTGGAGCCCCCGGGCTCGGCTCTAGCGGCAGGAAAGGAGATTGATCAGCACCCACTTCCAACTCCTCCTCCTCGCCAGCAAGCCTGGCATTTGTCTCTCCTCACCCTCCAAGTCTCCTGCTAATAAAGACCACCTGCATCTCTTTGTTTTAAGCAAGCTCTTTCTGGAAGCTCCCCTGAGATTCAGGCCTCTCTCACCGTCAGGTTTTTTTTTTTTGTTTTTTTCCCCCACTTTCCCCTGCAGAAAGAGCCAATCTCTGACCACCCAGAGGTCCCCCGGCTCCTTTGGGCGCACAGGTGCGGCATTCTCTGCTCTTCTTTTCCTCCCAGTGAAATTAGCCCGACTCCCTCAATAGAAAGCCTCCGGGTCACTCAAGGTCACACCTCCAGACATCTAGGATCGCAGAGGGAGAAGGAGTCTTCGAAAGCATCTTGCCCGTCATTTCATTCTACAGATGAAGAAACTCCGAAGGAAGTGGCGTGTCTAAGGTTACGCAGTGGCAGTCCTAGGACGAGAAACTCTCTGGCTCCCAGGCCAGGGCTCTTTGCACACTGGCACGCAGGCCAATAAGCCTGGCCTTATTCCATCCAGGAAGGAAGAGAGTAGGACTCCAAGTTCCCCGAAGACAGGCCACTCCTCGAGCCTCCTAGGAGGGGTCGAGGTCTGGCACACATTCTCACCTTGAGGTACCCAGAGAGAGCAGAGCCGCCTCCCACTTCCAGGGTACAGATGAGGAAACCAAGGCTGTCCACAGCACAGTGAGCCAGAGTTTCTGTCCGGACTCAGACCGGAGGATCTAGGAATCCCTTCCTCTCCCAGCGCTGTAGGTGCCACTGCGTGGGCCCCGTGGATTTGGGAGGATCATGGGCAGTCCACCTGCGAGCGCTGTGAACCTCTCAGTCTTCCCTGGCGGAGGATCTGCCCCCCACCAGCAGCACGAAAAGAAGGCTTCTGGCCTCCTGGGGCTGGGCCCACTCCATCCTCCCTGCCTTCCCCACCTCCTCGCTTCCGAAGATCAAACAAAGACAAAAACCCCAAATATACACACAGAGCCAGACACACCTCCTCCATCTCTCTCACTCACTACACACAAGGCCAGAGACACAGCAAGTGCGGGCGCGCTATAGCATACACACACACACACACACACAGCCAGACAGATACTTGGCCAGACACACACACACAGACACACCCCATCACACCGAGAGCCAGACCAGAGCCCAGCCCACATGGGCCAGATGCATCTAGCCACCTCCACCCCCAGCCAGGAGCGCACAGCCTGACAGCCATCCCCGGCTGAACCGGGGCTGCACACACACACTAGCCTTTTGTGCATCGCTGGTCCACCACCCAGTGTCAATTCTAACAGAAGTCTCCTGGCAACAAAGACAGTGGGGACCAGCGCCTGGAAAAGTGGGGTGGGCGTCTGACCTGCACAAAGGTACCACCCCTTCCCCTTCAGGTTGTCTCCATTCCCGTGGCCACAGCTCCATCCTCCAAAGATCTCTCAGGCAGAGTCCCCTTCTGCCCTCCCCCACCCCTCAGGACTTCAACTTGAACCCCACCCAGCCACCCAGCCACACAGCGTCTGGATGCGAAGCCCCAGGTCTGTTTCCTGCCTCACTCCAAAGACAGCTCTGAGAACACAACCCCCAACTCCAAAGGCGGGAACCCCTGGGAAAACCTCACCACCAGAAAAACTGCAACAGAGCTGGCTTTATGCTGCTTTCCCAAGCGCTAACACCTCGGAGCAGAGCGGAAGGGGGAGGAAGGAGAGAAAGTAGAGTTTCAGGAACAGATGCAAACTGCAAGAGGCCCAGACGAGGAGGCATCAGCATGAAGTGGGGGGGACGACCCGGGGACGCCCCCTCCCCTCCCCCCTCCTGGAGAGACTGAGGCAACGGGGCTGAGCTGTGGGGGATCCGGGGTAACTCTTAAAAGAGACAAAGACCGGGGGTTGGGGGGGGGAGCACTTCCACAATATTTACGGGCCAACCCCCCACCCGGCCTCCTCCAGCCATCCGGAGCAATTCTGGGCAGAGGGGGGCCGTGGGGGAGGGGGAGAGGCATGCCCGGGCCCAACGCGAAGGCAGGAAGGACAGGGGTGTCTACTCGCGCAGGGGTCCCCCTCCCCGCGCCCCAGAGCGAGCAGGAGGAGGACGCCCGGGGAAGGAAGGGGCAGCCCGGCCCCCCAAGGGGAGAGAGAGGGGGGCCAGCCGGTCAGACCCCTCTGGCCTCAGCCGGCGCTCGGAAATGCCGCGATCAACCTTCCCCCCCCCCCAGAGTTTCCATTCTACCCGCTCCGCCCCGGCCGCCCCCGGAGCCGGGTCCGAGCGCCGGAGACCCCAGTTACCGGGCGGCCGCTCCGATCTTCCCCGGAGGCAAACTTTCCGCGGGGCCCAGCTGAGCTGGTGGGTGGGGGCGGGGGCGGGGCGCCCAGTCCAGGGATTTGGGGGCGGGGGTGGGTGGGGGGGTGGGAAGGGGCCGGCTGGGGGAGGTGCCCGCGAGGACCGGGGCCCGGGCAGGAAAGAGCGCCCTCCCCCGGCCCCGCAGCAATTAAAAAATTTCAAAAAAAAAAAATAAAGCATGTCCCCGGCCTCCCGGCCTCCAGTCGCTGCACGTCCACGACGCCCGGGTGTCCCCCGGAAAAATCAGGGGGCGACCCTCCTCCCCAGGCCGAGGCGGGGGCACGGGGGGGAGAGGCCGGGCAGCTCGGGGTCGGCGGGGAGGGCGAGCGGGGCCGGGAGCCGCCCGCACGGCGCCCCGGAGCCTTTGTGGACGCCTCGGACCCTCCCCCTCGCCACCTCGGGAGCAGGTTGCGGGCGGCGCGGAGGCACAAAGAGGCGGGGGTCCGGGCGCCGCCAGACCGCTGGGAGGGGAGCCCGCTTCGGCCATCTTGGAAGGGAAAGAAGGGAAAGGGAGAGGAGAGGGGGAAAGGGAGAAAGGAAGGCGGGCCGCGCGGCTGGAGCGGGGCTGGCGGGCGGCGGTGGGGACGGGGCCGGGGGCGCAGAGCCGCGGCGCGCGGCGCCCTCTCCTCCCTCCGCGGGGACGATGCGGGGAGGATGCGCCGGCCCCGGCCCCCGGCCCCCGGCCCCCGGCCCCGGACGGTTCCGGGGCGGCAGGCGGGGAGGGAGGAAGGGCAGTGCGCGTCCGCTTACCTGGGATCGGGGTCTGTGGGTCTCGGGGAGGAGGGGGGGGACGGGAGGGAGGGAAGGGAGGGGAGGGGGGCCCCCGCCGTGTCGCTGGCGCGCGCGGGGCGGCGGGAGGGGAGAGACCTTCGGTAAGAAAGGAGTTTGCGAAAGCGGATCGGGGTGGGAGGAGGAGAGGGGAGGGAGGGGAGGGGGCGGGGAGGGACCCGGGCTGGAGGTGGGAGGGGGGGGGGACAAAATGGCTTTTTTTTTTTTCCTTCCAGACAAGAGTAGGTCCCGCCCACCGCCCACCCACGTGACCTCATTCCTTTAGGGGTGTTTGCGGAGAGGGGCCGCGCGCAGGCGGGAGGGAGAGGCTGTCGCGGCTGCGCCCCCCGCCCCCCCAAAGTAGGACAGCCCTTTACCCTTCCCAGACCGCCCCGACCCTGGGGGAAGGATCCTCTTCTCTGCGGCGCCCTCCTCCTCCTCCTCCTCCCCCACCCCACCCCCCGGCAAACGCGTGTGCGCCCCCCGCCCCCTGACCCTGCGAACCCCACCCCTAGCTGGGACGCCGGGAAACATGGTGAAATCTGGAGGAGCGGGCTTGGCGCGCTGCGGCCCTCCCGCCTCCGCGACGGGGCGCTGGGCCCCGCGGGGGACGCGCCGCCCGCACGCCCACGCGTCTGGGTCCTTCCCCTTCCCTCGAACGACACCCCTTAAAAATGCATCTGTAAGCGCGTGGCCTGCACCCCCACCCAGAACCCCTCCGCCCCTCGAGCGCCCGAGCGCCCGCTGCAAAACGCGGCAGCCGGGACCCCAGCCGGGGCGCCTCGAGGGCGCAAACCGCCCGGGCACGGAGGGCGGGGGCGGTCGCGGGGCCGGGGCGGAGGCCGGCACCCCGGGTGTGGGGGGGGGGAAATGGGACGCCGCCTGGGCGGGGAGGCTCCGGGCCCCGGCCCCGGACACAATAACCCGGCCGAAGGCGAGAGCAGACGGGGCGCGGGGGCCGGGCGGCGGGCCCGCGCTTTCCCCGCCGCGCGCCGCTTCCCGCCGGTCTCGCCGCGGCGGGTGCGCTCCCTCCTGGCGGCGGCGACCTTGCTCCCGCCCAGGGTGCGGGCTCCCGTCCCCGGGGGCTCCGCCACGGGGTTGGGGGGGACAGTGGGGGGGCGGGGAGGGGACGAGGAGGAAGGCTCGGACCAGCCGGGAAGAGCGGGGAGACGGGTGGCGCCGGGCAGCTGATCGATACTAGGCGGCGGCGGCGGCGGGCCGGGCTCATCAGGACGGTCGATGCGCTCCTTCGTCGGCGGGATGGATCGGGATGGCCGCCGAGCCCGGTCCCTTCCCAGAGCTCGACCCTCCGGCCAGAAACGCCCGCTCGAGCTGGCAAATTAGGAGGCGAATCTCCGGCCAGCTTCGGGGCGCCGGCCTCCTCCTCCAACCTTTCTCCTCCAAGAACCGCATGCTTTCACTCGTTGGCCAGAGACCAGGGTCACCCTTTGGCCGCCAAGTGACCCCAGCTTCGGCCTTCAGCCCGCCCTGGCCGAATGGGGGCGGGGAGAGGGATTTCGCCCCGAGCGGGGTAGTCTGAGAACCCCAGGGAGAAGGGCCGGGGGCGGGGGGGGGGGGGGGGACCTGGTCACCTGCTCCCCACTGTTTGCAGGCAAAGACCGGGAGTTGGGAAAGGGGGTTCGAGGGATGGATACACTGACTGTCCCGAGGGCCAGTGTGTCGCCTGGACTTTGGACTCTGCCAGGGCAGACCCAGGCATCCTCTTCCGTCCTGAAGCCGCCCTTTGGGGAGGGAGCGCACCCAAACTCTTGGCCTGCCACTCCTCTGGGACTCGAAGACCCGCAGCAAGAGAAACCTGGAGGGGTTAGGCTTCGGAGATCACAATCCCACCCGCAGCGCACACGAGCGTCCAAGGCCTGCCCTTGGTTGTGTGTGTATGGGTGGGGGTTAGGGGGTCTGCTACTACCTCGGAGTCTTACTGCGGTTCTTTGGTCCTGGGGTGCTTGCTAGAAGGGATCACCGAGCTCACCTGGGATTCATTCCCTTGTTCCTCAATCTTCAAGCGCCGGCCAGGAGCCAACCACCAGACAAGGAACAGGCTGAAGACCCCATGACCCACTTTAATCGTTTATGTCGATGTCTGTGTTTTCTGATGGTCTTGGGTGACCCTGCTAGACCCACAGGTGGAGAACCGCTAGCAGGGTCGCCTAAGACCATCGGAAAACACAGATATTTACATGACGATTCATAACAGGAGCAAAATGACAGTTATGAAGTAGCAACGAAAATGATTTTATGGTTGGGGGTTACCACAACATGAGGAACTGTGTTAAAGGGCCGTGGCATTAAAAAAAAGGGGGGGGTTGAGAACCACTGATTTATGTCCTAGACATCAGGTTCCCATACCCCTGGCCTTTCTGGTTTAGCAGGAGAATCTTCTGAGCCAACCTTCCCCATCTCTGAATGTGCCTAGTGTTCGGACAAAGAAGCACCTGTCATGTGTCAATGCAGGGACTGTGCCAGGCAAAGGGCACAGGACGCTGATGAGCCCGGCTTTCCGGGCAGGGTACAGACCGATGGGGGCAAATCCGGAGGGTTACATAGCCTGTCTGGTTAGCTCCCACGGCACTGTGTACCCTCCGGTGTACCCCCATCAGCCGGGTGAGAGCTGGAGAGGGAGGGCGCGCACTGGCCAGGGCTTTCAGAAGAGGCCTCCCGGGAGCCCGATCTTGAGAAGAGACCAGCTGTGGAAGAGACCAGCTTGAGTGAATCCTTTGCTTAGCTCTTTCCTGAAAGTGGAGGCTCCTGTCCCTTGCCCTTGAATGTGCTTCTGGGAGAGGTTAGGTGCCAATGATCTCAATCTGAGTGGTAGTTTGGCATGTGATTCCCTAGCTGACGAGTACTCATCAGAGGGATCCGCTGACAGAGGCAGGAACCCTGGAGATCTGGGTGCTTACTGCTGGCACATACCAAGAGCTACTGCCAGGTCAGACCCCCTGGAAGATGAGGACAGTGATAGGAGAGGGTGGCCCCTCTCGGGATCTTATGACGGCCTTTCCTTCCGTCTCTTTCCTTCCTTTACCTATGCCTGCCTCCCCAAAACATGGCCTTTGTCAGTTTCTACTTCTATTTCTCCATTCTCACTTATGTGGGTGTATTTCTAGAAAAAAAAAACACGCCTGTTTTGTTGTTTTCCTTTTTCCAATGCTCCTCATATTAACTGCTCTTTTCCGTCTTTCCATTTCCTCTGGGTCTTCCTTCCTCTGACCTCGCCTATTTCCTGTCATTTCCCCTCTTTCTGTGTCCGCACATCACAGCGACGCTCTCTCCCCCTCGCCTTCCTCTTCCTCCCTCCGCTTGCTTCTGCCTTTCTCATGCTTTCTTCCCTTCCAAACGGGACAGCTCGGGACTGTCACATCGACTGAGACCGACAACGGAAAACTTATCCAACCTTAGCGGAAATTCGTTCTTAATCCTACGGAAAAAAAAAAATGCAACCTGGAACGTATGGGTATTGCCCGGTAAGACAAAAACCGGTCTGTGTTATTCCTGCAGTCCAGTTCTGAGGCCGAGGGGTAGAAGAAAGAGGCAGAGAAATTATCCCATCACCGAGCGAAGAGGACATGTTCAATCACAATGACCCCGTGATGCGCTATAGAAAAAGCGTGTCCGTCAAATTGAGGATTCCAGCAGTTGGGAATAATCACGCTTAGGAGGGAGGAAAAAACAGGACGTCCCTGGGTGGGCTCGAACCACCAACCTTTCGGTTAACAGCCGAACGCGCTAACCGATTGCGCCACAGAGACCGTACTGGCTGGAGGGGTGGCGGTGAGTCGAGTCAATAGGAGCGAGCTTGCGGCGAGGCAGAGATCGGAACAGAAACCCTCGCGGAGGCGTCAAAGCGGACCCGAGGGAGAAGGGGAAGGTTCTGATTCGTAGAGGAAAGCTGGCAGGACGGGCCCGCCTTCCCCCATTGGCCCTGGAGGGGCGGGCGCCGGCTTCCTACGCATCTGAGATACGGGAAAGCTGGGCACGTCCCTTTTTAGAGAAGGGACCTGAGATTTGGGATGCTTGAAGTCGGCCCCCGAGCAGAACAATGTCCGGCCTCCAAACCCCCGCTTTGCGGCTGAACCCCCTGCAGCTGAATCCTCGCGACGCCCACCTCCTGCCCTCCCCTCCTCGCATTATTAAATATGCACTTGATGGCGCCTCTTAAACACCAGGCACCATTCTAGCTCGCGGTTAACATCCAGAGCCTGGTGCTTGGCACACAACAGATGTAAGGGTGTCTGGAATAAACAAATGGAACAAGCTAAAGATGAGTAATAAGTTCGACAAGCAACACTGTAGCCCCGCAGCTGCGGCCGCAGCCGCGTATCTGCGGCTCCAGCAGCCCCAGTGCACGCAGCTCCCGCCTCCAGTCTCTCGGGTCCCGAGACCCGGTCCGCCGCGATCCCAGCCTGCACTGCGACGCCAGGTCCTTCCGCCCCCCACAGTGACTTTTCACTTTCCGCTTTACGGCCTCAGCAGGTTTGCCTTCTCAACCAAACTTTCCCGGTGCTGGTGACTGACACAGAGGTGCAGCCAATAGGAAGCCAAAGTATCCCGGAAAGGGCGGCCTTTCGGCCAATAGAGAGGGAGCAGCGAGAGCGGTTGCGCAGGGGCGGGCCTTAGCGGGTTTGCTGGAATTGTGGCGGCCGGAGGTCCTCCTACAGCGCAATCATGGTGAGAGGGGGAGCGGGGAGTGGGGACTCCGCGGGTAGCGATTGAGAAACGCGGGGGACAGGGGAGATGTGGGCGGCGAAGAGTGGCCTGGTGGTCGGCCGGAGGAAGCGGCTCCAAGGTGGAGGGGAGCGTTCCGCGGAGGGGACCACGGAGGGCGAGGTGAGCGCGGCTCCTCGCAGCCCGGTGGGGCCGATGGCGGGCCTGGCGTTGGCGGCCTCCCCGCAGCGCCAGAGCGGAGGACGGGCCGGGCTCCGTGGCCGCGTTTGGCCCGGCGCGCTGAGCCCTCGCACTCTGTCCGCCCCAGTCTATCATGTCCTATAACGGAGGGGCCGTCATGGCCATGAAGGGGAAGGACTGTGTGGCCATCGCCGCCGACAGGCGCTTCGGGATCCAGGCCCAGATGGTGACCACGGACTTCCAGAAGATCTTCCCCATGGGCGACCGGCTATACATCGGCTTGGCCGGGCTAGCCACCGACGTGCAGACCGTGTAAGTGTTCGGGGACCCCCCTCCCCGTCCCCACCCCCCCGGCCTCGTCGTGAGTGGCCTGGGTGCCAGTCATCCACCGGAAGCTCCCGTGCATTTGAGTCTTGGCGGGACACCATAAATGACCCAGTGGTATCCTACTGACCCACACCAGCGTTCACTCTGGGGAAAGCACCACCTGACCTGCGTGCGTTCGTTGAATGACATCACCATGGTGCCATCCTACTTTGCAGATCAGGGCACCGAGGCTCTCAGAGAGCATCTTGCCCAAGATGCACGCAAATGAAGTTGAACCCCGATCCCACACAGGCCCCTCTGAAGCTAAAGCCCGCACACTCGGTCCTAGAAAAACGTAAGGTCTCGTTGGGAGACAAGGCAGGCATGCAGAAAGAGACTGACCCCAGTGGTGCATGCTCGCTGCTGGATTAGCTGTCTAGCTGGCAGTGGTTCTGTGATCTGAGACAAGGGAGGGTCTGGGAGAGGAAATAGGGGGCACCGTGCAGGTGTGCTGGGCATGGTGCTAATGGGGTGCTGGTGGTGACGGGGAAGGAAAGCGTTTCTGAGAGTGGTTGCTGGCCGCAGTAGTGGCTGCTTGGATATTGTGAGGCCAGAGGATCCTTCTTTGAGGTGGCGGTTCCTTTCTTTTATCTTTACTGGTGGCTAAACCAGTGAGTCCAGAGATGTTTTGAAGATGGTTTCTGTGTTGAGCCTGTTGACTGACATAGAGGAGGAACGGGGAGGACTTTTTTTAGAGAGAGGTGACGACTTTGATGTTGACACTAATTTTGAGGGGACAAGGCATGCCAGGTAGAAACATCTTGTGAACATTTGGGGTATGAAATGATATGTCGGGGCTGGAGAGGTATTGGTGAGCTGTTAAATCTATGGGAACAGATTCTGGAGAGACAAAGGGGGAAAATAAGCTGAATGCCATCATTTTAGCAAGCTGGGTTAGAGGAGAAGCCAGAGGAAAAGAATCAAGATGGGGTTTCCAGCTGAAACTGGTGTGGCTCCGTGGATAGAGCGTGGGCCTGCGGACTGAAGGGTCCCAGGTTCGATTCCGGTCAAGGGCATGTATCTTGGTTGCAGGCATATCTCCAGTGTGGGGTGTGCAGGAGGCAGCTGATCGATGTCTCTCTCTCATCGATGTTTCTAACTCTCTATCCTTCTCCCTTCCTCTCTGTAAAAAAACAATAAAATATATTTAAAAAAAAAAAAAAAAGCTTTCCCACTCTCAGGGACAGACACATCTTTAGATTTAAAAAAAAAAGATGGGGTTTCCAGAGGGCAGGTGTGGTCACAGGCAACTGGTCCTGCAAAAGTTGGTGGCCTAAGAAGCAGCAATTCCTGGACTTTGTCTCTGGAAGACCGAGAGACCAGTTCACTGATGTGGGTGGACGCTTGGCAGACATGTCCTCTTCCATTTCTCTTAAAGTTCCCTAAGTCTTGCCGAAACCGGTTTGGCTCAATAGATAGAGTGTCGGTCTTCGGACTGAAAGGTCCCTGGTTCGATTCCGGTCAAGGGCGTGTATCTGGTTGCAGGCACATCCCCAGTAGGGGGCATGCAGGAGGCGGCTGATCAGTGTCTCTCACCGATGTTTCTAACTCTCTATCCCTCTCCCTTCTTCTCTGTAAAAAATCAATAAAATATATTTTTTTAAAAACCTCCCTAAGTCTCTTCCTGAGAGCTAACGAACCAGCCGCCTTTTTTCCAGTTCTGACGGAGTCAGGGCCTGAGAGCGGAGGGTGCCAGTCAGTGAAGGCCCCATCAGCCTCCCTCTGCAGCCACTGCCGTTCTTCTCACACCCTTTCCTTTGCTTCTCGAGGTTTTTCTCACCGAGTTTGCTTGTTTGTGGGCAGTAACGGCTCATTTTGGGAGACCTTTGCTTCCTCACCTGTAAGCTGAAGCTAAGATCGGTCTGAGGCTCTTTGTCCTGGGCGCCTGTGGCTGGCTCTCTGCTTTGCTTCTGGCAGGTATGGCGTTAGTCTGCTCCCTGCAGGGGTCCATTTCTGGGCTCGCAGATGGCCTGGAGGATTTGTGGTCTTTTTTTCTTACTTTCCAGTCCCTTAGTGTGGTGGCTGCTGCTTAAGACATAGCAGACTTTGCGGTTTTCCAAGCACCTTGTCACATACCCATACATTATCTCAGCGCCGGGTGACTTACTTTTTCCTCATTTTGTGGATGAAAAATTAAGGTGGAGGATGAAGGTTTAGCCCAGGTCAGCTCTCTCGGTCCACTGCACCTTCTGCTGTGCATTTTATTGGGTTTGATTCCAGTCAAGGGCACCTGCCCAGATTGCGGGTTAGATCTCCAGTAGGGGGCATGCAGGAGGCAGCTGATCAATGATTCTCTCTCATCATTGATGTTTCTATCCTCTTCTTCTTTGAAATCAATAAAAAATGTACATATTTTAAAAAAAGAAGAGGGGGGAAATCTCCCCTCTAAAAAGTATGGGGGGGAGGTTATTAGAGTGGTGTGTCCAGGTGTTGTGTTGGGCAAGTCCTGAAACATGGACATGAGGTTGGACTTCCGGTGAGAAAATCCCTGGGAGGGGAAGGGAGGAGTCATGGCAGGGCCGAGATGTGTGTCTTCCTGTGTACCTCCTGCCTCCACAGGTGGGACACTAGGGGACATTCGGCAGCGGCTTACTAATTCTCCTGCTCCTTCTACAGTGCCCAGCGCCTTAAGTTCCGACTGAACCTGTATGAGCTGAAGGAAGGTCGGCAGATCAAGCCTTACACCCTCATGAGCATGGTGGCCAACCTCTTGTATGAGAAACGGTGAGTGGAAATATAGCAGGTCCTAGGATGACATTTTGTTCAGCGTCGTTTTGTAATAACGATGAGGTGCCACAGGAACTTGTTTGTATCAATTGGTCTATGGCACAATTGGTTTCATTATATGTCATTTCACTTAAAGTCACAGGACCTATCTATGATGTACATGAGGACTTCCTGTCTGGCCCAGGACTCAGAGAATCAGAAACCTTTGATCCTTTAAGTAGGCATGTAGGAGAGTATGGTGCCCAGGAAAGAGATCCCTCTTCATTCTCCCATGTCTTTTCTTTTTTAAAAAATACTATATTCTTGCCCTAACTGGTTTGGCTCAGTGCGTAGAGCATCGGGCATCGGACTTAAGGGTCCTGGGTTCAATTCCAGTCAAGGGCATGTACCTTGGTTGTGGGCATATCCCCAGTGGGGAGTATGTAGGAGGTAGCTGATCGATATTTCTCTTTCATCGATGTTTCTAACTATTCCTCTCCCTTCCTCTCTAAAATATCAATAAAAATATATTTTAGAAAAAAAAATAGATATATATATTCTTATTGACTTCACAGAAGAAGGGAGAAGGAGAGAAAGAGAAATAGCAACGATGAGTGAGAATCATTGATTGCCTCCCGCAGCATGTGCCCTTGACCGGAATCGAACCCAGGATGTTTCAGTCCTAAGGCTGACGCTCTGTCCACTGAGCAAAACCAGCTAGGCCCATTTCTTATTTGCAAGACAACATCTTTATTTTAGGGGTCTGTTTTCTGTGTGCCTGACCACCAAATAGGAAAGAGAGGGCTACTGCAGAAGGTAGAGAATGCAAATAGAAAATAAATTTGGCTTCTAGGCAACAGAATTAACCACCCCAAAGACTGTCCTGCAGTCTTCCAGCCAAGGAGCTACCTTTGTTCCAAAGCCAATTCTGTGACATAGATTCTTGGAATAGCAGGGAACCTAGGAATTGGGTGGAGTTGGAGGTACTTTCCCCACCCACCTCTGGACAAAATTGGGTGGCAAGAGTATTTTTAGATGATTTTAGAATTTATTATTTTTTAAAATATATTTTATTGTTTTTTTTGCAGAGAGGAAGGGAGAGGGATAGAGAGTTAGAAACGTTGATGTGAGAGAAACATCGATCAGCTGTCTCCTACACACCCTCTACTGGGGATGCCATGGACGAGAATCGAACCTGGGACATTTTAGTCCGCAGGTCGACACTCTAGCCACTGAGCCAAACCGGTTAGGGCTTAGAATTTATAGAGATGTTGCAGAACTAAGTCTTTGCTACCTGGAGCAATATTACCTTTTTAGTATTAAAAAGTTAAAAAAAAAAAAAAAAAAAAAAAAAATAAATGATTTTTTTTTTTACATTTTATTGATTTTTTACAGAGAGGAAGGGAGAGGGATAGAGAGTTAGAAACATCGATGAGAGAGAAACATCAATCAGCTACCTACTGCACACCCCCCACTGGGGATGCACCCACAGCCAAGGCACATACCCTTGACCGGAATCAAACCCTGGACCCCCCCAGTCAGCAGGCTGACGCTCCATCCACTGGGCACTGTTCCAATCTTCTCGTGTCTCTCTCTCATCGATGTTTCTAACTCTCTATCCCTCTCCCTTCCTCTCTGTAAAAAATCAATAAAATATATTTAAAAAAAAAAAAAAAAAGCTTTCCCACTCTCAGGGACAGGCACATCTTCAGCATCTTCAGATTAAAAAAAAAAAAAAAGATGGGGTTTCCAGAGGGCAGGTGCAGTCACAGGGGACGGGTCCTGCAAGAAGCTGACCTGGTTTCGGCAGGAATACCATTTTTTAAAAATATTTTTTTATTGATTTCAGAGAGGAAGGGAGAGGGAGAGATAGAAACATCAATGTTGAACTATCACGGTGCATATGGGAGGCCTGCCTAGTGTCCCTCACCAAGGCTTCCTGAGCACAAGTTCATTTCCGCCATGATAGGCACAGTGTGTTCCTAGTGGTTTGGTAAAAAATTAACCCGGAAACTAAGTCACATAAAACTTCCTGAAAATGAAAAAAAGAAACATCAGTGATGAGAGAGAATCATTGATCGGCTGCCTTCTGTACTGCAGGCCCACTCTGGGGATCAAGCCCGCAATCCGGGCATATTCTCTGAACGCAAGTCAAATCGTGAACTCTGATTCATAGGTCGAAGCTCAGTCACTGAGCCACACTCACCAAGCAGGACTACCATTTTGTTTTTAGGTATAAGTTCATATCCTCAACTGTGAATTGTCTGCTGTATATATGGTAACCATGTTTATCAAAATCCCACATTGAGAAAGGCTTAAAAGATTTTTTAAACTAATTCAAATGACGGGGTGGGGGGTGGTCTTATAAAATTATAAAATTTAACTCACATTAAGGTATATATTTAATGGCTCATGTTTATTGAAAATAATAAAAAGGCATCGAGGCCCAGCCAGTGTTGCTCAGTAATTGAGCATTGACCTATGAACCAGGAGGTCATGGTTCAATTCCCAGGCAGGGCACATGCTCAGGTGGCAGGCTTGATCCCCAGTATGGGGGGTGCAGGAGGTAGCCGATCAATGACACTGTTGTCATTGATGTTTTGATCTCTCTCTCTCCTTTCCTCTCTGAAGTCAATAAAAATATAAGTAAAGGAAATTTTCCCAAACAGGCCCTCTGTTTTCCTCCCTCGGTCTGGGCAAGGGCCTTGTCTGACTAGACCTGAACAGAAAAGTACTTGTTCTTAAGTTCTGGTTTCTCTCTGCTCCTGGCCCTACAGGTTTGGCCCCTACTACACTGAGCCAGTCATTGCTGGGTTGGACCCGAAGACCTTTAAGCCCTTCATTTGCTCTCTAGACCTCATTGGCTGCCCCATGGTGACTGACGACTTCGTGGTCAGTGGCACCTGTGCCGAACAAATGTACGGGATGTGCGAGTCCCTCTGGGAGCCCGACATGGTGAGTTGGTGCCATGAAGTGGGGCTGGGATCTGAGGCACCCTCCTCTCCTTGACCTTCAGGAGGGAATGTGTTTACCTTGCAGATATTGGGGGAAATAGGGTGGGTAGGGGAGAAAGCCACAGCTGCTGAGCCAGAGACTCCATCCGCCAGGGCTTTGGGGTGGCTGGCTGGCTCCAGGGACCCCAATCAGATATTTACTACAACAGATAATTCCTCACATTGGGTTTTCAGGGTTCTCCCATTCATTCATTCATTCAACAAACATTTAACAAAATGGAAAGTGTAGGCTTAGAGGCAGCTCAACAGAATGGGCTCTGGGTTGGAATACCAGCTCTACCAACCACTTAATTAGTTCTCTTCTTGGGTAAGTCAATTTATTTCTCAGCCTCCATCTCCTCAGCTGTAAACTGGGGGTAATCAGAGAACCTATCTTCTACTGGAGGTGTGAGGAAAACACGAGAAGATTGGAACAGTGCCTGGCAGTGAGGGTTGTCTGCTGTGCTGGCTTGGTCAGACTCTGGGAAACCCACATAGTCTGTCTGCAAGGGCTCGTGCAGCCTAAGGAAGCAAGGCAGACACCCAAATGCTTGTTAAAACTCATTTGCTAGGAAGAGGGGGAAAGCAAGGGCCCTGTGGCAGAAGGAACAGCTTGTGCAAAGGTGCGGGAGGGGCCCAGGGTTCAGAGCTTGCTGCGGCTGTTGGAGTGTGAACGGGATGCGGGGTGAGATGATGAATGAGAGTGAGGGTGAGATGAGACTTGGAAATGCCTTGAATGCCCTGCCGGGAGTTTGAACTTTTTCTTCGGGTGTGGTGTCAAGGGCAGGAAGGAACCTTAGGGAACCAGGGGCCTGCAGGTGGAGGGGACAAGCTACTGTGGTCCCCGGCAGGAGGCTCTAAGGTCCTGAGCGAAGACTGTGGCAGTGGGAGGGTGGGGCAGCCATAGTCTAGAGCAGTGGTCGGCAAACTCATTAGTCAACAGAGCCAAATATCAACAGGACAACGATTGACATTTCTTTTGAGAGCCGAAAACCGACTTCTGCGCATGAGCCTCGAAGTTTCAATCGCACTGTACGTGCACCCCCGCATGTGGTATTTTGTGGAAGAGCCACATTCAAGGGGCCAAAGAGCCTCGGATTGCCAACCACTGGTCTAGAGGACTTGGTCATTTAAAACAGAAATGAGGGAGGTGGAGGTATTAAGGTCTCCTGACTTTTCTAACTAAACCAACAAAGACAGAGAATGAAGAACAGGTTTGGGTGGAAATGTGTTGTCAGGGCTGGACAGGCTGAGTTTTGAGGTACGAATGGGACACACAGGAGGAGAGTCTATCAGACAGCTGACAAAGACATGGGAGCCAGCTAGGGAGTCTTCTCCCCATTTGACAGGAGAGGAACTGAGGCTTAGTGAAGGCAGTTCTGACCTGCCTGAGGTCACACTGCTGACTGGTGGAGGAAGTGTAGGCCTGAGCTTCCCCTTAGAGAACCTGTTCCCTCTGGGAAGGAACTGAGGGGGCCTTTCACTTCAGGCAGAGGAGGGCCCCAGCTCGGGTCCTTAGGCCTAGGAAAAGAGAGTGTTAAGGAGCCAGACCACGTTGGAGTCCAAGGTCCTGGGGATTGAAAGGCTTCTTCCCTGTTGGCAGGATCCAGAACACCTCTTTGAAACCATCTCGCAAGCCATGCTGAATGCTGTGGACCGGGACGCAGTGTCAGGCATGGGCGTCATCGTCCACGTCATGTGAGTAGGAGCTGGAGGTCCAGGGGCTTTGCAGACGCTTCCCTCCTCCCTCCCTCCCAGCCCCCTGGCAGATGCAGGATAGCGGAAGTCCCTAAAGGTGGCAGCTGAGAGCCTACCCAGGTTCCCCTGGCCTCCGTCAGCTGAGGCTCCATGACCCCAAGTCTCTCCTTGTTCACAGTAGATATTACTTTTTTCTTTTTCTTTTTAATATATTTTATTGATTTTTTACAGAGAGGAAGGGAGAGAGCTAGAAACATCGAAGAGAGAGACATCGATCAGCTGCCTCCTGCACGCCCCCTACTGGGGATGTGCCCGCAACCAATGTACATGCCCTTGACCGGAATCGAACCCGGGACCCCTCAGTCCCCAGGCCGATGCTCTATCCACTGAGCCAAACTGGTTTCAGCTAGATATTTCTTTCTCCCTTTAAGTGCCCCCAAAATCTCAGGGACCTGTGTGGTGATGAGCCACAGCAGAGCTGCTGCAGACAGCTGGACACAGTGGGTGCTCCCTCCTCTCCCCCAGGTCCCAGTGTGGAACTCAGTGTGTGAAGCACTGTGCCCTGGGACTATTTTCCTGCCCTCGGACTGTCATCCCTCTTTCCTCTTAATTGCTTGGGGCTGTCACCAGGAACCTAACGGGATGGAATAGGTGTCCTCCCAACTGCTTCCCTTAGGTACAACCCAGAGCGAGTATTTGGACCTTTGTTATGGGATTAGCTGCTCAATCCCCATGAAACAGCCTGGGACTGGCAGAGAATATGTCCCTCCGCGAAACCCATCACACGTCCTTGCTAGGTTTCTCGTTCTCCAGGCCTGGGGGAGCGCCTTCCTTACTTTGGAGGGCTTCTCAGTCCAGCCCTGAATCATCTCGGCTCCCGAGGGTCCCACCTATGGGGAGTTTCCACCAGTTACCCCACTTCTCCGTTCTTCCCTCCCTCGGCACAGGCTGAGGAAACAGGCAGACATTAATGTACGTGAGCCAAACAGTTAACCCCGGTTAGGAGACCACTTGCCTGCAGTCTTATGGTTTTCTCCCTCTGCAGTGAGAAGGACAAAATCACCACCAGGACCCTGAAGGCCCGAATGGATTAACTCCCGTTTCAGAGCCCACTGTTGTTTTTTGTCTTTTTTTTTTTTAAGTAAATGTTTTTCTTTCACTTCTGTTTCTTTGATCTCTGTCCCCAGCTGGGAAGTTACAAATAGCTACTCAGGGTCTAGCCCAGCCCGCAGGTGGTCTTGACTTACAGCAGCCACCAGTATACCAGCGGGGGTAATGTCTACATCACCTGAGTGCCTGTTACAGGCCCTGCGCGAAGTGCTGTACACACTTTGGTATCTAATCATCGTAACGACTTCAGGTAGTTAACTCACTTGTGCAGGGTCCCTTTAGTAAGTGGTGGTGCAAAGATGTAAAAACCCCCAGTCCTTGGGCCTTCAAAGACTAGAATCTTTTCACCCAACCAGAAACCCCTTAAGGCTCCTTTCGTTGTTTCAGGTAGAACGTGGCTGAGAACCCACAAGCGCTGTCCTGTAGATCCGTGTGTCTTAACCTTGGCTGCACGTTAGTCCCCTGGGAGCTTCTAAAACAGACACTTAGATCCCATCCCTCAAGGTTCTTATTTAAATGGTCTTTTAAAGGGGCCTAAGCACCTGTCTTTTCTGAGTTCTCCAAATGTTGTACTGGTAGGTACAACGTAGAGGTACGTGCTCAAAGCCAGCCTTGTAGCTGATGGTCAGGTGTGTGTGCTTCTCCACAGCTGCAGAAGGGCGGGTGGGGTCTGTCCATTTCTCCATGTCCAGCTCCAGTGCCTTGCTCTTAGCCACATCTGGAAGTGGGTGGCCAGATCGAGCCTTTCTCCGCTCTCAAGCCATGCATTAATTTAGCCCAAGCAGCCTCTGATACGGGGACTACAACCTTCTCATTTTGGGAAAAAACGAAAAGAAATGCAAGGCTCATCTCCAAAGGACTCACACGTACCAGCTGTGTACACAAAGCTTTTGAAGTTTTATTTTCCTCGGGTTGAAGATTCATCATAACACGCATGCATTTTAAAACAGTAACAGGGTCTCGAACTGTTCCGAGCAGACATTAGACAAGCACGGGGCTGAAAATTCCTATTTAAAAAACGGGAATTGCCGTGGGAAGTGGAGGTCACACACACATGGTGGGGTGATGGTTTATCCTGTTCCCCCCCGCAGCTGAATCTAGGCTGAATTCACATTTTTTATCACAAAGACCGGACCTGATGCTTGGGGTGCTGAGCAGCACCAGGCCTTCCCCCCAAAGGTGGGTGGTTCCTACTTCCTCCTGAGCGAGAGGAAGGGGCTCCTCCGGAAGATTCCTCTCCAGCCTCCGAGGGTCTCAGCACACCCCGCTGGGAAAGCCTAGTCTTCCCTTTGGAGGCACCCTCGCGAGTGGCGCATCTCGGAGGGCACCCGCTCCAGACCGTGCAGATGGCTGGTCCACTGAGGGGCGGATACTTGAATGTTTTCCCTTTGATTCCTGTGCTTAGAGTGGACTCCCCTCCACACATTTCTGACAAAGAGGTGAGGTCCCTTGTCTTGGAGGGACCCGTGCTGAGGGAGGCCGGAGCTCTGAGGGTTCTTTAAACACTCCCAGCCCCTGACGTTTTAGTAGCTTGAATGCTGAGAGTGCTGAGTCTTGCTCCCAGCTTGCACTGGGAGAAAGACACCTGGGGTGGGATTGGCTACTGAGAAAAGTCCTGGGTCTTTGGTCACCTCCCAGGGCAGATGCTGGCAGACTGGGGAAGGGAAAGCACGAGGGCACGGTCTGCAGTCCCCAGTCCTGAGTACTACGGGGGCCTGCGTGAGGCCTGACGCACAGGCAGGAGGAACCAGGGACGTGGAAAGAGCTGCCTGTGAGGGGAACGTAGGGGCGCCTCAGAATAGCCACAGGGGTGACCTGTGGCACCCGCCACAGACCAATAGCTCCTGAGCAAGAGAAGGAACGGTGGAGCACTGCTTCCGGCTGTGCCCCTGGAACCGCGGGCTGCCCAACCCTCCCTTCCTCCCACTGGGAGGCTAAGACTCAGTGGTTCAGGAACAGGAACTAGGGCCAGTGGCCTTCATCTAGTAGTCTCAGCGGGGTTTTCAGACAACCCCTCTTTTTGGCTGGGAAACCTGGAGACTGGTTTCTTAGCTGCAGACTTTCAGAGCAGGTGCAGGATGGGAGGGACCGGGATACGAATCCTGCCCTCCAGCCTCACCCAGTCAGCCATGTCCTATTCTTACACCTGTGCTCTTGGGAGACCCAAAACTACTCGAGGATGCCAGAGGCAGCGGAGTTTCAGAGCTCCGAAGAGTGAGGTTGCGGGTAGATCCATCCCCTCAGAAGGGGAATGGTGGGCCTTGGGGAAGAAAAGGGGGGACAGACAAAAGCTTGGGGATCAGTTCACTTTCTCTGCATTCAGACTGCAAACCAAATAGAATATCTTCATCATTATAAAAAGAAGAGAAAGAAAACGGATAAACCAAGATAAATAGCTTTTAAACATCTGAATGCCAAAAGAATTAGAGGGCCAAACCCAAGGTTTTGAAAGTAGCACAGAATGACCTTTAAAAAAAAAAAAAATCTACAGTTCACCAAACCACAGCTTAAATGTTCCGACCCAATCAACAACACTGTCAGAAACACAAAAGAGCATTTGCAATAGGATGCTACCTCTCGAAATGTAAACAATATACAAAAATAAACCGCACAAAATCACAAAAACTCAATGTTAAGTCAGATACTCGGTAGCTCGTCTTTCACTGATAGGATTATTACATGATTCATCCACATCATGGCAACGTGATCAGACCAAATGCAGGGAGCCGGTGGGAGCCCGAGGCTACGGGGGCTGCTGGGAGACGGCCGGCCAACCTTTGGAGATGCTGGGCCTGTGAGCAGATCCAAATTTCTGTTCTTGATTAGAAGGTGGGGCGATCCGGTCCAAACATGATTCCTATATAACCCCTTCCTAAGTCCCGTTTTTTCCCTTCGTGGTCTTACTGCTGATGTTTGGAGTAACCTATGGCCCCGTCCTGGGGCCAGGGCAGTTGTTCGACCCGTCTGCTGCTTCCAGAAGGGTCCCCGAAGCCCCAGAGGAGTCCACGAATGCTGTCTCCATCCCTTCCTGACCTAAATGCTGCAGGTGGGGCCCAGAGATGGTGATGGTTCCTGCTCCAGAGGCTGAGCTTGGCCAAGTTTGGAAGAAACCATAGGAAACCAAGCCATTCATCCAAAATGCTTCCGCAGACTTCCTTCGCGTCTGTGTTTTACCACATCTCATCCCAAACCCCCAGCTCCCGGAGAGGGGTTGAGAAGGTATGGGAATGTACCTCCCCCAGCACAGGGCTGTTTTCTCGGGTGGCTAGACCAGACGGCTCTGATGTCATCACAGAATGACACAGCGCAATTCTGAGGCCTGGGTAGCAAGGCTCAGAGGTGGGTAGAGATCCCGAAGGACCGCAGGATGCCACTCCTGAGGAAGCCTGTAGGTGGCAGATCTGTTGAAAATCTAGATGGGGCATCGAGGAAAAACAGCCCCGAGGATGGATCCATATCCAGTCCCACCTCCAGCCTCCGCATTGGGTTACGTTGTTACATCCTCAAGTGATCCAGAAACGCTTGGGCGCCACATCCTAGGTGGGAGGCACCACTCCCTGTTGGCCATCACATCCAGGTGGCAAACCCAGGCAGAGTCAGATCACCTACAGGGCAGCCCTGGGAGCCAAGGAGGAACCTCAGCAAGGAGCACCCAGGCTCCTGGAGGTCTGCCCCAGCTGAAAGAGTGAGGGTGCCTGGGCAAAGGTCGGAAGGAAGTCAGTGGAGGGAGGGCACAGGCCCTCATTTGATGATACTCATCAGCTTCCGGGGTTTCTCCAAAGAGAAGAAAACCATTTAATCACAAGGGTCCTTTCTTGTTCCTTTGGACCAAGTGGAAAGCAGGCTTCATCGAGAAGACATCTGAACTCCAGGGGCCCAGAGAGGCCAGCGGCCGAGCGATGATCCGGGTTCTCTGAGACCCAGCGGCAGCCCCCACCCTCACCAGCCCAGGAGGACGGACTCACTGCCCTCCGCGAGCTTTGATTCTGATCCAAAATGACCGGTGTGGATCTGGAGTGTTCCTTCAGGAGGACAGCAGTTAGGTGGAGGAGTCACTTGGATGCGAGGAGGGAAGGGAAGGAGGCTGTGCACAATACTTCATAAAGTTAAAACTTAGCCCAAGAGGATGAGGCGTCTGACCTCTCCTCTGGTACAGAGCACGCGGCTCTGAGAGGACCCTGGTGGGGTCTCTGGGGTGCCTCTGTGACGGAAGGACTAGGGCAGGGACGGGAGGGCGGATAGGGTGATGGCATACATCATTAGAAAGAGCACACCTAGGGCAATGACATTTCAGAAAAACCCAAATAAACCCACAGTCACCTCTTGCCCCATGGTATCTTAAAAGGCTACAAGGTAACAAAAAGGAAACCCCTTTTTAACCTGGGTCAAATGGGGTGGGGGATCAAAGGTAAGAAGGAGGTGAGGCTACATCCTGTGAGCATAAGCACAACAGCACAACCCCCCTCCCGAGAACCTTTCAGTGTCCCGGGCTGCAGTCTCACTGCGAAAGCCCTCCCCGGCCCCCCACGCTGCCCCCACCCCTCCATCTAGCCCAGATACCCCCTCTCCCCCTTCCGATCCCCAGCCCCCTATCTCATTCTCTGGCTGTGGCTGAAGGCAGCAGGTCACTACGTCAGGATGTTGGACATGAACTCGTTGAAGCGCTTGGAGTACTGCTCGGGGTTCACAGTCGAGATCTCGGCCCCCGCCTGTAACACAGAGATGGATCAGGTCCAGCTCCTCAGCCCTCACAGCCGCTGCTCTGCACCGGGCCCGGGTGTTCAGGAGCCTCGGGCTCAGCATCAGAGCTGCGTACAACCCTGTGGACGGGGCCCAACTGCCCTGGCCCCCCCGATTTCCAACCTCAGGGATGCACCCACTAACAGAGGCAAGTGGTGGGGAGGTAGCAGAGACTCCCGGTTTCTGTGGGAGCTGTTGTTTGGAGGAGAGCAGCTGGAAGCCTCTGGGGAGGGGGCCTCTGGGGCGGAGTGTGGACGCGTAAACAGCTATTGCCGGCAGGCAGCGAGGCGCACCGCACGCCTGGCAGCCGGGGAAGAGGCACCAGTGGGCGCAGAGTCCCGAGGGCCAGAGCGAAGGGAAAAACAAGTTGGCATATCATCCAGGGGTGGAATAGAGATGGCAGAGTGAACACCCGGCAACCTGGCAGGCTGCCCTTCCTGTGTCCTGCCCTGGGAGGGGTGGGTGTGTGTCTCCTTAAAGCAGGAGGCCTGAGAGTCAGAGGGCCCACCCCCTGGGCCGGCTGAAGACGGAGAACTCACCCCATGTTTCACGGTTTTGGCTGCATGTGCCGCTTTCTTCTTAGCGTCGTACGGTGTGAGGATGTCAATGATGGCCATGAAGTAGACCTCCTTCTTGGGGGAACCTGGAGGGGAAACAAGCAAGGGGAAGAGGTGGCAAAGGGGAGAGCAGCAAGTAGCTGGGTC
Source organism: Lasiurus cinereus (assembly GCA_011751065.1). Lineage (NCBI taxonomy): Eukaryota > Metazoa > Chordata > Mammalia > Chiroptera > Vespertilionidae > Lasiurus > Lasiurus cinereus. The sequence continues at coordinate 1,743,844 of JAAGEH010000016.1, read as the reverse complement.
CCTAGCCCCACAGAGGTGAGATCCAGATCGATCCCTAACGTTTTGGATCTGAGGCGGGGGGGAATGGTTAATGGGATCCTCAGAAGCTTTCATAGTTTTTAAAAATTATTATTGCTGAAACCGGTTTGGCTCAGTAGATAGAGCGTCGGCCTGCAGACTGAAGGGTCCCGGGTTCGATTCTGGTCAAGGGCATATATCTTGATTGCGGGCACATCCCCAGTAGGGGGCGTGCAGGAGGCGGCTGGTCAATGTCTCTCATCAATGTTTCTAACTCTATCCCTCTCCCTTCCTCTCTGTAAAAAAATCAATAAAATATATATTTTTAAAAATTATTATTGATTCCATAGAGAGTTCAGCAGACAGACAAACATCAATGTGAGAGAGAAACATCAATCAGCCGCCTGCCTGGGAATTGAACCCTCCACCTTCTGGTATATGAGACCACCCTCCAACCAACTGAGCCACACCGGCCAGCACCTCGTATCTCTTAGCGTATTTGATCTTCACAGTGCCCTGTGGGGTTGACATGAGGATTTTTATAAAGTTTTATTCATCCCAGGAGTCAGAACTATGCCTCAAATATCCAGGACAAGCAGGGTCGGTAAGAAAGGCCTCACGGAGAACCCCAGGCCCAGATGACAGGGTTACTGGTGGTGACTCAGTGTGGGAGCTGGAGGCAGAAAGAGGCCGCGTCAGCAGTTCTTGAAGGAGGTGGAACCCAGAGACCCACGGAGACGCTAAACAATGGGCCCAGGTGGGAAGGACGAGAGCCAGCGGTGGGCGGGGCCGGCACAGGCTCCCACTTACTGTCGTGGCTTTTCATGGCATAAACATCCACCGAGGGGTCGAACTCCCCGGGCCCGAAGAACCGGGGGAAGCTGAGCAGGTTGCCGGGGCTGTCGGGGGGCGTGCCGTAGGAGCAGAGCAGGTTGCCCATGCCGTCATTCTCGCACTCCTCGTCCTCGGCCCGCTCCTCCACCTCCATCTCCTCCTGCTCTGCCCGGTCCACGTCGTGGATGCCCACCAGCAGGCTGTAGTCCATGATCTTCAGCTGGGCCAGAAACTGGGGGGAAGGAAGACAGAAGTTACACGGGACCTCTCTGGCCTCCAGAAAGGGGAGAAAGCGTTCCTTTCAGCTCAACTCTCCGATTCGGAAACACGGGAGAATGCGCCATCGGAGCCGGTGCTCAGAGAGGAAGACAGTCATTCATTCCACCAGGGCAGGCGCTGCAGCGTCCGCAGTGGACAGGGGCCTCCCCGGGAAAGGGCTGAGACAGCCTGGCGGACGAGGAGGTCAGCGGGCAGCGGCTGGGGAAGGAGGCAGAACAAGCAGGAGGAGGGAACAGCGGGCCGCCTGGGACTAGAAGCCGTGGCCAGTGTGAGGAAAGGCATGATGGAATCCGCGCTGTGGAGGAGGCCGGATGGACGCAACACAGCAGTGCCTTTCAATCAGGAGTCAATCCATTCTGAGTCCTATGTCAATTTAGTGGGCTGAGACCAGGACTTGTAAAATTATCATTAGATACTATAAAATGGAAATAAAAGCTCTGGCCGGGTATCTTAGTTGGTTAGGATCATCCTGATGCATCAAAGTTGTGGGATCACTCTGCAGGCAGAGCACAATACAAGAAGCAACTAATGAATACATAAATAAGTGCAACAACAAATCAATGTCACTCGCTCTCTCTTCCTCTCTACCTCCATTCCGCTAAAAATGAGTAAAAATATAATGAAAAATAGAGTACATAACATGAAGTAAAGGTAGATAGTATTTCAGGGAGTGTGTGTGTGTGTGTGTGTGTTTTGGGTTGCAGGTAAAATGTACTTCTCATGGGGTAATAGGCAAAGTTTGAAAAAATATGCAATTCAGCTTCTTTCTACTCAGGGTAAAAATGGGGGGAAAAATTAAAGGAAGCACGATATAAGAATGACAGAGCCAACCAACATCCTGAATCTTCCCTCAAGGTCAAAAAGGCTGTGTGGGGCAGGGGGGATGCGGGAGCCCGCCCCTTCCCCTGTGGCTTCCTCTTGCGGGTTCTCAGTCTCCATCTGTATGAGTGCTGTGAGTAGAAGGGTCTCAGGTCTCCTGATGCAGCTCCAGGTCTCAGAGAAGAACAGAGTGTGGGAATGATGCAGGATGGACATGGTCAGCCAGCATTCCAGTCTGGCTAATAGACCAGAGTTGCTGATTCAAATCCTCCACGAACCAGCCAGCAGCCACCAGCAACCACACACCAGGTGACAAACTGAGCCTGTAGCACCTCGAACCTGTCTGACTGACCACTGTGACTTGGAACTAGGAGGAGAAGGACAATAGGCCAGAGAGGCTTTGCACACAGGCCCAGACACAAGTCAAAGCACAAGAAGCCCTGACACACAGATCAGCAGAAGCTCCTCGAGGGAGAAAGGTGGGGGCACCCTTCCAAGCCCCTGGACAAAGCCTCTCAAGGCCTCGGGGAAGAGAGAGTCCCTGAACCATACCCCCTCCTATCTGCTTGAGAACATTTATAAAGCAACATGTAAGTGTGAACGAATTCTGTAAACTGCCTTTAAAAATTCTTAGCAGCAGAGTAAGGAGAAAAGCAGAAAGGGAGGAGAAAGACTGAACGAACTGAACATCAGAATAAAGGCACAAGTAGGGAATGATTAAGGAAAGCTTCCCAGCAAAAGAAGTCTGTAGCCCTAGCAGGTTTGGTTCAGTGGATAGAGTGTCAGCCTGCAGACTGAAGGGTCCCAGGTTTGATTCCATTCAAGGGCACATGCCTGCGGGCTCGGTCCAACCTACAGGAGGCAGCCAATCAATGATTCCCTCTCATCATTGATGTTTCTCTGTCTCTTCCTCTCCCTTCCTCTCTGAAATCAATACAAATATTTTTTAAAAAGAAGTCTGTAAAGCTCATGTTCACAGCAGCATTAGTCACAATGCCACTAGGTGCCCAGACATCTGTGTGTCTGTGAGGATGCTATGGATGAACTGACATTTGAGTCAGTAAAGTGAGGGAAGGAGATTGCCTTCCCTAAGGCCGGTGGGTCTGAGGCCTGAACAGAACAACACGGCGGATCCTCCAGTGAGTCACAGGGAACTTCCTCGGCCTGCCTCTCAGCTGGGACATGTTTTTCCTCTCCACCTGTGGACTGAAACATGCACTCCTTCTGGGCCTTGAGCCTGCCAGCCTCCAGACTAAAACAATACCATCAGCGCTCCTGGGGCCCTACCTGGCCACTGTGGGTGTTGGAATTTGTCAGGCTCTGTAGTCATGGGAGCCAATTCCTTATAATAAACATCTTTCCATCTGTCAATCAATTTATCTACCTCTTTACACGCTTCTGGTTCTATTTCTCTGGCGAATCTTAACTAATATACCGAATGTCCCTGGAGGATAAACGGGTAAACAAAAGGCACGTGTACTGTCAGGACACACACAGTGGAGTTACTCAGCCTTAAGGAGGAAGGCCATTCTGACACATGCTACAACATGGATGAACCTTCATGGCATTATGGTAAGTGAATTAAGCCGCTCAGAAAGAGCAAGTACTTCCTTTATATGAGCTTCTAGAGGAGTCCATTTCATAGAGACAGAAAGAATGGTGCCTGGGATTAGGGAGAAAGGGCAATGGGAACTGCCCTTCCAGCAGGGGAGGCAGGCATGATGCAGCAGCTACACCATGGATTAACCCATTAACCACAGTGTGCCGAGTGGTGCGGGAGAGGACGCAGGACACTGAGAGCCCGAAGCACAGGGAGGGACCTGGATTGGAGAGGACGGTGGCCAAGGCCTGCTTCCAGAAGAAAAAGTTCTGGAGATGGATGGTGATGGCTGAACAACATGAATGCACTTAATGGCACTGAAATGTACACTTAAAAATGGTTCAGATGATAAACTTGATGTTACACATATTTTACCATAATAGAAAAATAAAACAAAAGTTTTTTAAGTATATAGGGTTTGGTTTGAATGCACAGGCTCCCAGTTCACATAACTAGAAGGAGACAGCCATCCTGTGGTGCAGATATCGCAGCCACTATTAACACATGGCTCGGAGCTTCTCCACAACAAGTCCCACACTACCAGGTCCCTAGGTAAGCGGACACGCATGGTTGGTGGATCTGAGCCAGGAACACGCATGATTGGTGGGTCTCGAGAGCTGGTTTCCTGTTGCTCTGATGGCCGCTGCCCCCTCCACTATGGGAACCAGCAGGAAGGAATCCGGAAGGAGTTTGAGAAAGGTGTTGGAGCAGATAACTAAGTTACCAGGTGCCACGGGCACAAACTGTGTCCCCAAATGGAAGGTTCACTTGCACCAGCTTTAGGTGCAAAGAGCTACCCCCTCTGCTCAAATCACCACTCCTTCTTCCGTCTAAACTCTTGGAAAGTAGTGAATTCAATGTTTCTTAAAGAGGCCCCTGCTCTGGGGACAAGAGGAGAGACCATGCTCAACCAGGTGAAACCGAGTTCATCAGTACCTCCACGTCCCGTTTCAGTTTTTCCAGGAAGTTCTTTTTACTCTCCTCTCCCACGTGCAGCTTCTGCCCCTCGTTGAGGAAGTCGTTGTCTTTAAATGTCGGCAAGTCCTTGGCCTGGGAGAACAGCAGCAGTGTTAGCCGCGCAGGCTGATTCCTTCACCCCAAGGACCCTGCTGGGGCAACGGCACAGAAAGGGGGGGAGCTATACAGCATAGGGCCAACAGCCAGCACTGAGGCTGCAGCCTCAGGCTTCGGGCAGGCAGGGATGGCGAATGTGGGGCACATGTCCAACACTGACCACAGCCTGCCTTCTGGTGGAGCCTGGGCTACCTCGGGGGTCAGGCAGCCACCCCCTGATTCAGGATGGGCCATGACCTGGGTACCGCCAGCCCTCCAGGACGACGAAGAGCCCCGAAAGGGCGAGCTCAAAGGCTGAAGACAAAGGAGGTGCCGAAACCGGTTTGGTTCAGTGGATAGAGCGTCGGCCTGTGGACTGAAAGGTCCCAGGTTCGATTCCGGTCAAGGGCGTGTATCTTGGTTGTGTGCATATCCCCAGTAGGGGGCGTGCAAGAGACAGCTGGGCAATGTCCCTCTATCATCGATGTTTCTAGCTCTCTATCCCTCTCCCTTACTCTCTGTAAAAAAATCAATAAAAATTTTTTTTTTAAAAAAAAAAAGGAGGTGAGGCTGAGAGTAGGCAGGTGCTCAGTGACACCAAGCTCCGGCAGACACACATCTGGGAAGTGGACTAGGGGCTGTGATAGAGGAAGGGACAGGATGGCCAAGCCAACTCATTCCCACTTGATCCGCGTGGCCCCAGCATACCTTCTCCTTGTCACTCGCTTCTCTGGCCACAGTGGAACCCTGAAAGGAAAGAGCCATCAGAAGTCCGGCAGTCCCGTTGGCGGGAGAGCATGCCCAGTCTTTGGGGAGAGGCCGCAGTGAAGGGAAGTAGGTGGACAGAAGCCTAGAGACGCCAGGAGGCCGCAGCTCGCTCACTTTCTGTCACAGACCGTCTACAGAGCTCTGGCTACATCCTCGTCCCGCTCAGGTGACAGGACTGTGCCAAGAGTCCAGTGCCTGCCCTGCAGGGACTGCCCTTCCAGCAGGGAAGGCAGGCGGTAAGCAGCAGCTCCACCATTAACCACAGTGTGCCGAGTGGTGCGGGAGGGGACACAGGACACTCTGAGAGCCCGAAGCCCTGGACTGGAGAAGGACGTGGCCAAGGCCTGCTTCCAGAACAAGTGATGCCGGAGCTGAGCTCAGAGGGTGTGCAGGAAGAATGAGGTGGGGAAGGTGGAGGCAGAGAAAGGGCAGGGAATATGGAAATAATTCAGCAGCCTGTGTGGGCCCTCGGGGAAGAGGGGAGCACAAACCCCGAGGGGCTGGCCCGGAAACCAGGGCCGCTGCAGCCGGGGACAATGGGGAAGGCGCCCGGTGAAGTCAGGAAGTGGGTGTGAGAGCAGCGAGCGCTGTGGGTGGCAGGCATGGTGCTGACTTCGGCGCCTAGAAATGCACTGTGCGGTCAGTCCACAGCGCCTGGGCAGATGCCATGTGTGTGCGTCTAGAGCAGCCTGATCCATCCCACTGCCAGAGTATCCATCTCTCTATATAAAAGTCTAAACAACTGGCTGACCGGCCAGTAGCTATGACACACACTGACCACCAGGGGGCAGACGCTCAACGCAGGAGCTGCTGAGCTGTGGTCACTGGCAGCTGCAGTCACTTGGCAGCTGCAGTGCTTGGGTGATGCTCCCGGAACCAGAGAGGAGGGAAGACTGATTCCGGGGTGCATCACCCTCTCGCAATCCGGCACTCCTCAGGGGATTTTGGAAAGCCGGTTTCGGCAGAATCCCTGACAGCCAGGCTGAGGGACCCCACCAGTGCATGAATCTGTGCACCGGGCCTCTAGTTGTTACAGAAAAGTGGTGCAGTGGGGGCTTAAGTAACCTCCCGTCACTGTCACCTGGACGTCACACAGCCTGTGGCCACAAGAACTGGACAATCAACTCCAGAGCCACCTGTCCGTGCCGTGTATGTGCTGGCTCTCCCGTCATGTGGCAGTTGGAGCCGGGCCCTTCCCGAGCCCCGGAGGAGAGCACCCACCGAGCTGGGAAACACAGAGCCCCTTACCTTGAGGTCGTACTTGCGGTGCACAGTGAGCCGATGGCTGAACACATTCCTGGTGACCACCATGTAGGTCTCCACGCCATCCACGGTCAGGCGGTACATGCCCAGGAACTGGGGCAACAGGGTGTTTCCGTGGCACTCCACTATGAACTAGGAAGGAAGGCAGGGAGGCTAAGGAGCACAGGAAGGTGCCAGGGCGGACGGGCCCTCCCAGGCTACACCACCCCCTGCCTGGGATTCTAAGCCGGGTTAGGTGAAGTCTCGGGGTTCCTTAGACTTATAACAGGCAGTAGCCATCCCCGCCCTCAACTGGCATGACAGAGCGCGAGGCTGAGCAGGCAGTGCAGAGCCCTTTGGTTGTATTGCTGGGGTTCGTCTGTAGGAAAATCACCAGTCTAGGCGGGCACCTCCTCTGCGCTGCGGCCTGAAGTGGGGAGCCACAGGGCAGAGAGGGGCTGCAGGAGCAGGCTGAGCTCTGGCTGTCTGGGAAAACAGAATGCTCCCCACCACAAGCTCTCCCCCTGGCCACGCCCCAGGGGTTTCGACTGTGATTCTCCCAAGACTAGACGTCCCTGTCACCACCTCTCAGGTGCCCCGAGAGCAGCCAGCTCTCCCTGAAGACGCAAGCAGGCGAGGGCGGGCACTCAGATAATCCGCCGCCCTCCCCGCACCCCGCATGCACAGGCTCCACGTGAGGGGGGAGGAGGAACGGGAAGAAAAGCAGCCCTGCTGGGCCGCCCGGACCTCTTTCAGAAGAAACGGGTGTGAAAACTCCCCAACTCTGGCAAGCAGCAGCCGAGATCGACCGAAGGACTTGCATGCATGCATGTAAGCATAACCCTGGACACAGACACCAGGGGGGAGGGCGTGAGCGGGAGGTGGAATGGGAGGTGAAGGGGGGATGAAGACACATGTAATAACTTAATCAAGAAAGAAAACAGCCAAAACGGGTTTGGCTCAGTGGATAAAGCGTTGGCCTGTGGACTGAAGGGTCCCAGGTTCGATTCCGGTCAAGGGCATGTACCTTGGTTGCAGGCACATCTCCAGTGTGGGGCGTGTAGGAGGCAGCTGATCGATGTTTCTCTCTCGTGGATGTTTCTAACTCTCTATCCCTCTCCCTTCCTCTCTGTAAAAAATCAATAAAATATATTAAAAAAAAAAAAAGCAGCAGCAGCAGCTGTTCAACTGGGACAGAGTCAGGAACAGGCCTTCGTCCCTCCCTTTAAGTTTCTCCTCACAGACCCCCGGTGCCAGGAGGGCCACGTGCGTGGTGGTCAGGAAGCATCTGCTGTTCCCAGAGGACCCAGCTCTCTCCAAGCCCCCCCTCAGGCTCGCTCCCTCTTCCCACCCGCCCGCTACGGTCCAGGCTCGGGACTCACCATACCTGGTGGTACTTCTTTAGGATGTTGTGCATCTCTGCCACATCCTCGCTGGAAACCGTCTTGATGACAAAGCGCCGGTCGTAGGTGGTGAGGAAACGCGTGCCACACCGGCCCTGGCTGTCACTGTTGATGGGGGCGCTGCGTGTCACCGAGTTCTGAGGGACCGAGACAAAAGTGAGCTGGTCACGGGAGGGGAGCGGGACTCTGAGTCTTTGGTTATGGGTCATTGCTCTAAAGCCAAGGACACTGAGAGAGATGGGACCTTACTGGCCCTTTTACTCCCGGGAAGGTCCTCTCTCTCCCCAAAGTCTTCCTTATGAGTGACAAGAGCTGGTCCCAGTCTTTGACTGCGATGGGCAGAGGGTTTGCTGTGAAATACTTCCTTTCTTTCTGAACCAGACAGCTACCTCCCCGTTAGGGACCTGGGTTCTCATCCTGCCACTCGCATGGGATGTGACCCACTTCTCTACCCCCGAGTTTCCCCACCTGGGACACCACGAGGAGGCAGAGCGAAGTGATGTTCCCAGTCTCATAGGATGACAAAAACAAAGCTCAGGAAACATTCAAGAGGCCTCGCCTAAATAAACGATAGACACAGTGGTCTCTCCTCCCTGTGTGTACCCTGAAGCTAGGAAACCCTTCCCAAGCAGGAAGTAGGTCCTACCTCTCTGCCCAACACCTCTGCCTTCCCCTCAAACTCCGGCTTATCTGCACGGGGCGGGGCTTTTCTGGATTGGAGGGGGACGGTGGCCCAGGCCCCACCAGTGTGTGTGCATCTAGAGCAGCCTGTCCCCTCCCGCTGCCAGGAGTCACAGAGCATCATCTCTCTATATAAAAGCCTAAGCAACCAGCCCACTGGCCCACCGGCCAGTAGCTATGACATGCACTGACCACCGGGGGCAGACGCTCAACGCAGGAGCTGCTGAGCTGTGGTCACTTGGCAGCTGCAGTGCTTGGGTGATGCACCCGGAACCAGAAAGGAGGGAAGCCCGAAAATCATCTCGCAATCCAGGACTCCTGGGGTCCCATCCCATTAGGATCAGAGAGCTGTGGGAGCCTCAAGAAGAGCAGGGGAAGGTGAGGCAACCAAAGGGATGTGTTCACCAGGCAAACACTGGGAAAGGCCTTTGGGAGCAAGACAGGGGGGTAAATACCAAGAAACACACAGTGATCGGCTCACAGAAGCGTCTCCTCTCTCAGCCCTTTCCTCATCTCTTACCTGGGACCCGCCTCTTCACCTTCCCCTAAAGCCTCCTCATGAGAAGAGAGCACCACAAAAGTCTGAAGTGGCGAGGGGCTCTCTACACTAAAGGAGCACCCCCCCCAAAACAGGGTGTCCCCAGTCCAGGGTGTCCCCAGCTACGTGACTGAGGGCCTCGCTCCCCAGCCTGGTCCTTCTACCCGGAAGATGGAGAGGCCTCAGGCCCAGTGAGAAGACTAGCTGTACCCCTGCCTCTTTTTCAGGCAGCATTTTCTTTCTTTTTTTTAAAATATGTTTTATTGATTTTTCACAGAGAGGTAGGGAGAGAGAAAGTCAGAAACATCGATGAGAGAGAGACATCGACCAGCTGCTTCTTGCACGCCCCCTACTGGGGATGTGCCCGCAACCAAGGTTCATGTCCTTGACTGGAATCGAACCTGGGACCTTTCTCTACACAGACCGATGCTCTATTCACTGAGCCACACCCGTTTCGGCCAGGCAGCGTTTTCTGACTCTAAATCACTGGTAGTCTCAGAGGACAGAGTCCCCCATTAAACACCATCCCCCTGCCCCTGTTTCAGTCGTGAGCACCATCATCTGCCCACAAGGCTGTCGGAGAAAAAATGCAGACGCTGAGAGGATGTGGTTAGACGGCCGAGGGGAGGGGAAGGAGCCACAGTGGAAGGAAGAGGTCCGAGCAGGTCCCCTGGGTGGCAACCGTGGCAAGAAGTTTTCAGAAAGTCTCAGCTGCAATCAGGTCATGATTTCACTTAAGATTTGTTCCCAGCCGAGGGGGCTGGAGTGCCTCCCAGGACCTCTCAGACCTTCCTGCTCCCCAAGCCCCTGGCATCTCCTCCTCTCACGCCCTCTCACCCTCCTCTTCAGGACACACATCTCGGCAGGAGACCTTGTAGCGTGGAGGAGAGAGGTGAGGGAGACGCACCCATCTGCTTGTCCTGGGGAAGGCTGGCTGGAAGTGGGTGGAGGAGTTACAGTGTTTTAAAGACTGGGGCACCCGTGTTAGATTTCCCCAGGGTGTGCACTCCTGTCCCCCGACAATGGAAAGTCAGCCAGATGTCTCACTGCTACGAAAGTGAAGGGGAGACTCTCCACCAAAGGCTGTCTACCGAGGGAGGAAGGTCCAGGGAGGGTGCGAGGTGGGGAAGGGACAGACACCACAGACTGTAAGTTGCACTAAAATGTCCCCGATATGGGGATTCATTCCTCCCCATGGCACAAAGTCCTCCGGGACGTGATCACCCCCTGCAGGGGGCAGTTTCCCGCCATGCCTTGCCCCCTCCCAGCATCAGGATGGGGACAAGTTTAGGAGGTGGCACTCCCACCTGGCAGGAGATACACTCCCCTTAAAGTCTTCTTTATCTGTCTTACGTGCTTTAAGAGCCTCATCTCTGGCTGGCAACAACTCTCTCGCTTTTAAGTCAAATTATGAAGGAGGAGGCTTCTTCAGTCTACGCTGGGAATGCAGCCCAACAGGAAGCAGCTTCTGCAACCCCTCTCCCTCCCAAGGAGCCGGTGAGGCATCACAGGAAGCACGTCTAAGGCCCTCACCCTCTAAGAGCCACCAACGTAGAAAAAGACTGCCAGGGCTGGAGAAGCATGGCAGGGAGACCCAGCCCGGGGACAGGAGACGCTTTCTTCTCTACGGGTCCTGGGGCTTCCTGGGCCCCCTCCCCCTGCTACTCCTTCCGATTCTGCAAAGACACCTGTACCTGGTAATCCTGGTCGTCAATCCCAAATCGTTCCCGAAGATTTCGAAACACCATGGGGCAGTACTCCTTAAACTTGAAGCGGCTGGGGAGGTTCTCCCTGGGGAAAAGCAGAGACAGGTCTTTGTGAACATCTTGCTTACTTTTTTAATTTTTATTTTATTTTTTTGATTTTTTACAGAGAGGAAGGGAGAAGGATAGAGAGTTAGAAACATTGATGAGAGAGAGAGACATCAACCAGCTGCCTCCTGCACGCCCCTACTGGGGATGTGCCTGCAACCAGGATACACGCCCTTGACCGGAATCGAACCTGGGATCTTTCAGTTTGAAGGCTGACGCTCTATCCACTGAGCCAAACCGGTTTCGGCCATCTTGCTTATCTTAATTCTCACTTCAGAACTCTCAAAGTGTGGCCCATGGATTACCGGGATCTGAACCATCTGCAGTGCCTAAAACGTAAGGTTCTAGCCTCCAGAAATTCAGGAGGTGAGCCTGGAAAGCTTCTTTTTTGTAATTTATTGTTTTTAATATATTTTATTGATTTTTTACAGAGAGGAAGGGAGAGGGTCAGAGAGCTAGAAACATCGATGAGAGAGAGACATCGATCAGCTGCCTCCTGCACGCCCCACACTGGAGATGTGCCCGCAACCAAGGCACATGTCTTTGATCGGAATCGAACCTGGGATCTTTTAGTCTGCAGGCCAACGCTCTATCTACTGAGCCAAACCGGTTTCAGCTATTTTTTTTAAATACATTTTTATTAATTTCAGAGAGAGAGAGAGAGAGGGAGAGAGACAAACATCGATGAGAGAAAAACATCAACATCCATCGGCTGCCTCCTGTACGCCCCAGCTTCTAGAATAAGATGATGTTATTGGCAGAAAGAGGGCACTAAGGGACATTTTCAAATCAAGCTTCTCCTCCCAGCTAACAGTCTGAGAATGGTGGGGTGACAGAGCCCGGCTGGTGAGGTGGTGAGGACTGTGGAACAATGAGAGTGGAACCAGGATTCAAATGCAGAAAGGAAGAGAGTGTGAGCAGCAAACAGTTTCTGGGGTGACCCATCTATATATATATATAAAAGCCTAATATGCAAATTTCCCCTCAGGAGTTCAATCCAGAGACCAGGAGTTCAATTGTTTGTTATGACGTGCGCTGACCACCAAAGGGCAGCACAGAACAAAGGAGGGCCCCAGCCAGCAGCGGGCAGGAAGGCCCCAATCAGCCCTGAGAGCAGGCCAGGCCTAGGGACCTACCCATGCATGAGTTTCGTGCCCCAGGCCTCTGGTAGGAGGATAAAAAGCAAGGTCTCCAAAAGGCTTAGACTAAATCCCAATCTGTGCCAGGTGAACTGGCTGCTTCAACAAAGCCTGAGACAACCTCCAGGCCCCAGTGTTAATCCAAGCAGCCACAAGGAACAAAAGTGAGAATGACTGTGGATAGCGCCTCGGGCACCATGCTCAGCCTGTTGATCACAGTTGGAGAGACGAGAGCCTGGTGCATCCCAGGCCAGAACCACGGCAGGCAGCTTCTTGCCTCAGATGAAGGTAAGAAAGGGCCACTACTTTCAGCCTCAGACTAGAGAGCTCAGCTCCGGAGCAGCTCACGTCGTAGACTGGCCCTCGATGAATCACGCCGGGCAGAGCCACATGCCCCCGGGCCACGGGAGGTGGGCCGATAAAGGAATGAGATGACAAGACAGCTGGGCGAGAGGCCCGTACCGAATGCATTTTTCAAGCCAGTTTTCCAGCTCTGTGCCCCAGGTGTCGCTATTACACCCTGCCAGGTGCTGGCTTGCCCGCCTTACACAAGGTTTCGGAAGTTCTCTGCTTTAAGGGAAAGGATTGCCCACAAAACTTGAGTCCACTCGCCCTGACCGGTTTGGCTCAGTGGATGGAGCATTGGCCCGCGGACTGAAAGGTCCCAGGTTCAATTACGGTCAAGGGCAAGTACCTTGGTTGTGGGCACATCCCCAGTAGGAGGTGTGCAAGAGGCAGCTGATCTGTTTCTCTCTCATTGATGCTTCTAGCTCTCTATCCCTCTTCCTTCCTCTCTGTAAAAAAAATCAATAAAATGTATTTTTAAAAAATTTTTTTTAAATAGTTCTAAAAAGCCCTACCCGGTTTGGCTCAGTAGATAGAGTGTCGGCCTGGGGACTGAAAGGTCCCAGGTTCGATTCTGGTCAAGAGCATGTACCTTGGTTGCAGGCACATCCCCAGTAGGGGGTGTGCAGGAGGCAGCTGATCCATGTTTCTAACCCTCTCCCTTCCTCTCTGTAAAAAATCAATAAAATAATTTTAAAAAAAAATTTCAAAAATTGTTCTAAAAAACAACAACAACAACAAAAAAAACGAGTCCACTCAACAGGCAACTTACTTATTGAAGAGATGGTTATCCACCTTGATCTTGCTGTATGCTTTGAAGTCATCTGGCATTAGCATGACGGGAACAGGGACATTGCTCAACTCATTGATCTGCAAAGCAAAGGCAAAGTGATGTTCGCAGCTCGGAGGCCTCAGCCTCAGCCTCAGACAGACAATATGCCACCATGTGGATGCCACCCTCTCACCAAACACATGCTCATGGATTCCCTCCCTGTCTTTATTCCTGCTCTTCTCTCCCCACCTCCTCTCCATCCACTGAAATCCTCCCCACCTGGTATGGTCCAGCTCAGAAGGTGCCCCTTCCATAAATCTTTCCACGATTCTGGATCACAAATGTTCTTTCTCGCGCTAGAATTCCTGATGTGTCCATCTTTTCCCACCTCACAGCCTCGCCCATTTGAGGTCAATGCTTATAAACCTCCTAAGTCTGCTAGAGTATAACCTAGGCAAGCCCGCAGTATTGATCTTTGTAAGCAAATGTCATCTAACTGGTCTTGGGGAGGGGGGTCTGTAGTACTGGGCCCCGGGATGTGCATATAGCATATTGTCAAATGCAATAATGGACCAAGGAGTAAATGTCACCCAACCGACGTGAGTATTGAGGCCTTTGAACTCCTTCATACAAACTGTGGGTCACTCAAGAAATCAGATCAGGCCCTGGCCAGGTAGCTCAGTCGTTTAGAGCATTATCCCAATATGCCAATTTTTGGGGTTCAATCCCAGTCAGGGCACATACAGGAAACAACCAATGAACGCATAAATAAGTGGAAAATACCCTCCCTCCCACCACCACCACCACCACACACACACACACACACACACACACACACACACACACACTTTTCCTCTCTCAAAAAAAAGAGAGAGAGAAATCAGCTAGGGCAGGAAAAGAACTGGGTGTATAACTCATCTCCAAAGTAAAGGATTCCATTTAGAGTGAGCAGAAGAGGTAGAGAGAGCTGGCCCGGGTCACTCTGACGCTCCTGATTAAAGCAGGGCCAGTGCTTAAAGCTGGGCCCTGCCTTATGATAACCGGAGGGTAGGCGGGAGGGAGAGATGGGGGTGCTTTGCCCCCCACGGCAACATACCTTCTCATTGTCTTTCACGCCCCTTGAGGGAGCTGCAGCTGGGACAGGGAGCTGGCTCCCCATTGGTGCAGAACTGAGGGCAAACCCTCCGCTTCCCCATTCCCCGTCCGCCAATTAGTGGGCTAATTAGCCCCAGATGTCCTCTCCCAGCACAGCAGAGTATTTGACATTTGACCCTCAACCCAGTTGCCACTAATGCAGTCAGGATTTTACGGCGGAAACTTCAGGCCCGACTTAATGGATGGGGGGAAGGGAGAGCACAGCCTGGGTCTCCCAGATCCTTCCCTTGCAAACCCTATTATGCCAGTGAGGCCCCGCGTGGCAATGAGGGAATGACCTAGAGCCATTAATGAGGGCTCCTCCAGAACCATAAACCAGGGGAAGTGGCATTTAATTTGCTGCCCCTTTTATGTTCCAGACCATTTTTATTTAGAAAATATCTGAAGATAGAGGAAGCTCAGGTTAATGCAGTAACTGCACTGGGGAATGGTACCTCTCTGGAGTGGGAACAGCCAATGGACATGCGGGGAAATTAAGAAAGGCCGAGAGCCGAAACCGGTTTGGCTCAGTGGATAGAGCATCGGCCTGCGGACTGAATGGTCCCAGGTTCGATTCCGGTCAAGGGCATGTACCTTGGTTTCGGGCACATTCCTGCTTGGGGGTGTGCAAGACGCAGCTGATTGATGTTTCTAACTCTCTATCTCTCTCCCTCTCTGTAAAAAATCAATAAAATATATTAAAAAAAAGAAAAAAGAAAGGCCGAGAAAGTATGGGGAAGAGGAGGGACAGCAGGGTAGTGGGAACTGGCAGTGGGGCTGGGGAAACTGACTAGTACAGATACAGGAATATATACTGTAGGTTCTATTGGTAGAAAGTTCTAGAACAGGAATCTACAGTGGGAGAAATCCACTAAGAGGTGGCCTGGGCTGGCCAGGAGGGAGCTAATTGTAAAGGAACCTGAGAGCTGTGATAGAAACGCTCTCTATGTTGTTTGGCGTGATGATTACACGAATAGATAGACATTTGTGGAAACTCATCAACCTGTACTTAAAATGTCCAGCCTCCAGCTCTGTGCTGCCTGCCACTGGGTAACGGGCCACACACACACACACACACACACACACACACAGCCACCCCAGGTCCCACGCCAAGGGGTGCACACCAGGGAACCTGATTGTTAAGAGCATGCCTATGGAGGAAAGCATTCCACTTCCTTGCTTCTCTGCCAAAAGGAACAATGCATGGCGGTGCCCCACTTCCTCCTTCCTGGCATAGCGAGCTCGGCGCTGGGAGTTAAAGAAGCTCATGGCTCTTCCGCAGTTCTGCCTTTTCTAGCTCATACCATCATGCTAGAAAGAACGTACCGGTGGCTCAGAGTATGGTTTGACACCAAAATGTTCTCGCACGTGCGACTAACGGATTCTGGGTTGGTCTCTTGTCCAAGCTCAGGGCCAAGGCCAGGGCTTGATACTAGAGAACTAAGAAAGACTAAATCGCCCAAACCGGTTTGGCTCAGTGGAAAGACTGAAAGGTCCCAGGTTGAATTCCAGTCAAGGGCATGTACCTTGGTTGCGGGCACATCCCCAGTAGGGGGCGTGCAAGAGGCAGATGATTGATGTTTGTCTCTCACCGATGCTTCTCTCTATCCCTCTCCCTTCCTCTCTGTAAAAATTCAATAAAATATATTTAAAAAAAAAAAGACTAAAGCATTTGCTTGAGAGGGGTCAGTGGCCCCTGAGCCAGGAGGAAATATCCTAACAGAAGCTGTTCAGGAATGCTCTATTCCCCACTCCTCTCTGAACTCTTAGGGCAGCAGACTTTGAAAGGTTGGTAAGCTGGTTAGTTTATGGCTCTCCTTCCCTCTCTATTCTAGACTCCACCACCTAACAGTGGGAAATTTCTGAGATAATACATTGGTCAACAATCCACACATCTGAACTATGTAGATCCACCCCTCATTTCTCCGGGACCACATGTATGATTCACTCCAGGGATTAGCTGTACCTCTTTATTTTAGTTGTGCTAAACTTTTTTATCCCCTGAGTCCTATTCAATTTCAATGGAACCAGCACTTACTGAAATTCCTACTACATGCTTCATGTATGTTAGGGAAGCGGGGCCATGCAGTGGGGGGGAACGCGGTGTACATTACAGTAGGAGGCTGACCCTCTTCTCAGGGAAAGAGACAAACCCACGCTCCAGTGAAAGTGGAAGTCAAGTTGTATACCAGCCCGTGAGAACAAAGGCACGGGCTGTTCCGGGCAGGGAAGGGCGAGGTTAGTATGGGCAGAGTCACACTCTTAGCCTCACACATCAGGCTAGAACAGGGCACCTCATGCCCCTTCTGCTACTGCCAAGGGCACTTGACACTGGAAGAATCTACAAGATCGTGTTACACCCCGGCTTAAAACCCTCCCGGGTTCATCACCCTCAGGGTAGTTTTAACTCCTTCCCCCCTAAGGTCTTCCCTGATCTGGCTCACACTCTGCCAAACTCCTCTTCAGTTTACTTTCCTGCTCCATGTAGTAAGGACCTTACTCGAGGCCCGTGGTCGGAAAACCGGGGCTCGCGAGCCACATGTGGCTCTTTGGCCCCTTGAGTGTGGCTCTTCCACAAAATACCACGGCATGGGCGAGTCTATTTTGAAGAAATGGCGTTAGAAGAAGTTTATGTTTAAAAAATGTGGCTCTCCAAAGAAATTTCAATCGTTGTAAGGTTGATATTTGGCTCTGTGGACTAATGAGTTTGCCGGCCACTGCTCTAGGCCAGTACTGTGCCGGAAGCTGGGGACACAAAAAGTGGAAAGACATATCTCTGTTTAGTTGGGCAGACAGACAAGTAGCTAATACAATGTGAGGATGCTATAGTTATAAATAAAACAGATTAAGAAATGATTGATTGGTCCGCCTGTCATAGCTCAGTGGTTGAGCATCAATTTATGATCCAGAAGGTCACGGTTCAATTCCCTGTCAGGGCACATGCCCAAGTTGCAAGATGATCCCCAGTGTGGGGTGTGCAGAAGGCAGCCGATCAATGATTCTCTCTCATCATTAATGTTTCTATCTCTCTCTCCCTTTCCTTTCCTCACAGAAATCAATAAAAATACATTTTAAAAAAAAGAAAAATGGCCCTAACTGGTTTGGCTCAGGGGATAGAGCGTCAGCCTGCAGACTCAGGGGTCCCGGGTTCAATTCTGATCAAGGCCATGTACCTTGTTTGTGGGCATATCCCCAGTAGGGAGTGTGCAGGAGGCAGCTGATTGATGTTTCTCTCTCATCGATTTTTCTAACTCTCTATTCCTCTCCCTTCCTCTCTGTAAAAAGTCAATAAAAAATATATTTTACAAAAACGATTGACTCTGCCCTGGTCCAAGTTTCTCAGTGGTTAGAGCATCAGCCCAAGAACCAAAGAATCTCGGGTTTCATTCCCAGTCAAGGGCACATACCTGGGTTTCAGGTTCAATCCCCGGCCCCTGTTGGAGGGGCATGTGGGAGGCAACTAATTGATGTGTCTCTCTCAAATCGATGTTTCTCTGTCTCTTCCCCTCCATCTCTCTTTCCCACTCTCTCTAAAAATCAATGGAAAAAATATTAACAGATAAGAATTTAAAAATAAAAAAGTGATTCTGACTGAAGAGTGAGAGTTGGTTGCTAAAGGAAGCCAGAGAGAAATATACATAAGAAAGGTCTAGAATGGTAAATCTCAAAAAAATGAGAGGAAGGGAATTCCAGGCTGTGAGAACAGTTGGAACCAAGACTCAGAGTTGTGCCTGGCCAAGGTGGCTCAGTGGTTGAGCGCTGCCCTCTGAACCAGATCAAGATTTGATTCCCAGTCAGGGCACATGCCTGGGTGGTGGACATGACCCCCAATAGAGGGTGTGCAGGAGGTAGCCAATCAGTGATTCTCTCCCATCACTAATGTTTCTCTCTCCCCCTCTCTCTTCCTCTCTGAAATAAAAATATTTTTTAATATATATATTTTTAATATATATTATTTTTAAAAGTAGACAGATAATACAGGAAAGATAGGTGAATGGTCTAGCACAGTTGTCAGCAAACTCATTAGTCAACAGAGCCAAATATCAACAGGACAACGATTGAAATTTCTTTGGAGAGCCCAATTTTTTAAACTTAGCCTTCTTCTAACGTCACTTCTTCAAAATAGACTCGCCCAGTTGTGGTATTTTGTGAAAGAGCCACACTCAAGGGGCCAAAGAGCCACATGTGGCTCGTGAACCGCAGTTTGCCGACCACAGGCCTAGCATATTATCAATTAATAAATAACATCTGCTTCTATTTATTGAATGCCTGTAAGTGGCCAGTGCTTTGTACTATTTTATATTACATTACGTATCATAATATCATTTATATTCTGTCTCTGCTATTATTTCTATACTTAAGAGTTACATAAGGTGTCATTAATTTGATTTTGTAAAACAGGTTCAAGGTGCCTCGCTCAAGGTCACACAGATAATGTGTGTAGACTCAGGACTGGCTCCCAGGCCTGACTGGGGCCAAACCCTGGGTTCTTCCTACTGTACTGTACAATCCTTCTATGGACAGCTACCTTCCCTACGGCGGTGTTTTCCTTCCCTTGTCTCTTTCCTATAATCTTCTGGGAAGGTGCTGTGCTCATTTTAGGGAAAGGGAAAATGAAACTCAAGAGAGAAAGATTACTACCCAAAAGCTATACCAACAATAAGGGGAGAGCCTGGATTAGAACTTAGGCTTGTCCACTATAGGATAAATTTGGACTCAACTACACAGGCCATGAGAAGTCTTCTCAGGTTCAAGTCTAAGAATTCACAGGATCAGATGGGTGATACAAAAATGTAATTCTGGAATCAAAGTCAAGTAAGGACTGGAAAGGGCAAAAACAATAACCAATAAGGTCATTTATGAGCCAGTACAATAGCTTAGGTGATAAACGGTGGCAGCAAGAGTAGAAGAAGGAATAAAGCTAAGAGAATCATCTAAGATCTGGCTAAATGAGAAACCAAGATGGCAGCATAGGCGAACACCTAAACTGCTGCCTCGCACAACAATTAAAAAACTACAACTAAAAGACAAAATAGACATCATCCAGAACCACAGGAAAGCTGGCTGAGTGGCAATTCTACAAATAGAAGCAAAGAGAAAAGCACACTGAGACTTAGAAGAGCTGCAAAAGGCTAAGGCACAGAGATGCACACAGAGAGGACTGGCGGCTGAGTGTGTGGCTGGCTTTCTCAAGTGGGAGAAACATGGAAGCTTCCAACTGCACTGAACTCCAGTTCCGGATGAGACTCTGGGGACCCAGACTCATTCAGGGGGAATCTGGACTGTCAGGAAAAGAGAAAAGCACACTGAGACTCAGGGGAGCTACAGGAGGCAGAGGTGTGGAGGCGCGCGAGCACAGAGAGGACTGACTGCTGAGTGCACAGCTGGCTTTCTCAAGCGGGAAGGAGACAGAAGCTCCGGACTGCACTGAACTCCAGTTCTGGGCGAGACTCTGGGAATCCAGACTCACTCGGGGGGAATCTGGACTGTCTGGCAGTGGGCGAAACTCAAGGGCGGCTTTCTCTCAGAGGTGCTTGCAGAGATTACCGAGGGACACTAAGACCCAGGGGCCTCAAAGGGCAGAACTGACAGGAAGCCAAGGCTGTCTGCTCAGCCCTGAGACTCAGCCCCATCCAAGCTGAGCACAGAGGCTTTTGCAGTTTTGCAAGTCTTGTCTCATAAGGGTGTCTCCAGCACAGAAGTTCTCCCAGAGTAGACACAACTAATCCTCAGAGCCAATTGAACTGGAGGTCAATTCCTCTCAGTGATACCAACAACAATCAAGACTTAACTACAACAAGGTTGCGCACAGTCTACAAAGATGTGCACCAAGAGTGTCCACCTCAGGTAACAGGAGAGGCTGAGCCACTGGGCCATATAGGGCACCTAGCACACAAAGCTACTGTACCAACTCAGGGAAGCAGCAAAAATGTGAGACACTCCTAGGAATATATCCTAAGAAACTAGAAACACCAATCAGAAAGGATTTATGCACCCCTATGTTCATAGCAGCACAATTTACAATAGCTAAGATTTGGAAATAGCCTAGGTGCCCATCAGCAGATTATTGGATCAGAAAACTATAGTACATCTACACAATGGAATACTATGCTGCCATAAAAAAGGAGTTCTTAGCATTTGCAGCAACCTGGATGAAACTGGAGAGCATTATGCTAAGTAAAATAAGCCAGTCAATGAAAGAAGAATACCACATTATCTCACTCATTTATGGATAATAAAGAACATTATAAAATGATGAACAAAAAGATAGATACAGAGGCAGTAAAGCATCAAACAGACTGTCAAATTACAATGGGAATGTCAGGAAGAGGAAGAGTAGATAAGAGATCAACTGAAGGACTTGTATGCATGCATATAAACATAACCAATGGATGCAAGACACTGCGGGGTGAGGGCATGTATGGGAGTGAGGGGGCAATGGGAAGATATGTACACATGTAATACATTAATAAAAAAATGGGGGGGAAAGAAAATGTGAATACAAAGAAACAAATCACAAATGAAAGAGAGGAAAGCAAACAATTGGATGCAGAGTTTAAAACCATGGTTATAAGGTTTTTCAAGAATTTCCTAGGAAAGGCTGATAAATTTAGCGAGACCCTCAAAGATATGACCAAAGACCCTTGAGGATATGAAAAAGGACCAACTAGAAATTAAACATTACACTGACTGAAATAAAAAAAATATTATACAGAGACCTAACAGCAGACTAGAAAAATACAAAGAAGAAAAAAACACTCAACCAGAAAAGCAAAAAGCAAAAAGAATCCAAAAATATGAAGATAGTGTAAGGAGCCTCTGGGACAACTTCAAGTGAACCAAAATCAGAATTATAGGGGCACCAGAAGAAGAGAGAGAGCAAGATAATGAAAACATATTTAAAAAAATAATGCCTGAAAAAATTTCCCACCTGGTGAAAAAAGTAGACTTACAAGTCCAGGGAGCACACAGAACCCCAAACAAAAGGAATCCATAGGGGACCACATCATAATTAAAATGCTGAGAGCAAAAGACAAAGAGAGAATATTAAAAGCAGCAAGAGGAAAACAGTTAGTTACCTACAAGGAAGCACCCATAC
Source organism: Lasiurus cinereus (assembly GCA_011751065.1). NCBI lineage: Eukaryota > Metazoa > Chordata > Mammalia > Chiroptera > Vespertilionidae > Lasiurus > Lasiurus cinereus. Next base: position 1,722,330 of record JAAGEH010000016.1, on the reverse strand, counting down.
GACTGTCAGCTGATTTCTCAACAGAAACTATGCAGGCCAGATGGGAGTGGCAAGAAATATTCAAAGTGATGAATAGCAAGAACCTACAACCAAGATTACTCTACCCTGCAAAGCTATCATTCAGAATTGAAGGGCAGATAAAGGGCTTCACAGATAAGAAAAAGCTAAAGGAGTTCATCAACACCAAACCAGTATTATATGAAATGCTGAAAGGAATTCTTGAAGAAGAGGAAGAAGAAGAAAAAGGTAAAGATAAAAATTATGAACAATAAATACATATCTATCGACAAGTGAATCTAAAAATCAAGTGAATAAAAAATTGGATGAACAGAATAAACTGGTGAATACAATAGAATCAGGGGCATAGAAAGGGAGTGGACTGACAATTCTCGTGGGAAACAGGATGTGGTGTGTGTGGGAAGAGACTAGACAGAAATCGTACATGTATGGATGAGGACAGTGGGGGGAGGTAAGGACAGAAGATGAAGTGAGGGAGGGGAGCTATGGGGGGTAAAAGAAGAACAATTGTAATAATCTAAACAATAAAGATTAAATAAAATAAAATAAATACAGGATCTTGAACCCAAAATAAGTAAATGGCACTTGCTCTGCAAGAGCTTCCTTCTCCCTAGGCTGATTTAATTACTCATGCTTCTGTGCATCTTTATATTCTAAGTGTCAAATTCACTTTGGTAATTATTTCCTTACCCTTGTTTAATTTCTCCACTAGGCTGTGAGCCCCTACAAAAGAGGATACTAACGTACCCATTCCTTTGTCCCTATCATGACTGACATAGTGGTTGCACAAGAGATGCCAAGTGGAGGGATGCTTGGCTAGAAAAAGGGGTTGAAGGATGGCTAACATTAGGATAAAGACAAAAAGATACAGCAAAGCTGGTGTGACCACACCAGGGGGTCATGGTCTGGAGGATGGGAAAGAAGATTAACGTTAGTTATTGGGGCTATGACCAACTGTAAAGAATGTGAAATCCCAGGGAGAGAATAAACTTTATTTGGTCGACAAAAGGGAGTGACTGAATGTTTTGAAGCATGACTAAAGCAACGTTACAGGCAGATGTGCCTTTCCTTCACTCTCTACACATTTCTGGACCAACCTCTCTCACCTTCAGCAGAAGTGCACTGTGGAATGCTAACTCATTCGAATGTCACACTAAATATCTGTATATATAAAAGGCTAATAAGCAAAGTGTCCCCTCAGAAGTTTGAGAGATTGGGAGTTCAATCACTCACTATGATGTGTAGTGACCACCAGGGGATAGTGCAGAACAAAAGATGGCCACAGCAGGCAGCTGGAAGGCCCCATGGCAAGCCAGGCCTAGGGTCCCTACCTGTGCATGAATTTCGTGCACCAGGCCTCTAGTAACATATAAGAATGGTAAGTTTGTTGTATCTCTTATCACAGAAGTGGTTTTTGGATTATCCACACGATTAACTCCATGAACCATTAGCATAAATAACCAAGCTGAATAAGGAACTGAAAAGCAGAGTTTCCTCTATGCTGATCCTACTGGAGATGAAAATTCAGTCACCAGTTCCAGGCTAATGAGTTGCTGATTCCAGAAGCCTCCACTTCCTGGTGTGACCTTCATTGGAACTGTTACCCAAGAGGTGTGGGCTGGGCATACAGGATTCCTGACAGGTCCCAGGGTTCCGTGGGTGACTCGACTATGGGCTGGCTACCACTGACAAACGTTTGTTACCTGCCACCATCAGGAAACATGATGTATTGGGAACCACGCTATCAAGAGCAGGAGCCCTAGCAAGACTCCAGAGAGGGAAAGGCAAGAACGGAAAGTCACAGAGGCCAACAACTTCACCTGGAGTTTACTCCTGCTTTTTTTTTGTTTGTTTGTTTTTAATATATTTTATTGATTTTTTACAGAGAGGAAGGGAGAGAGATAGAAAGTCAGAAACATCGATGAGAGAGAGACATCAATCAGCTGCCTCCTGCACACCCCACAGTGGACATGTGCCTGCAAGCAAGGTACATGCCCCTGACCGGAATCGAACCTGGGACCCCTCAGTCCGCAAGCCGACGCTCTATCCACTGAACCAAACCGGTCTTGGCTATTCCTGCTTTTTGTACCTTGGCTTTTCTCCTCCTGTTGAGTCGCACTGTCCTCTATGAGGTCGGACAGCCTGCTAAAGGACAAATTCACCCAAAGGCTCATTAGAGGAGAAGCATTTCCTAAGATTTTTAAAGAAACAGGTCAAGAGAAAAAAGCAGGAAAAGTAGGTTCTGGGTCTGCACTGAGCAAATAAAATGCATGGACAGAATGGGGTGAAATGTGGGAGAGGAATGAACAAACTTAAGAATGAATCTGGCCCTAACCGGTTTGGCTCAGTGGATAGAGCGTCGGCCTGCAGACTCAAGGGTCCCAGGTTTGATTCTGGTCAGAGGTACGTGCCTTGGTTGTGGGCTCAATCCTCCCCGCCCTAGCAGGGGTGTGAGGTAGCCAATCAATGATTCTCTCTCATTGATGTTTCTCTCTCTTTATCCTTCTCCCTTCCTCTCTGAAATCAATAAAAAATAAAAAGACTTTTCTTTAAAAAAAAAATGAATCTGTTCCTCACACCATACACAAAAATTAATGCAAAATGGATTACAAATCTAAATATAAGAGTTAAAACTAAAACTATAAGAAGTTTTTTTAAAAAATATATTTTATTGATTTTTTACAGAGGGGAAGGGAGAGGGATAGAAAGTCAGAAACATCGATGAGAGAGAGAGACATCCATCAGCTGCCTCCTGCACGCCCCCTACTGGGAATGCGCCTGCAACCAAGGTACATGCCCCTGACCGGAATCGAACCTGGGATCTTTCAGTCCGCAGGCCGATGCTCTATCCACTGAGCCAAACCAGTCTTGGCAAGAAGTTTTTTTTTTTTAAGCGTTTTTCTTAGGAGAAAATGTAGGGGAAAAATCTTCATGACCTTGGATTAGGCAAAGCCTTCTCAGATATGGCACCAAAAGCACAAACAACCAAAATAATAGATAAGTTTGAGTTTATCAAAAATTAAAAACTTGAGCTTCAAAAGAAAACACCAAAAAAGTGAAAAAGATAACCTAAAGAATGGGATAAATATTTGCAAATCATGTATCTAATAAGTAACTTGCATCCAGAATTTATCAAGTACTCTTACAACTCAATAATAAAAAGACAACCCAATTAAAAGATGCAACAAGGTTTTGTTCAACTTCACTAGTTACAAAGGAAACAAACTGGAAAGAAAACAGTAACATTTCACATCCACTAGGATGGCTACAATACAAACAGACAGACAGTAACAAGTGTTGGCAAGGACCACACACACACTCTGCAGGTGGAAATGTAAACTGGTGCAGCCACTCTGAAGACCAAGGCTGACGGTTAAACATAGTTGCCATCCACTGCTCCTATTCCTCTGATCACCTGGTGAGGCTTCACAAACACCTGGTTCCTGACAAGGGCAACATGTTATCAAGCAGCTCTCTCTCTTCTGGTCCCACCCCTCCCCCTCAAAAGCTACTGCTTCCTTAATCCCAGACCCTCTGAACTATGTTTCTTCCATTAAAACATCAGTTCTTCCTGACAAACCCAAAGTCTTTTGATTTTTCTCTGTTTCCTATACAGTCTTCCTCCACCAAATCCATGGGCTTCATCCTAATCCAGTGATCGGCAAACTGCGGCTCGCAAGCCACGATTTGCCGCTCTGTTGACTAACGAGTTTGCCACTGACCTAGACTCTCGATTCCAATAACAGGTTGTTGTTGTTCCTTGTGATTAAGCCCCGATTCTAGTGGTCGGCAAACTCATTAGTCAACAGAGCGGTAAACCTTGGCTCGAGAGCTGCATGTGGCTCTCGAGCCGCAGTTTGCCGACCACTGTGACCTAGTCGATGAGAGCAGCTCATGGGACAACACTGAAATGCAAAGGCCTCTCTTTTCCCACCTAGAAGTAAATCGTCTACCTCATGAGAGAGTCTAACTCTCCTACAGGCAGAGACATATCCATTCTTCACATCTCACACACCAACAGCGGAGACCATCATGGCTGGCCTAACTGCCTACCTCAATGGGCGAGAAACTAAAGAATCAAAGAAAAGGGCTATCTGAAATCTCAGCTTGCAAAACGTTGCAACAGCGGGCGTCAGAAGTAAGGTAATCGCCAAGAAAGGCGAGCAATCCACTGAGAGCCATATGGTCCTGACCCCCTAGAGCAGTGGTCGGCAAACTCATTAGTCAGCAGAGCCAAATATCAACAGGACAACGATTGAAATTTCTTTTGACAGCCACATTTTTTTTTTACCTTAAACTTCTTCTCACGCCACTTCTTCAAAACAGACACCCAGGCGTGGTATTTTGTGGAAGAGCCACACTCAAGGGGCCAAAGAGCCGCAGTTGGCCGACCACGGCTCTAGAGAATTGCAAAATTTTATACACTTCTTCTGGGAAGATGCCTCCATTTCCCAAATGGGGACCTTTAAGTACAAGACTTAGTACAGGCCGAGCTGAATGAAGCAACGAAACGTGGGACTAGCTGACCTCTGGCGCTCCCTCCATCCGGTGCCCACAGGCATGGTTCTTGGTTATAGCTGATGGAGGCCTTCCCGGCCAGCCCTCCAACAAACTTCCCGAGGCTTCGCCAAGAAAGGGGTGACTGCTGCCTCCCCCTGAGCAGCAATCCCAGGACACCTCTCCTCTGCCCGCAGAGGCGCGCACCAGATGCCCCCACTTGAGCAGATTGCCTGCAAGTGCCCGCACGCTCCCTGCACAGGTGCACATGGTTGAGCATCCATTCTGGTTCTCTAACGAGACTGTAATTCCCAACTGTCCCTGGCACCTGGCTGAGAGAGGGGACAGGACCAGGAAGAGGCAAAGAAACGGAGACAGGCCACTCAAGCACCACCGCTGGCCAGCACAGACCACGTGCCGGACACCGAGCCGCATCCTCTGGTGTGACCACAGAGATGCCGACTCCTGGATCTCCACCAGCTCTCCGCACAGAAAGGATGCTTTCTAGCGAGGCGCAGGCGGCAGGACAAAATCAAGGACTGACTTCTAGGCAGTGACACGGGGTTCACATTTGATGTTAACTGACCCCCGAGGTAGCAGGAAGCAGGAGGAGCAAACCCTGCCGGACTACTGGCCAGAAGCCGTCCCCAGAGGCCTGGCCATTAAGTCAGCGGTACTCCGCGCCCTGGCCAGGACCCTCACCTCAGGGCTGAAAACCATCACCTGCCCAAACCACGAACCGAGAGAGACCTCGCCTACACAGGTGCTTCTCTATATTCGATGTCAAGTTCTAAAACCGTGGCTCAGACGACGGTTTATCGATCTGTCAAACCAAAAACAGCCTTGCGGGCCCTGGGGCCCTCTATCAATCATGTCGTCTCTTGGCCGTTTCGGGTGTTCAGAAAAGTGAGGCGGACTGAAGAACGGAAATCCGAGCCATCAGCCTCCTCCTCCTCACTGCAAACTTGGACTTGGTGGAGCTGGTTGTCTCGGATCCTTTTACTCCTTTTGCTCATTTCTGACCCAGGCACTCACAATGAAATAAATGGTCAGAGTGCAGGGCGCAAGTAATTGGAAGAGGAAGGAAAAAAAGACCCCAAACAAACAGGACATAAACAAAGCCCTCCAGCTAACCACTGGCCGCGGCTCCAACTTCCTGACGGACTGTTGGACAATCTCAGAGCACCCCCAGGATCCAGGGGACCCCTCTCTCATCCTAATCACCATCTGTCACCACACCCTTAAGGACCATACAATAGAAAGCTAAGTGAGTGAGAAGTCCAAGGCTCTGACATGAGTAGCATAGAGGAGAAAGCAGGAAGACATTCTTTCTATGCACGGTCCTTAAAATCCGCCTCCCCTTTTCTCTTCTCCCCAACCCAGGAAGACCCAGGGCAAGTGCCTGTGGCTCCAGGAAGCCTGCGCTTCCCCAGTTGGTACGTCTCGTTCAGGTAGGAAAAAAGGAAACCCAGGAAGGACTTTCACAGTCAGGAGGACGGGAAACTTTGAGGCGCCACCCCAACCCCACGGCCAGAAATAGAGGGGCCGCCAGGCAGGCCAATGCCACTTGCTCTGTCAACTGGACAGCGAGCTGGCCGCGGGGGTTATAAAGGAGCCAGAGGGGCAAACCCCTGCCACCCACGGGGTGAGGCGAGAGGAGAGGGAGAGGGGGTGAAGGCGATCCCCCCGCCCCCGGGCCTCCCCTCTGCGCCCCAGGGACGGCCCGAAGCGAGCACCCGGGACGCAGGAAGCCAGAGGGGCTGGCGGGCGGGGAGCGGCGGCGGCGGCGGCGTTCCGCGGGGACACCAGGCCTCGCGTGGCGCACGGGAGGGCACAGCGGCCGGGACGGCGTGCCAGGCTGGGGTGGGCGTGCAAGTGGCTTGGAGAGGGGTGGCGGGCGTCGCTGCTGGCAGGGCCCGCGGGGCGAGGCCGGGGGGCGGCGGGGGGCGTGGGGGCGCGCCGGGGCGCTGGTTACCGTGTGGTTCACCCCCCACATCAGGACGCTGAGGATCGGCTCGCTGGCCCGGAATAGCTTCACTTTCTGGCACACGAAATGCTTCTTCTTGGTCTTGGTCTTGCTGGCGCTCAGCGGCGCCACCGCCACCGCCGTGGTGCTGGTGCAGTTGGACGACATGCCCGGGGCGGCGGCGGCGGCGGCGGCGGCGGAAGGGGGGGCGGCCGAGACGGCGCACAAGCCAGCGGCCCCAGGCCTCCCCCGGACCGATCCCCACCCCCGCGCCCTCACCGCGCCATGGTCGCGCCCGTCCCGTTACCTCCCCGCCCCGCCCGGGTGGTTCCGTCCGCCCCACGCCCCGCCCCCCGGCGCCCCGCCCCCAGGGAGCCGGCCGGCCCGCTCGGCGCCCCGCCCCCGAGGCTCCCGGCCCGGGGGGCACGGCCCGTCCCCCGGGGGCTGCGGCCGCCCCTCCTCCCCGGGGCTGGCGGGAGCCTCCACCCCCCGCCCCGGAGCGAGGAGGGGAGAGCAGCTGCGGGCGGGGAGCGGGCCCCCCAAGCCCGGGTTCCGCTATTGCCTGCACCCTGACGTGCCAAGATGGCGGCGCTCGGGAGGGGAGGAGGGGCGGGAAGGCGAGGGTGGGACGTACCACCCGCACCCCGGGGGGGAGCGGAGGGCCGCAGCCGCGGGAGAAGGAAGTCCTGCGGGGAAAACCGAGGAACGCCCCCTCGCCCCACCCTAGCGTGGGTCTTCCCCCTCCCCGGGGCCCCGGGCAGCATTCCAGCCCCAGGACACGCCCCCCGCCCCGGGCCAATGGGGAGAGCCGGCCGGGAGCCCAGGGTTTTATGAATGGGCTCCGCACCCACCCACCTGCTGCCCGGGCCTCCTCGCGCCCAAGGGTCAAGTGTAAGAGCTCGCTGGCACCTGAAGACACTTGTCCTACGACAGTCACAATCACCCTGTTCTCAGGCTCGCTTCCTGAAATCGGTTACATAATTCCTCGCGGACCAAGCATCTCCAGGTATTTGACCTAAATGATGGGGGCACGGTGCTCTGAATGGAAATATGCAAATTTGCTCCCCAGCACCTGGTAGCTCTTTAAACAGTTACAGAAATAAATGTAGCCTTCATTACCAAGTATTATAATAAAATACATCATTAACTCTATCAGAGGGGAAGAGGATGGAGTGATTAAATAAGTAACAAGTGTATGTTACTTTCTCTCTGGAGAAAGACTAGGTTTTAAATATTACAGAGCCTTGCTGAACCCGGTTTGGCTCAGTGGATAGAGCATCGGCCTGCAGACTGAAAGGTCCCAGGTTCGATTCCAGTCAAGGGCACGTACCTTGGTTGCGGGCACATCCCAGTAGGGGGAGTGCAGGAGGCAGCTGATCAATGTTTCTCATTAATAAGTATAACTATCCTCCCTTCCTCTCTGTAAAAAAATCAATAAAAATATATATTAAAAAAAAATTACAGAGCCTTGCATTATAAGTGCTCAAAAATACAAATACAAATTAGGAATACAAAGCCGAATTAGAAATTAGAAGAAAAGGAAGAGCCCAGCTAATGTGTGGTCAAGAGTGCCTATGAAAGAGTTCATGGGTCAAATGAGGGCTTGTGGTGAAAGAATAGAGAAGGGAAAGAAGACAGGAGATTGGAACCGTAACTTTTTGGGTTTTTTAATAACTGACTAAAAAATAGTAGCAAACAACTTCAGGAAATCTAGAATTATTGTCATAGGATTACTACATGATAAAAGGAAGCATCAAATATAAACAGCTTCCATTTTTATTTATTTTTTTAGAGCCAGGGAGCATACTGCCAATTTGGTCCTGACCCATAAAATCATTTGACTTCATCATTGCACTTGCGACACTGAAGACTCCAAGCAGTGTAAAAGGATGGATACCCTAGAACCTATCAATAAACCCAGCCCCTCCTAAGCTAGCTGGATTTGCAAAGGGGAAAAAAGCTGACCTGCCTTACTGTGTTACTCAATAACAAGATACAATGTGGTTCCGTTACATGGTAAAGTCGCTTATGAAACAAGATACTCTCACAAAGCTAACATTTTTTAAAAGCATGTAAAAATTACTATATATATATTTCTATACATATACACACACACATACACATACACACACTATACTTTTACAGTTTGAAAGGTAGTCCAATGGTTCCAACAGTTCACTTAGGGATTTTAAAAATATCTTCCCCTTCCAGATTTTTTGTCACTTCCTTGGCTCTGCCCTAACCTGATGACATCCTGTCACCTATCGACTAAATCAAGTAAATGTTCATTTACCCTATAAGCACAGCCTGTCTCAGTGACTCTGGAGTGAGGCGTCTATATGCTGAGGTGGTGGATTAGGTGTGTTCACACAAAGTGGGAGGAAAGCGGAATACGAATCACAACCACAGGAAGCCACCCTCCGGAGTGGCAGGAGCGCTCACACCTAGACGGTCCGGTGCCCACCCTTAAAGACAGTCAAAACCCACTCTGCACCCCGCGAAAAACTGCTGAGGGTCCCGTAAAGCAAGTCACACCAGTTCGCAAAGGAAGCAGCCGTTGCAGGAACCCCCGGAGGAGAGTCACTTTGAACAGTGGTGGTCTGACATCTGTGGAAGAAGTCACTTGAACTCTTATAAAGAGAATTTTTAAGGGGTCAGCAGCTTCCCTGGAAAACTCAGGAAAACCGGCCAGAGAGGATGGTTTCATCTTTTCATGAAGTTCTTCTCCAGGGCTACCGAGGTTCTCTGTAAGGAGTAGATATTCCGCTTCACCCGGTCCTCCAGGGAGGAGGTGGACGCACTCTCCAGCTTCATGCGGCTGGGGAGAGAAGGCGGATGGATGTGAAGTTACAAAGGTGTCAACTGGTCAACCAGCAAAATTAAGAGAGGCAGGTTGCTAGCCACAAAACAGCTGTAAAAACACCCCCCCTTTTAAGCCCACATACATTACTTTTGGCTCCATCTGGAACTCAGTTATTTAAACCAGATTCAGAGGGAAAAGGTATCTGTTTTGGAAAATAGTCAAAGCCTCACTGGAAAAAAGATTTCCTCAGCCATGAATTCTTATTTAAAAGGAAGGCCAGCCCAAACCGGTTTGGCTCAGTGGATAGAGCGTCGGCCTGTGGACTGAAGGGTCCCGGGTTCGATTCCGGTCAAGGGCCTGTATCTTGGTTGCGGGCACATCCCCAGTAGGGGGCGTGCAGGAGGCGGCTGATCGATGTCTCTCATCGGTATTTCTAACTCTATCCCTCTCTCTTCTTCTTTGTAAAAGTCCAATAAAATATATTTAAAATAAAAGGAAGGCCAAAGAGATTCAATGAAAATACCAATTCACCTCTCCTCCCCTCAAATTAAAAACATCCTACTCTCTGGCCAGCTCTGGCCAGCAGCTACGAGGGGTAACAAAGATGGTCTGGAAACTGAGCTCCATGTTCTCTCTACACAGACACAGAAACACTGGGAGCACGAGGAATGAGCCAGCTTCCCAGCTGCCTTCTTGGGACCATCACTACGAAAGCCATCGGGCAGGAAGAAGATGCACTCACTGGATAAACTTCCCGTCCCGAGAGTCCAGCTTCTCCAGCCTCTGCTCCCTTTCCTCGTCCTTGGCGTGCTTCTTAAGGATGTTCAGTCTCTCTTCCTCCCGCCACTTGGCATTTTCCATCATTTCTTGCCGTTTTCGCTCAAGTTCCTCTGATGAGAGCTTCCTGTGGAACACAAAAACCATGCCAACCTGTCTACTTCTCTCCTAACAAAAAAAACAGAACCACCTCAGGGAGAACAGAAATCAGGTTCTACCCCTCACTGCTCTTTCCACAGACAGGCTAACCTATTGTCAAACTCAGGATGAGTTTCTTTCCTTCCAAATACCTTGCTTGGTCAGGCGGGAAGTTGCCAGTCAAAAATAAATCTTTTTAGACCTAGCCAGTTTTTTGTTTGTTTGTTTGTTTTAAATATATTTTTTCACAGAGAGGAAGGGAGAGGGATAGAAAGTCAGAAACATCGATGAGAGAGAGACATCGATCAGCCGCCCCCTGCACACTCCACACTGGAGATGTGCCCACAAGCAAGGTACATGCCCCTGACCAGAATCGAACCCGGGACCTTTCATTCGGCGCGCGGGCCGACATTCTATCCACTGAGCCAAACCGGTCTCGGCCCTAGCCAGTTTTGCTCAGTGGGTAGAACATCGGCCTACGAACTGAGGGGTCCTGGGTTCCAGTCAAGGGCACATGTCAGGGGTGTGGGCTTGATCCCCAATAGGGGGTGTGTAAGAGGCAGCTGATCAATGATTCTCATCATTAATGTTTCTACCTCCCTCTCTGAAATCAATAAAAATATATTTAAAAGTAAATAAGCTTTTAAATTTCTGTTCTCTGGAAACTTAGAGAATCAGGCAATTAATAGTTAAAAGGAACCTAGGTCCACCTCTCTTCTAAAAACACAGTGAATACAAGATGTGGTAGACTCTCAGTGGTTCTCAACGTTGGCTGCACATCAGAATCACCAGAGAGCTTTAAAAATACGGATGTCTGGCCCTAGCCGGTTTGGTTCAGTGATAAAGCCCATAGATGAAAGGGTCCCAGGTTCGATTCCAGTCAAGGACACATACCATACCTCAGTTGCAGGCTCAATCCCTGGCCCTAGTCAGGGCATGTGCAGGAGGCAACCAATCAATGTGTCTCTCCCTCTCTCTCGGTGTCTCTCCCCCTCCATTCCATTCTCTCTAAAAGTCAATAAAACACATCCTCTAGTGAGGATTAACAACAACAAAATACTATTCTGGGCCCACCCCCAGAGATTATGATGGAGTGTAGCTAGATAATGGGAATTTTTTTTAAGCTTCCCAAGTGATTTTAATGTGCAGCCAATCTGTAGGGGCAGTAAAAGGAAGTTCATAAAAGTTGCTCATTCATCTAACTTCTTCTAAGAGCAACTGCAACCCCTAGGGACAGCCTTTCATGGGCACAGCCTCAGATCCAGGGCTGCACGCCGATATTCTGTGTGACCCCCTCCACACCCAACTCAAAGAGTCCTGTCTGCCCTCAGCAGAGTCCCCTGCTTCCCTTTCAGCTGATGCCTCGAGTAAGGGTCACTCTCAAGAAAAGCTTTTCTATGGAAATCTGAGAGAATTAACAGATGTTGAGAGACAATTGGTCCCTAAAATGGGCCTCCCACTGTGAGGGGCAGACGTTTAAAAGTTGACAAGAATAAAAAAAGCTAGTTGGGCCGAAACTGGTTTGGCTCAGTGGATAGAGTGTTGGCCTGCGGACTGAAAGGTCCCAGGTTCGATTCCGGCCAGGGGCATGTACCCTGGTTTCGGGCACATCCCCAGTAGGAAGTGTGCAGGAGGCAGCTGATCGATGTCTTTCTCTCATCGATGTTTCTAACTCTTTCTCTCCCTTCTTCTCTGTAAAAAATCAATAAAATATATTTTAAAATAAAATAAAATAAAAAGGCTGGTTGGGCAAAAGGGATATAAATCGTCTACTTGCCCAGGTTCGAACCGCCCCTAGCCTCAAGCCTGCAGGCTGAAGTGTATCTGCGGGGCTCTTGACTCACCGGGTGTATCCAGGTGCGTGCCGCCGTTGGTAGACCTCTTTTTTAGGGGATGGGCTCCTAGTTCGGCCCCTCTCTCGCCTGTTTACCTTAGAGTTGTGCCTGTAACAGACACAGAGGGCAGAGAGGAGAAAAGTCTTTTCAACACAGGGCTTTTATCACGTTCCTCAAACGATGGAAGAAAAGCTAACTGTGTTAGAATTGTAATCCAAATTGAAGAAAACGGAGGGCAGAAGTGGAAGGAAACAAAGGCATGAATACACAAAAGATTTGATATTAAACTTGCTCTCGAGATTCCAAATATGTAATTGGAGCCTGGCCAGTATGGCTCAGTGGTTGAGCATCGACCTATGAACCAAGAGGTTCACAATTCAATTCCGGGTCAGGGCACATGCCTGAGTTGCGGGCTCGATCCCCAGTGGGGGCGTGCAGGAGGCAACCAATCAATGATTCTCTCATCATTGATGGTTCTCTCTCCCTCCCTCTCTTTTCCTCTCTGAAATCAATAAAATATGTATATATTTTTTAAAGTGCACTGCAACCATTTTAAAACATTAAAAAAATGTGTGTTGTTCTAGGGGCGTAGCCTTTCCATTGAGGTGAGGGGCTGATGATGTAAAAGGAGTACAAAGCAAAGACAGTTGGGAAAATTAATGAACAGATACCATCAAAAGCAAATCACCTGTGGTGACCAGCCCCGGCACGCACAGGTTATTTCACAGTGAATTCCAAGACTCACGCTTTGCTCGGCCTTGGGGACCGTGACCTTCTGCCCGGGGATGGAGACCTTCTGTCCCGGGACCCTCCTTCTCTGGTGCTCTTCTTGCTGGCATGTCTGGGGGGTGAAGGGGAGGAGCTCCTGGAGCCGGAGTGATTCTTCCACGCATGCGCTCCTTTGGGCTCAGCCATCAAAGGGCCCTGCAAACGCTGGCTATGGTTGGAGTCCTTGATCTATATCACAGAGCAAAGGAAGAAAGGCTGTTCCTAGGAAAACCCAGCCGCTCACGGGAAAATGCAGTGAGATAAACAATGAATGAGCACTGAGGTTCTGTAAGGAGACAACTGGGTAAACCAATCCCTTCCCAGTGAAACTTAGGAGAGTTATCTTCAGAATTATTTAAAAGAGTGTACCCCCTCCTCCCCGCAACCACCTAAACTGGCTTGGCTCTTCATTGCAGCCTACAGAGGATCCTCACAAGAGGCAGAGCATGGAGGTGAGGCCTAAAGTTAAACATACTGAGGAGAAGAAGGAATCCAGAGGGGTGTGCATTTGTTAAAAATTACCAGCCTGGCCAAAACCGGTTTGGCTCAGTGGATAAAGCATCGGCCTGTGGACTGAAAGGTCCCAGGTTCGATTCCGGTCAAGGGCATGCACTGCACCTTCGTTGCGGGCACATCCCCAGTGGAGGGCATGCAGGAGGCGGCTGATGGATGTCTCTCTCTCATCGATGTTTCTAACTCTCTATCCCTCTCCCTTCCTCTCTGTAAAAAAAAAATCAATAGCCGAGACCGGTTTGGCTCAGTGGATAGAGCCTTGGCCTGCGGACTGAAAGGTCCCAGATTCGATTCCGGTTGGGGGCATGTACCTTGCTTGAGGGCACATCTCCAGTGTGGGGCGTGCAGGAGGCGGCTGATCGATGTCTCTCTCTCATCGATGTTTCTGACTTTCTATCCCTCTCCCTTCCTCTCTGTAAAAAAATCAATAAAATATATTTTTAAAAAAATCAATAAGCCAAAGCCGGTTTGGCTCAGTGGATAGAGCCTCGGCTTGCGGACTGAAAGGTCCCAGGTTCGATTCCGGTCAAGGGCATGTACCTTGGTTGCGGGCACATCCCTAGAAGGGGGCATGCAGGAGGCAGCTGATGGATGTTTCTCTCTCATCGATATTTCTAGCTATCTCTCTCCCTTCCTCTCTGTAAAAAATCAATAAAAATATATATTTTTTAAAAATCAATAAAATATATATTTAAAAAAAAATTACCAGCCCGTACACTTAAAATATATGCATGTCATGTACATTATTTGCAGAGGGATGGACAGAATGCCTCAACACTCCCCTGGTGGTTCAGCCTCTCTGCTCAGAGGGCCCTCAGCTCGGGGGTAAGGCATGGGCCTGTTTCCCAGCAGCCCCAGTCTTAGCTGCTCAAACTCGCTCCTTCCCACGTTTGACTGGCTGCTAAAAATGCTCTATATCTACAAAGCCGTCAAGTTGGCACATTCAACAGTCCCCCCCACTTTTGCAAAGCCCACATCCTTACCTGTAAACCATACCCAGGAACTTTGGATAAAACAGAGGAAGAATTTACCATCTTCTTTTGAGATCTAAAAGATTAAAACACACATTTAGTGGGGGGGGGGGGGGGCAAAAAGGTCCAGTCTCCATCTCTTGTGCTGAAATGTGCTTCCTGCTTCCACGGTGACCTTTCCCACCCCCCGGCTTTACTTGGGAGTGTGTCTCTCTGTGGGATTGTTTTTGCTGGAAGATGCATTAGCACAATCATGTTTTTCCTGTGAAAAAAGCGTGGGCCCAGCTTTCCAGCCCTGATGCCTGAACACATTCTCCTCTCACCTCGTGCTGCTATTCCAGGGACTAAGAGTGAGTCAGCAGTGACAATGCTGACTGCTCCCACAGAGAAGATACACAGAATGGGCCCAGATGGGTCCATTAAAGCATTAAAAAAAAAAAAGCCTCCATAAAACTCGATTCAGTCTCGGAGAAATCACCACTGAGATGAGTCACATCCAGGCTGTCTGCCGAAGACCCACAGGGTTATGGGGTCACGCCAAGATCTCCCAAGAAACTCTAGTGCTAGATGGCCAGCTCTGTGGGCACAGGGCCCGAGTCTGAGCTCACCACCAAAACCGCAGGCCCGGCAGTTGCCGGCGCGGAGTAGGCGTTGAGTGTCTGTGGAATGAATGAGTGAATGAATCGATGAGGGAGGCCCGCCTCCACATGCTCACCTCCCCCAGTTGTGTTCATCCTCGCTGCTGCAACGATCACTACTGGAGCTTCTGTGCTTATGTTTCTTGTGCTTCTTCTTCTTCTCCTTCTTTTTCTTCTTCTCCTTTTTTTCCAGACTCATTTGCAACTAGAAAATGCCCAGAACAAAACCATAGATTACTGAGACCCCGGTCAAGCCTTCGGAGTGGACTGGGTTATGCACAAACTACCTAACCCCAAGCCTCTGGATCCACAGCGGGCCAGGACATTATCAGAGTACTTCTGTCAACGGCGGAGGGGCTGAGCCCTGATTGGACACAAATGCCCCAGACCAGTGAACAGAATTCCTGGTGGGAGGGGCTAGGAATCTGTGTTTTTAACCAGTGCCTGGACCCACTGCTTAGCACATCCATCTGTCAAAAGAATTCCAACTTGACTGAAAGCAGGTGGGAACTGAAAGATCAATCTTTACATTTTCCTTACCAACTGACCCAAGAAATAATCACGATATGTCATGTGAATGCTGTATGGACCCTAGAAAGTCTGCTACCTGATCTCCTGATAACACTGGATGATCATGCTTTCCACAGGCATCACCCATACCCCTCTTTTTCTGGAACCATGCCATCACATGCAACTTTCCCGACCAAAAGACATAAAACAGAAAATCAAGCTTAATTAAGCTTGATAAATGGAGATTGCAGAAAATCACCAGGAAAAGGTCTCTAAACCACAAAAAAACGTAAAGTTTTCCTTCTCATAAGGTAAGAGTAAATGGAGTGAAGTTCTCATGTTAAAGTAGCTAAAAGATACTCCTGGTGCTTATTTGATGCACTATACTTACCAATTCTTTGATTTTCTTCATTTTCACAGGATTATTCAATACCTCTCTTTTTTTCTCTTCCTCCTTCTTCCTAGAGAGAGAAAATTATAAAAATCTTAACAACTAATTTTAGAAAGCAGATTAAGCCACTCATTCCACTCTCCACAATTCTATGTAGCAATCTTTTTGCAAAAGGCATGTAGGCAGGTCCTATGTTGAAATCTACCTGATGGTGTGAAAGCCAGAAACCTTCCCCAAATCTGCATACACATCTGCATAAGGGACCGCATACTGTGAGGGAAGTCCTCACTGGTTCCCTGAGGCGTGTTTCTTGTTAGGCTTCACCCTCAAGGCTTCCCAATGTCAGGTAAACAGGGTCAGCCTGGGTGTCACTTGACTGCTGTGTGTCTCCAAATTCCCAAGAAGCTGCCCCTCTTTCTCATCTTGCTTCTACCTCGTGTTTTTTTTTTAATATATTTTATTGATTTTTTTTTTTTAGGAGAGGAGAGGGATAGAGAGTTAGAAACATCGATTCAGCTGCCTCTTGCACACTCCCTACTAGGAATGTGCCCACAACCAAGGTACATATCCTTGACTGGAATCGAACCTGGGACCCTTGAGTCCACAGGTCGATGCTCTGTCCACTGAGCCAAACCAGTTAGGGCTACCTCGGTTTTTTTATTTTTGTTTGTTTTTTTAACCCAGATTTGATTCTGATTGGTTAGTTTCTATGCCAGGCTACCTCGTATTTTTTATTAAGGGTCAACAGTAAGTGAATAAATCTGGTCTGGTCCACTTGCCAATCTCTTCCCATATAGCCTATACCAGGCACCCCTAATGGAGCCTCCTTCCCAACATCAAGCAGCCCCAATGGAGACAAATTCTTTGACATGATCTATAAAAGCTAGGAGGATGCCAAAACCGGTGTGGCTCAGTGGATAGAGTGTCGGCCTGCGGACTGAGGGGTCCCAGGTTTGATTTCGGTCAAGGGCACGTACTGGGTTGCGGGCACCTCTGCCTTCCTCTCTGTAAAAATTCAATAAAACATATATTAAAAATAAATAAAAATAAATAAAAGCTAGGAGGAAACCAACTGGGAAGTGAGAAGCTAAAGCTCTCCATAACAAAACCCCTCCCCAGCCCCTCAGCCTTACCTGATGATGAAGAGTGGGTCCTCCCGGATCTTGCTGGCCATGTCCAGGAGGGAATTGGCACCCGACGGGGCAAAGATAGAGCCTGGGAGGAGGCCTGTCTCGGAAGAACAGCCTGCCTCCTTCTCCTCCATCTTCTCGAAGACGTATTTGTCAATGGGGCGCCCCAGCAAGTACTCATCGCGGTTCACCATCCCGCCAGGACCCTGGTACATCCAGTCCAACTTTTCTTCTTTTTTCCTGGGTCAAGAAAAGGACATGTAGACACCGACACACAAAACCTGAACACGAAGGATGGGTATCACAGCTGGCCAGGCAGGACTCGTTCCACAGGCACCCAAGAGGGGCTAAACACAGTACTCCACATGGCACACAGGGAGAAATGGTGCCCGCCAGCATGAAGCTGACCATTAGCAAAGATCACTTTCACCACCTAAAGCAATTTATGAGGAAAAACCATGTTCCTCAACGCGGGGCACAGATCTTTTGCTCAGGGCTCCTACACAGTTTTTATATTATCCTTTCATTTCTAGAATAATCGGAAACAATAAGCATATTCTGATAATCTCATGACCAAGACCAATTTCAGTGACCACAAAGGCAGCTGTGTTCACTGTGTGTTTTGGTGCTCATTGTCATATTGGCACAAGCAGTGACACTACATTTATGGAGATGGTGAAAAAAGACCAGAGATAACCAGATAAGAAAATTATGCTTTCAAGCCAAAGAGGGGGGCCAAATTATGTCACAGTATCATGCCAAACAATATTTCCCTATGGTTCTGAGAGAGAAAAGGTGGTGAGAAAACTGGATCCTCATACAACAGACAGTAAAGGCACACTGAATTCATAAACGCATATGTTGAAGCAGCTAATACCCCATTCACACTGCAAGCAGCAATGTATTTTCATCAAAACAGCATTGTCTATAGCATTAAATGTTTTTTTAATATGATTGTTTTGTATATTTGTTTTTAAGATTATATAACAACTATGAGCATAAAGAACATCTTCTTGGTTACATCCTTAGACATTTTTTTTAATATATTTTATTGATTTTTTACAGAGAGGAAGGAAGAGGGATAGAAAGTCAGAAACATCAATGAGAGAGAGACATCGATCAGCCGCCTCCTGCACGCCCCACACTGGAGTTGTGTCCGCAAGCAAGGTACATGCCCTTAACTGGAATCGCACCTGGGACCTTTCAGGCTGACGCTCTATCCACTGAGCCAAACCAGTCTCAGCCATCCTTGGACATTTAAAAAAAAAATTTTTTTTTTTTTACTGATTTCTGAGAAAGAGGAAGGAAGAGGGAGACAGAGAAACATCAATGCAAGAGTGAAGCATTGAGCCAAAACTGGTTAGGCTCAGTGGATAGAGAATTGGCCTACGGATTGAAGGGTCCCAGGTTCGATTCCAGTCAAGGGCACGTACCTTGGTTGGGGGCACCTCCCCAGTAGGGGGCGTGCAGGAGGCAGCTGATCGATGTCTCTCTCTCATCGATATTTCTAACTCTCTATCTCTTCCCCTTCCTCTCTGTAAAAAGTCAATAAAAATATATTATAAAAAAAAGAATAATTAATACCCAACCAGTTTCACAATCCATTCCCATTAACTGAAACTAAGTCTCACATGCACACAACCTTGAATGTCACAAATCCTCCTGTCATGACATTAAGGAAAAGCCTGTGTATCCACTGGGGGGACACGTGCTCCACACTACCCAGGAGACATGCCCACGAGGACATAAACCAGAAAAATGATAGAGGGCCCTAGCCAGTTTCAGTCCATCTTCCACAAACCTTAGAAACTGGCAACTCACTCTCCTGGGTCTAGTGAGGTAACCAAGACTCCCAACTCGCCCCCAATTACCTGGTGAGGCTCGAACATGCAAAGCCAGCCTCAGAACCCAGGTCGGTCTGACCCCAAAACCCAGGCTTTTAACCAGCTCTTGTGCAGCAGCCGGATGCAGTTCCCTACACCCCGGGACACCCTCGGCCCCCAAAGCCCACCCTCAGCTCCCGGCTTACTTGACGGCGCCAACATCCTCCGCGTAGCGCTGCATCTCCTCCCGGGCCCTCTCCTCCCGCAACTCCCGCTGGAGCTCCTCAATCTTCTTCCGCTCGGCCTCATGCTTCTGCTCGGCCTTCCACACTTTCTCCACATTGCGCAGTGTCTGCGGGTGCCAGCTCTTCTTCAGGTTCTGCGGTCACGGACAGGAGGAAGGAGACAGGTCAGGGAGTGCATGGGGAGTGAATATAACTGGGCCCGCCCCCTCCAACCCCTCTGGACCCTAATCCCACCAAGGCAGGCGTCTATAAGGTCAAGACTGTCTTTAACAATGACAAGGTTGGCACCCACAATCTCTCACACACCAGGGGGTTTTTGGTCAAGCGCATAAAGCTTCAGGATAAAAAAGGTCCATCCTGAATTCCCTTCTAATGCTTTTAGCGTGAAATGCATATAAATCTGACTTCCATGGGCCATGTCTGAAGAGACGGTTGGTGATGACAATACAGGAGGAGATGGGACAGTATAGACTCTGTAAAGCAACATTCATTCTTAGGAACACAGCCTTCTTTTCCCTCAGCTCACGTAATCTGCCTCACACTTGCATGGTTTACAACCCCACCTAGTACCTCTTCCAACCTTCCTTCCCAGGAATCCCCCCTTGGCTCTGATCTCCCCTACCCTTCACCCTTTTCCTCTCCATCCTCCCCAAGAGCCACCGCTCTGGTCCAGCTTTCCCCATCAGGGAGGGTTTCCTGGAAGAAAGGACATCTCAGAACAATTATAAATTAAGCTGATAATGTAGAAGGAGGGGAGGCAGGGGTAGGATTTGGAAAGAGCCCTGGGAAGGCACACGAGCATTTCTGTAATTATTGCCAGCTGAATCCAGTGGCAGGCGTGTGGTCAGCTTGACCTTCAGCCCAGGCACCAGGGGGTGGGTGTCTTTATCTAAATCCAGCCAAGCATCAGGAATGAATAGGACTCGGGCCCACCCAAGACTGCACATAATCTCCTTTGTCTTGACCTTTAGTAAAACTGCCTGGGTTTGGCTGTATAAAATAAACACACTGTATCAGCTCTGGGTCACTGTCTCTCCATCAGAGGACAGTGGCCCCACCAGGAACCAGCTTTTTCCTCCCATCTCTGTGTCTGTCTTTTTCTTTCATTTTCTCAATCCCTAGCAGCCCCTCCTCAGAAACTGGACTGCTCTCTAGCTGCACTGGACGCGGAGGAGAGAGAAATATTTACAGGATTTCCAAACAGAATAGCACACACACACAGGTGAAGGCACAGTGGTGAGAAAGCATGTAGCACAAACAATTCACTGTGGCTGGAGATGGAGGGTAAGCTGATGGGGAGACATTTTGGTTGCACAACTCGGGGAGAAGGCTGGTACTAGTGGCCAGAAGCCAGGGATGCTGGTAAACATCCTACCATGCACAGGAACACACACACACACACACACACACACACACACACAGAATTATCCAGCCTTGAATGCCAATAGCTGGGAAACCCTGGATTAGAGCTTCCCCGTTCCACATACAATCAGGTGGTGAAATCCTGGAGCACTGGGAGCTGAAGGGAGTTAAATGGGGGGGAAAGGAGGGTATATGTAATATTTTCAACAATATTTTTTTAATTTGCATGTTCCATTAAAAAGAAAGAGCTTTCCTGTCTCTAAATGCAGTTTTCCGAAGAATACACCAAATTCGAGGAACCGCGATGGAGTACTGAACCTCTAACGGCTCCTGGACAGGTGGCTTAATTGATTTGCTGATTGAATAACTAAACTTTCAAGAGGCTAGCATTTTTTCTGATGTTGCGCCAAGCTCTCGTGGGTCACTGACCAATTTAGGGCCTCCACGCCCTACAAATGAACTATGCTGTGAAAGAGCAATTGCCACTTAACGTATGCGAAGTGCTATAAACCCAGGAGGAAACTCTTGACACTAATAGGTAAGAATGCGGCACCGAAGGAGAAACGGAAAAGGTGGACATGAAGATCCCTTCGGGCTTAAAATGGACCCCAGGCCGCGGACTCGAGGGAAAGAAGGGGGCGCAAACCCACGCCGACGACAGCCCAGGAGGTCGCTCTGAGCTCCTCGCCGGGAGAGACAGAGGTGTCCCAAGACAAGATACACCAAATCGTGCCTGCGCGACCTGTCCTCGAGATCTGCCTTCTTTCCTGCCCCTGATTTCACCCCCTGACCCGGCCCTTCCCCCGGAATTTCCAGCCAAGAGGGGGCCCCCCTAACACACACACACACACACACAAGCAACACCTGCCACCATCGGGGACACACCTGGCACCCCTCCCCCAAAGCCTCCGCTCAGCCCTTTCGTGGCCTTAGCGATCCGTCCCCTCTCCAGGGCTACGGCACACGCACCCCCAAGCCCCCTTTCACCCCCCGCGAAAAGCAAGGCTGCGTTACCACGGTTACCCACTCGCACCCGTTTCCGCCCCGAGCCCTCGCCCGTCTCCAGCCTCGGTCTCCCGGGCCGCGGCCTCCCTCCCTCCCTTACCAGGTCTCCGCCCCCCATGATGGCGGAGACGTCTCCTCGCTCCGGGGACCTGGGAGACTCAGGAAGGATCGAGAGGAAACGCAGAGGAGCCGTTCAGGTGCGACCTCCCCACGTCTGTTCTCGGGGGCGGGGGGGGGCCGCCGGCTGCCACTTTCACGGCCGCCGGATCTACATTCTACTTCCGGGAGAGCGGTCAAGTCGGGCGGCGGCGTCGCGGGGTGATGACGTGTACCGCCCTGTGACGCAGCGGCGCGGAGCGGAGCGCGGCGTGTAGTTTTGCAGTTCGAGGCCCTGTGATGGTGGTACCCGCGGCCTCGGGTTGGCACCACGTCTACTCTCCCTCCCGATAGGCGCGTCCAGGCGCCGCTGCCGTGGTCTGTGGTCGGTTACAGGGCTAATAGGCCGCGCCCAGCGGCTCGGTTGCCATGGCAGCGCGCCGCGGCGTCCCTCTCGGGGCTGACCCGGAAGTCTGCGAGGGAGGCCCCGGCGTGGACCAGCTGGGGCTGCCTCGCCCCTGCGCCTCCCCCACGCATCCCGGTTTTCCAAACGGCTTTTGGGACCTGCACTCTGGAGCGAGGGAGGAGGATGTCAATCGGGGGGAAAGGAGACCTATGTAATTCTTTAAACAATAAAATAAATAAAAGATTTTTTTTAAAACCGCACTCTCCTCAAACCTCGACCCAGCGGGATTGCCTTAAATCACATCTACTTTATGGAGATGAAGTAAAAATAATCAAGCCGAAATTCCATCGCCCCCTGCACCAAACCTTCGGAATCCGCCAGCTTCCCGGTTTCCTTCCCCTGAGTTTGCTGCGGAAGAGGGACTCGGTGCCTGGGGAGCAAAATTCCACTCTGGATGCCACCCCTCACATCTGGTATTACGCCTAGTTCCTCCCCTCTTCTGGGTCTCCCTCCGTATTGGCTCTTTATCGTTAGCATTTTAGTTTGTTTCAATTGATCCTTTAAAAAAAAAAAAGTAAAAAGGACCTATCTCTTCTCTGTCCTAACCAAACTTGAAATAAATTGTCTCCACTCAGAAGACAAGATGCGTCCACTTCATCTGCTTAACATCACCCCTCCACTCAACTAGTCTTCCCATGATTTTAAGTAATCCTCCCGTATTTAATCAAATTATTCCCGGCCAGGTATCTGTTGGTTAGAGCATCGAATCCTGATAAGCCAAGGTTGTGGGTTCCATCCCCCATCGAGGCCACATACAAGTTATCAACCAGTAAATGCATAAATAAGTGGAACAAGTTGATGTCTCTCCCTCCCTCCATTCTTTTTTTTTTAAATATATTTTATCGATTTTTTCACAGAGGAAGGGAGAGGGATAGTCAGAAACATCGATGAGAGACATCGATCAGCTGCCTCCTGCACACCCCGCACTGGGGATGTGCCAGCAAACCAGGATACATGCCCTTGACCTGAATCGAACCTGGGACCCTTCAGTCCACAGGCCGATGCTCTATCCACTGAGCCAAACCGGTTTCAGCACCTCCATTCTTAAAATCAACAAATGAAAAAAAATAAATGACACATTCGTCCTCATCTTGATCACCCTAAACCTTTGGTGTTGACACCCACTCCTTTGGAAACACTTTTCATAGGGAGCATGTTTTTCTTCATCATCCTGCGTCTTACCTCCTGTTTTAGGTCTTTTCACACGCAGTTCTCTCCCTGGGAGACCTCATCAACTCACAGGGCGTTATCATCTAGGTGCTGATGAGTCCCAAATTCATCATCTCCAGCCATCTCTCAACTCCAGGGTTTTAAGCTTGGCTATTGGGCATTTTTAGTGGAATACCGGTTTGGGCAGTAATTAGTATTTAAAGGGTCATGATCATGTAAACATTATTTAATACAAAATGTTGATATAATTTTAGCAAATGGGAAATAAAGGGGTGCAAGAATGCAAATCCTTGGCTGCTAGAACTAAAAACCGATAAATTATCACACTCTCTCTTTAAGGGTTTCTTTGAGGAGGAAAGGTGTGTGGTGACATATTCATTTTTGCACCGAAACACTCCTCCAATTCTTGGGGGGAGGGGTACCCTGTGTTGTCAAACTTGGTGAGGAAACACTCCGTCCTCCCTCACCGGGCATAAATGAGCACATGCATCAGGCCACAGCTCAGTCCATCAAAGGATTCCACGAGGCTTTTTTTTAAACCTGAGGAGTTGTCTTGAAGCTGCCAGAGCAGCGGGAACAATAGACATGGCCTAGTGAGGAGAGCCCAGGGTTGGTGGCACCAACAGGGGGCACTTCTGGGGTCGTGACCTGAGCTGGGTTTCCCTGCTTGGCAGCCCCGCCTAGTTAGCTGCTGTCCGAGTTAGGTTTTCCAGCGTCCCTCACCCTCTGTGAGTCCCCTCTACCCCTCGCCTAGACTCCTTTCCTGCCAGAGTGGATGTCGCTTCCGTTCTAAGAACTAAGAAGACAGTCTCGCTAATCCTGTAGAGAGGAGGTTATGCAGTGACATGAGCAACAGGTTAACAATACTTTTCAGCTGAGACAAATATCTGGTAGGACAGCTTCAGTTTGAAATTATGTCTAGAAAAGGTGGGTATTTTCAAAAGTTATCTCTTTCTTGGGATACAAACAAATGGTGTTCCTCTGACAGCTGTGGGCTCAGGTGTCAGTCAACCTTCACCAGACTCAAAGCTTCCCAAGAACAGGGATGAACACTGATGAAATGAGAAACATCATTGATCCGGGTGCCCTACTGGGGACCAAGCCCACAACCTGGGCATGTGCCCCGCCTTCTTTTGTATCCACCATCCGCTGTGGCTTGTCCCCGGGCCACCAATGCACGGGGCTGAAGCCCATGAAAAAGAAGGGCCTGGAGAGTAGCTGGCGGGGAAACTGACATCGCGTTTGTGGGGAAAGTGTCCACAGCACAGCATCGCTGCGCCAGAATCCGTGGCTTAAAAAGCACTCCAGGTCTCACCTGGTCCGTGCCCTGCCTCTGGATGAATTGAAAGGGGACAGGAGAAGGACAATGGCGGCTCTCTGGGATGGGATGACTCGCAGGAAATCCTTTCGGGCCAACCAACAGCCCATCCCTGTGGCCACCGGCGTGCTCCATTTTTGGAAACAGTAGCCAGCTCGGACCTCGCCCCGCAGGTGTGTGAGGGAGAATTGTTGAGGGCTAGGTAATGTGGTGGTTCCTCATCACACTGGCAAGGGAGAACTGAGGCGGGATAGCGTGCACCAAGCTGGCACTGGTTGGCATGGAGTGTAAAGGCACAAACCCGAGATGCACTTTCTCCTCTCGCCTCCTCTCCACTGGGGAGAAAAGCTGAGAATAGAGAAACGAGTTTCCTCCCCCTTCCCCTCCTCCCCCCGGCACCCCAGGGAAGAAACAGCACACAGGGAGGCACAGATAAAAACAATTTTTACATAAAACGATATGGGGGTTCATCTAAGCAACTGTCATAGAAATTGAGTTCAGGGGTGGGAAAGGAAGACTGCCATTAGAAGAGCGGGAGGCGGGTGACCTCTCCGAAGACCGAGGGGCACTGGCGGAGGGCGGGGGTGTTCCTGCGGTAGCCAAACCGCCCATTGAACCCCCTGATCGCCTTCACGTCCGCATTGTAGTAGTCGTGCCCGATCACCTGCTGGAAGGAATGCCCTGGAGGGGGGAGAGGGAGAGAGAGGCCTGAGCCTGCACGCAGCCCCTTCTTGCTTTCCCCACTTCCACGGTATTAGGAAACCAGCCCAGCTCCGGTGGCTGTGCTCCCCAAGTCTAGCGGAACCCTCAATCCTCAAATGTCCAAAAAGCCAAGGGTTGGTGAAGCCCAGGAAACAGAGGGCTTCTTGGAACCCCAGCCTCACAGCCGGAGGAGGATGAATCATGGCGCAGGAAGGCCAGAAACCTCTGGGCTGGGCCACACTGGGCTTGCTCCTAGAACTGAGGAAATGCCACCCTTGCCTCCCACCCATCTGGAGAACACGGATGTGCTCCGTGATGCCAAGTGTGACCAAGGGCCCTGTGACTATAGAGCAGCGGTTCTCAACCTGTGGGTCGCGACCCCTTTGTGGGGGTCGAACAACCCTTTCACAGGGGTCGCCTAAGACCATCGGAAAATGCAGATATTTACATCACGATGCATCACAGTAGCAAAATTTCATGGTTGGGGGTCACCACCACTTGAGGAACTGTATGCAAGGGTCTCGGCCTTAGGAAGGTTGAGAACCACTGCTGTAGAGTGTGGCGACAGGGTGGGGGGAGTGGGGTGGGGGAAGTGTTTCCGCAGTCCGAAAACTCTCTCTCTCTCCTCCCATTCCTGCCGCTGCTTCCCTGGGCCTGTACCATTCGCAGGAGACAGCCTGCCGGGAAGCAGTGCGAGGCCTGCAGGCTTTCGCGCTGGAAAAGCGGAATCCCAACCCCAGCTCGGCCCTTCTCAGCAAATCGCTTTAACCCGCTCCGTCCGCCCCGGTTCCCCCGGTTGTAACGTGGGGGGAGGGGAGGGTAAAAAGCACCCGCAGGCAGCAGGTGCGCCGTATCTAAGCATGGGGAGTGCTGTCACAGCTTCTGCTCTGGTCTAAGAGGAAATGCAGTCCTGGGCCCTCCTCTCCCCCACCAGGTCTCTCTACCCCCACTTTCTCTCTCGGAACTGGGGGATGCACACCGCTCTTCCTAGGAGGGACCACTTGCCTGCCCCTGACCAGTTCCTCCTGTTGATGTACTTCTGTTCTTCTCCGAAGATGTGGAAATAGTCCACCACCCAGCCGTCCCTTCCGGTGCCTCCATGATCCTGAGAGGGAGGGGGAGAATGCAGACGACGGGGAGGGGGAAAAAAGGACTCTCAGTCTCCCTGCTGGGATGTGCACAATGCGGGCTCCCCGGTGGCTTGCGGGGAGGGGCTAGAGGTCACGGCCAGGGCTAAGAGGGCCAGGAAGATGAAATGTACAGTGGTACCCCGAGATACAAGTGCCCTAACATACGAGATTTTTGAGATACGAGCCGTCGAGTGAGCGATTTTTGCTTTGAAATACAAGCAACATTTGAGATAGGAGTCATCGCGAGGATCGGCCGGCTGCACACGACCCACCAGTTTACTGTGACTCGAGCGTCTCATAGTTTCCCACGCCTCAAGGTTACGGAACGAATTAAACTTGTATCTCGGGGTACCACTGTACTTATGATCTATGTTGCCTCTCAGGGAGAGGCTATGTATCCTGGCCCTTAGGGGCTCAGTGTCTGCTGCCAGACAGTTTCCAATTCCACCTCTGCCACTAACAAGCTGTGTCACCTATGCCGATGACACAGCTTTTCTGGACCTCCATGTCCCCATCAGTAAAAGGAGGGTTGCTGTGAGATTTAAGTGAGGTGGTTCAAATAAAGGGCCTGGCATAGTAAAGTTCAGTAAACCTTACCTTAAAAAAAAAAAAAAAAAAACAGCCGAGACCGGTTTGGCTCAGGGGATAGAGCATCGGCCTGCGGACTGAAAGGTCCCGGGTTCGATTCCGGTCGGGGGCATGTACCTTGCTTGCGGGCACATCTCTAGTGTGGGACGTGCAGAAGGGGACTGATCGATGTCTCTCTCCCATCGATGTTTCTGACTTTCTATCCCTCTCCCTTCCTCTCTGTAAAAAATCAATAAAATATATTAAAAAAAACAAAAACCTTATCTTCATTTAAATGAAAATAATACAATACCTACCACAAATGGAGGTTGTGACAATTAAACTACAGTACTTACAAATCGGAACAGAAACTTTCCAAAGTGCGTATGCCATATTCTTTCCCAAGCCCTCCCCAGAGGGCTGCTTCCGTCCTAAACGCTACATGAGTAGACAGTAAGTGCACACTCAAACGTGGCATGCACAGATGTGTGTCCGTATGTACTGGTACTGAGCATGCACGTGCACACACAAACACCTGGGATAAAATCAACAACACCCTAGATTTGTTCACAGAGTAACCCCCATGAAGTTGTATTCATACCACTGTGACATCTAGGCACCAATATTGGAGGCAAAAGTGGTGAAAAGAATGGAACCAGCCCCATCAGTGTGGCTCAGTAGGTGAGGGCGGTCACGGTTCGATTCCCGGTCAGGGCATAGGTCGGTCGGAATTTCAGGCTGGACCCCAAATAGGGCGATCAATGTTTCTCTCTCAGTGATGTTTCTCCCTCTCTATGCCTTTCCCGTCCTCTCTCTAAAATCAACAAAAAAAATCTATTTTTTTTTTAATGGAATCATTAGCAAATAGCCTCAGAATCTTTGACCCCAGGGAAGAAGTCTGCTGGGGAGGGGCAAACCTGGGGAGAGGCCTGGGGTGAAGGGAGATCCAAGGAGAGTTGGGAGATTTCAGCTCGAGGTTCCTTGGAGTGACCCCTATGGTAACTATGACGCCACCGAACAGAAGGCGTGGCACTAGGTGGGTCTAGAGTCTAAGACCAGTTCACTGAGGTCACATAGATTCTCGTGCTGTTAGAGAATTTGCCGTGTGAGGTCACCCCAAAGGGTGGGTCCATCCATGACGTCAAAAAGGACAATGGAATCGGTTTGGGAGAAGGGGACTTGGGGTCCGGTTCCCTAGGCTTGCAGAAACCCAAAATGAGATCATTGTCAAGTTCAGGGATAGAACCTGAGCCAGGTCCGTGTGTGCATGAAGAGAACTGAGGGGTGTCTGTGTTGAGGCCCAGAGTGGGGGTGGGGGTAGGGTTAAGGGGAGGAGCCTCCTGGTGGGAGGGCGCTTGAGTGAGACGCCAGGATGTGGGGAGCCAGGGACAGCTGGTAAACAGGGGGTGCTTTGGGGCGTTCTCTACCTGACCCGTTTTCTGCAAAGTGGGCGGGACCACGCGGCTCCTGAAGTAGCGGCGGGCGTGGTAGTCCTGCTGCGCATTGTACGGCGGAATCGCAGACCAGAGCTTGGGCTTCAGGTGCTCGTAGTTGCGGGCCATGGTGCTCAGGGCCACGCCGTCCAGGATGAAGCCCCGCTCCAGCCGCAGAGAGCACTCGCCCACGTGCACCATCCCAGCCGCAGCCGCCCCGGCCCTCGCTGGCGGGAGTGGGAGGCCCCAGGCAGGGGCGCCCTGCGCATTGTTACGTGGCCTCAGCGCCCTTGTGACATAGTGTCCCCGTCCCACCCGGTGGGCCCGGAGGGCTGCGGGGGGCGTTGCGTGCCGGGCCCAGCGGGATGAGGAGGCGGCCGTGCAAGAGAGCGAAGGGGAGCCCTAACCGGTCTGACTCAGTGGATAGAGAGCATCCGCCTGCGGACTGAAGGGTCCCAGGTTCGATTCCGGTCAAGGGCATGTACCTTGGTTGCGGGCACATCCCCAGTAGGGGGTGTGCAAGAGGCGGCTGATCCATGTTTCTCTCTCACCGATGTTTCTAACTATCCCTCTCTCTTCCTCTTTGTAAAAAAAAAAAAAAAATCAATAAAATTTAAGAGAGAGAGAGAAGGGGAGAAGGGATTACTGAATGTGGGCCTGTGAGTGCGGTGGGGCCCAGCTTCCCGCTTTCAGAGCCAGGTTCTCTGTTCCCACCTTATCATATGCGTTTTGCCCAACTCAGTTGTTGAAAATCTCGTGCTCAGATGGATCAGAGTTCAGATAGCATCTACTTCCCACTCGCATTTTACAGAGCTGGAAGCTGAAGCTCAGAAATGTCGGTACATCCCCTAAAATCCATTTGCTGGTGGATCCGGAGCCAGAATTCGGTCTCCTGACTTCCAGTTAAGTGCACTTAAAGCACTTCCTCCCTCCCCACCCAATTCTTTTCAGCCGTATTTCTCTTCCTGTCACCTTCCCCCCACCCCCACTAAAAAAACAGGTTGACATATTGCCATACTTTTTCTCTGGCGAACTTAATGTATATGACAGGATACAGCAAAACGTGAACAATGATTTTCTTTAGTATGGCTTCAGGTACATTTTACTTCCCAAGTTTTCCCCTTGATTAAATCCTTATAAAGATGCTGTATATACCAAAGCACACTATACGGACTGCTCACACCAGCTGAGATGCTATTCATCTTTTTACAGGCTCAAGGAGGGATTATTTTATTCACTATTAACATTTTTTAATAAATGTATTTTTATTGGTTTGAGAGGGAGAGATAGAAGCATCAATGATTAAAGTCATTGATTGGTTACCTCCTGCACAACCATACTGGGGGTCAAGCCCACAATCTGGGTGTGTCCTAACCAGGATTTGAACCGTGACCTCCTGGTTCATAGGTGGACACTCAACCACTGAGCCATGCCTGCAGCAGGATTCTTTTTCAGTAAAGGACCTGGGCTTCTTGTCACAGATTTGAAGTTCACCAGGCTGGAGAGTGCAGTAGCAGGAAGTCTGTTTTAGGAACTTCAATATCCCTAAAACCAAGGCTCAGTCTAAACAGAGGACTGGATCTTAGTCTTGGCTACCCCTTGGAAATCTGGGCAGCTTTGAAAAGTACTGGTGCTATCTAGTCCTACCTCCAGTCTGACTTAATTGGTCTGGAAATGACCTGGCCACTCAAAAAGTCCTCCAGTTGAAAATGACTGCTCTTTAGTCCTGGTACATTCCACTCTTCATTTTGACAAAAGGTAGTCATCTCCCCAACTGACTGAGCTAGGCAAGGTCTTCATGTACATGATACCCAACTTCCAGATAACACTTAGGACAGAGTATTTTCATATACTAGATATATGAGGCTGCATTATTGATCCAAACCAGCTAAGTGTTCTTTCCCCATACCCATACTCTGTCACCTAATTCATGGTTTGGAAAGAAAAGCTGCAATAGTCAATACCTTTAGGCACAACTTGCCAGGATTTATACCTATTGTGCTGGCACAATTATCTTTTATTCTCAAACCAGAGTTTGGCATATAGGTGGCCATCCTGTCAA
Organism: Lasiurus cinereus; assembly: GCA_011751065.1. Classification (NCBI taxonomy): domain Eukaryota; kingdom Metazoa; phylum Chordata; class Mammalia; order Chiroptera; family Vespertilionidae; genus Lasiurus; species Lasiurus cinereus. The sequence goes on along the minus strand of JAAGEH010000016.1, from coordinate 1,691,996 downwards.
AACATTAGGGCAGCCCTGGCTGGTTTCACTCAGTGGATAGAGCATCAGCCTGCAGACTAAAAGGTCCGGGGTCTGATTCCAGCATGTGCCTGGGTTGTGGGCTTGATCCCCATAAGGGGTGTGCAGGAAGCAGCTGGTCAATGTTTCTCTCTCCCTCTGATACCAATAAAGATGTTTTAAAAAAAGTTATGGCAAAAACGGCTGCAGATATTAATCATCTACAAGAGCTGTAAAATTTACATGGCAATTACCATGTGTTAGGTTTTATAAATACACTGGTTTACATGCAAACCTCCAAGAAAACCTGTAAATGCAAGTGTGCATAAATGTGTACATGGCTCCTACTGACATCACTCCTTGGGCTCCATAAGTGTATCTAGGATCTGAGTGGTCACTCTACCTATCTATAATAATATGCATAATATACTAATTAGACCAGACTTCGCCAACAGCCAGGGGGAAGAAGGCTACTCTTGCAGCAATTTCATGTATCAAGCCTCTAACCTTGAATATCTTTCTCACTGCACAACAGTTTTCTGGAATAACCTGTCATTAAGCCGTAACTGCCACTTAATTACAGAATCCACACACAAATATCTAAATTTTATAGCAGAAATTGGGATGTTCCAAAAGTTTGGTATACTCACTACAGTGCAAAGACTGTTTTTTTTTAAACATACATCCACGGAAAGTTTGTGAAGTAGTTTGTTTTACAAAGGAGGGGAAAGTTGCAAGGTGTCAAGAGTGACATGCCGAGACTGGTTTGGCTCAGCGGATAGAGCGTCAGCTTGCGGACTGAAAGGTCCCGGGTTCGATTCCAGTCGGGGACATGTACTTTGCTTGCGGGCACATCTCCACTGTGGGGTGTGCAGGAGGCGGCTGATTGATGTCTCTCTCTCATCGATGTTTCTGACTTTCTCTCCCTTCCTCTCTGTAAAAAATCAATAAAATATATATATATATATAAAAAAGAAGAGTGACATGTAGAAATGAACAGAAGGCAAGCATTTCAGTCACCAATTTTTAATGGGTTTTTCCTTTACAAACACACCAGCGAATCATGCAATGCTGCCAGCATTGGATGCAATCCTGGGCCACAAATCTGCACACTCCTTTGCAACGGGTCCTGTGATGGCAGAACCTGCGTAAAAGAAGATGTCAGGTAAGAACAGGGGGTCCCTCCTTTGCCTGTACTCCTAGACCCAAGAATTAAATCACCCGATCTCAAAGATCTAGGGAACAATGTGGATCCTTTCTTACCTTTCATTTCCCCTTTATTATTTACTATGACCCCCGCATTATCCTCAAAATAAAGAAACACGCCATCTTTTCTCCGGTATGACTTCCGTTGTCTGATTACCACCGCCGGATGTACTGAAGAGGAAGAAAGGACAACAGTCATTCATCTGTCAGCCACCCTAAGAAAGCAGTTCACATACCAGCTAGTTCCCAACATTTCCCATTTGGACAAACGTATGCAGGACACTTGCTAAACACTTCCTACACTTACTTTCCCCCATTTCACCCAATGGGTGGATATGGTCAAGATCCTAGCATCACAGAAGAGGGAATAACCTGCCCTCCCCTCCCCCACTCCAGACTGAATACGTGGAGAGGCCAAACTGTTAATTCATAGGCAATATTTCAACCAGTACATATCAAACCCTCAAGAAAGTACTACCTTGACCTAAACATTACTGCTTCCAAGAATTTGTTGGAATTAAGTACTTTCCATACCTTAGGTTTTCCAAATATAAACTCATAAGCTTAATTATACAAAAATGAGGCTTTCATATTTCATAGTTCACTAAGGCTAGAGAAAGTCTAGGTAATTTTTTTAAAGCCTGCACGAAGTTCATTATCACTACCCCACCCCCATTAAAATGGCCGAATGGTATAAAAAAACCACACTAAATATTACACCAAATCCTTTAAATGTTATTACATCAAATCCCAAATGTTATTTCTCAGCACAGGCACTTTCGCGGCACAGGACAGCATGATCTTAATTAAATCCCGTAAAGCATCCTTGGAAGCACCAGCCTGTTTCCAAATTAACAAATGCAATGCCATGCCTCTCAGGCACCAAACATACTTCCTTGGAACCAGGGAACCAATGAAACAGCATAGATAACCTCCCATTAGTCTCTTTTGCTAAATTATTAAGGAATGAAATATAGTTTGGAGGGCAATCAGGGACCCACCCGAGAGAGACCTTGATGTTGCATTTCCTTGGATATTAGCTGAATTTGCTTTCCCCTGACCAGGCTTTTTACATGCAGTCACTGCTGTCTGTTCCAGTTCGGGCTTTTTTCTTTTTTGTCAGCAAAAGTACCACACATTTTGTTATTTTATCAGAATCTGTTTTTGCACTGGCATTCCTTGTCACCCCCAAGATATTCCAGTTATTTAAACATAGTAAGGCCCCCTAGCCAGTTTGGTGCAATGGATAGAACATCAGCCTGTGGATGGAAAGGTCTCAGGTTCCATTCCTGCCAAGAGCCCAGGTTGCAGACTGGATCCCCAGTAGGGAGAAGGCAGGAGGCAACCGATCAATGATTATCACTCATCACTTATGTTCTCCCTTCCTCTCTGAAATCAATAAAGACACACACAGTCAGGGAGCCTGACAATCCTTGAGTCAAGTTCTATGGACATAGACAGCCTCTTGTTCTTAATAAGAATACACAGAGCGACAGGCAAATAGTATTTAGTGAGCACCACCTGTTGAACCTTCAACTACTTATAAACCATTTATATGATCACAGATGAACCTACAGATCTAACCCAGGACCCTGGACTTCCAGTCCTGCCCCTTTCCACGTTTCTGCATTACCTGCTAAGGGTAAGGTGAGAAGTATTTGGTTGGCAGAAATAAGGGCCAAAGAAGACATTCACAGAGTGGAAAATGCACAACTATTGTTGGGACCATGCAGTGTTCTCCAGTCTGTCCCCATACTGATGAGACCCACAGCACATGCTGCTGCCATCTCACCCAGCCGTGGCCAATGCTCTGCCCTTCCTGACAGCCCTCCAGGCCACACAGCAGACCCAGCAAGTGTTCTAAAAGGGAAGCCATCTACACACCGATTAATCAATACGGGACCACAATGCTACTTCCTCCTTGCCTACCAAGTCCTCAAAAGGACATTAAAAGTGAACCAAGTAAGACTTCTGATCAAAAAGCTAAAAACGGGAGTGAGGTGGGGCATATGCAGGCCTCCAAGTAACGGGGACACGTGTCTGAGACCTGTCACATCTGAGAGATGGCTAGGACTTCTCAAGAGAAGCAAGGCACCCGTGGCAGTGCCACACTAAGCAGACACCGGAGAAAAAACAAACCAACAGGAGCGGATCCGTGAAATCGCACCAAGTATCAGAAGCAGCAAAGTCAGAGAGGGCATCACAAGTGGTAAATGCTGAGACCATCCCCTTTAATTCGTATTAGCAGGAAAACTTCCGGGAAATAGCCCACGATTAAGCACCCAGCAGCTCCCTGTTTTAGTTTCTATCAGAAGAGATTTGGAAGTAAACACGTCAAACTTTTCATCTCACCTAAAAAAAAAAGAACCCGTATTCAAGAATGAGAAATATCATGTGACACTCGTACCTGCAAAGTGCTAGGTAAGAGGCCCGATGCTTGACACATTGCCTGACTGTAAACCACTGGAAGTATCACCATCCCCTTTTAAAATATATTTTTTTTAAATTGATTTTTTACAGAGGAAAGGAGAGGGATAAAAAACTAGAAACATCGATCAGCCACCTCCTACACACCTCCTACTGGGGATGTGCCCACAACCAAGGTACATGCCCCTGACCGGAATCGAACCTGGGACCCTTCAGTCCGCAGGCGACGCTCTATCCACTGAGCCAAACCGGTTTCGGCAACATCCCCTTTTAAATTGGTAGTTCCAGAAAAGCAGACCTGCCTGAGGACCCATCAAGTCCTAAGGGTGTCATCTCACCTGGTCGAGCTCTAAACCAGCCATCAAAAAACTGTATGTACTAAGTACCACCATAGTCCCCTGTAGCCAAGGGAATCAGCGATGCCCTAAAGACTTTAAGAGATAGCCCTCCATGTCACACACCCAGGGCTTTTGTTCCCATGTGTGCAGGTATCTGTGAGGTGGCCTGTAATTACCAGCTGAACTTGCTGGGGAAATGGCACAGCAAATACGTGGGGGATGGAGCCCCTCGTTTACATGGGAAGTCAATGAGGAACTTAGAATATTTTTTAAAAATGTATTTTATTGATTTTTTACAGAGAGGAAGGGAGAGGAATAGAGTTAGAAACATCGATGAAAGGGAAACATTGATCAGCTGCCTCCTGCACGCCCCCCACTGGGGATGTGCCTGCCACCAAGGTACATGCCCTTGACGGGAATCGAACCTGGGACCCTTGAGTCCACAGGCCGACTCTCTATCCACTGAGCCAAACCGATTAGGGCGGAACTTAGAATATTGATCCCACATTGCCTCGCAAAGGAAGGCCAGCTTTCAGAGGCCCGGAGAAGGGTACAATTACCAATACAGGGAGAAGTCTCCAGCTGCCCAATATACCAGGAGGGCTCGGCTACTCCACTCACCCTTCTTCCTGAGCTCCGGTTTGCCTTTTTTCACCGTGGCCATCACCATGTCACCCACACCGGCAGCGGGGAGTCTGTTCAGCCGCCCCTTGATCCCCTTCACAGAAATAATGTACAGGTTTTTGGCTCCTAGAAAAGAATGTCAGCGGAAGCGATGCTTTTCGGAGGGCCGAGCAGGCAGCTCTGTCGTTGTAAGATCTCCCCAACACTCCCAAAGCCCCTCCCTGCAGTGACACTCACCCCCACTTAAGGCGGAACCCCTTGTCACACCACCGATTGAAGCAAAGCAACACATGTTGCCGCTTCACCCAAAAGCGGTGTTTTTCCTCTGCCCTTTCTTGACGGCTCAGTGGGTCATTAGCAAAAGGCCCAACGAGTGCTTTTCAAAGGGGTGGGGGGTGGGGGGTAGGGAGGGCGGGCGGGGTGCAGCTGCAGGCCTCACCTGTGTTGTCCGCACAGTTGATCACGGCTCCGACCGGGAGACCCAGGGAAATCCGGAATTTCGCCCCGGAGGACCCACCACGTCCTGTGGGTAAGAGAAACAGCACAGCGCTCACCGTCCGGTCACGGGTCCGAGTCCCCTCCACATTCTCAGGCTTTAAGTTCATAAGCTTTGGGAACTGTGCACTACGGCCTCGCTCTCTCTAGGGCTCCACTCACCCCCCTCTCCAAGTGCCAAGCAGTTCGCAGGGCAAATAGCAACTCCTTGCAACCACCTTTACGGTGAGAATAAGGGGCCTGGACGACTCAATTCTCGCTCCGACTTTTGCACCACGGAGTTCTCCCTGTAAGGCGGGGGGACCGCGAAAAGTCCCCCCACTCTCGGGCCTAAGTCACCCCGGATTCAGCCCCATTCCCGCAGCGCTGGGCGCGCAGCGATCGCGCGGGGTGCGGTCTGGCAGCATGTCCGAATCCCGCAGCTCAACTCTGCAGGCACCCCCCCCAGCCCCGACCGCCACTTTCGGGGGCCCAGCCAGGACTCTCGCGGGGCCCCTCCTCACCCTCTCAGGCTCGGACGAGAGCAAAGCGCCCCAGCTGCCCATAGCCGCCGCTCCCGGCGAGGCCAGCAGCCACCGCGCAGCAGATGGAGAAGGATCACCCAGGGCCAAAACCTCACCTCGCTTCGACATCTTGGACGCCGGAAAGGGATGGAAAGGAAGTGCTTACAAAGGATGCTGGGATAGGAACCTTTACGCCCCGCCCACGGTCGTCACGTGACCCGGAGTTTGCTCCGTTCGCCCCGCCCTTCCCCGGCGCGACGTGCTGTTACGTAATAAACCCTGGAAGTGGGCGGTTCCGGGGTTAGGGGCTGCGGAAGCGGGGGAAACCTAGAGCCTTCCCTCGACGAGTTCGAAAGCACGTAGCTGTGAACACAGAACCGTTGGCGTGTTAATTTATCCAACAACCCTTTTTTGAGCACTTAGTGCCAGGGACCTCGCTGGATCCTACGTTCGGAAGTGGTTGAAACATCTGTGCTGTGTAAGGGTCCCCGAAGATCAGGGGGTGCGGGAGGGCTAGGGGAACACGCTACGTGGCTTCATTCGGATGTGATATAATTGAGAAGTGCCATTCTGGCACCACAGATAATTACAAATATGTGTGTGTGCCTGGCCCCATACCCATCTGTATTCGATATCTTGCTTTATTAATTACCCCTTTCACAGCTTCAGCCTCCTCCATCCTCCTGGTTTCTTTCTGTCAGTACTATAGTCACTTAAATATTAATTGAGTGCCCGCTTTGTGCCAGATCCTGTCCTGGACATATACTAGACTACATCAGAGGACAAAACAGATCAACATTCTTTTTTTTTTTTTTAATATATTTTATTGATTTTTTTAACAGAGAGGAAGGGAGAGAGATAGAAAGTCAGAAACATCGATGAGAGAGAGACATTGATCAGCCGCCTCCTGCACGCCCCACAGTGGAGATGCGCCCGCAAGCAAGGTACATGCCCCCGACCGGAATCGAACCCAGGACCCTTCAGTCCGCAAGCCGATGCTCTATCCACTGAGCCAAACCGGTCTCAGTCAGATCAACATTCTTGCCCTTATGGAGCTCACTGCTGGGTGGTGGTGAAGGTGAATATTAGACACTAAGTAACCTATCAAATAAAAGAGTAATATGCAAATTAACTATCACTCCACCACACCCACAAGCCATGCCCACCAGCCAATCAGGAACAAGTATGCAAATTAACCCAACCAAGGTGGTTGCGGCCACTGACTGAGCAGGAGGCTTGGGTTTCTCTGGAATGGAGAAAGCCAAGCTTTCTGCACACCCTGGCCAACCCTGGCCTCCATTCAAGGCTACAAAGTTTCAATTTTAGAAAATAAATAAATCCCAGATACCAGGGCCTCCACTTGGATTGCCAGGGGGCGTGGTCAGCCTGCAAACCACCACACACCCCTCGCCCCAAGGGAACTCCCACCCTGATCCGGAACACCCTTCAGGGCAAACCAGTTGGTCCCCACCCAAGTACCAGGCCTCTATCCTATCTAATAAAAGAGTAATATACAGATTGACCATCACTCCATCACACAAAATAGCTGCCCCCATGTGGTCAAAGATGGCTGGCCCCATGTGGACACAAGATGGCTGCCACAAGATGGCCAGCAGGGGAAGGCAGTTAGGAGGAACCAGGCCTGTCAGGGTGGGCAGTTGGGGCCAATCAAGCCTGCAGGGGAGGGCAGTTATGGACAAACAGGCTGGCAGGGGAGCAGTTAGGCATCAATCAGGCAGGCAGGGGAGTGGTTAGGAAGTAATCAGGCTGGCAGGCAGAAGCGGTTAAGGGCAATCAGAAGACAGGCAGGTGAGCAGTTGGGAGCCAGCAATCCTAGATTGTGAGAGCAATGTCTGATTGCCCATTTAGGCCAGTTCCAGGTAGTATCAGGTCTAAATGGACAGCTGGACATCCCTCGAGGGGTCCCAGATTGGAGAGGGTGCAGGCTGGACTGAGGGACACACATCCCCATGCACAAATTTTGTACATGGGGCCTCTAGTCTTCTGTATATATAAAAGACTAATATGCAAAGTGTCCCCTTGGGAGTTTGACCAAGAGACTGGGGTTCAAACGCTTGCTATGACATGTGCTGACCACCAGAGGGGCGGTGCAGCAGGAAGGAAGGCCCCGGCTGGCAGCCAGCAGCTGGGGAAAGAAGGCCTGGCCACCAGCGAGAAGGCCCTGATCTGCCCTGCTCTCTGGTCAGGCCAAGGGACCCTACCCATGCATGAATTTCCTACACTGGGCCTCTCGTAGATACAATAATTGCAATGCGTGGTATGTTAGAGGATGTTAAGTAGAGTGAAAAAAATAAAAGCAGAACAAGGTAAGAGACATCAGGAAGTGGAGGAGGGGCAGGCTGCAATTTAAAATAGATTGGTTAGTGTGGGCTTCAGAGAAGGAGTTGACATTTAGAGCAAAGACTTGAAGACAAGTGAGTGAGTAATACCCATGTCCAGGGAGGAGCAGTCTAGAGCAACGGCGCCAACCTTTAGGTTCGGATCTCAGGGTCCGCGACTGCTGGTCTAGAGTCATCAGCTAATAAAAGCCCTAAGACAGGAGTGTGCTGAACCAGAGGAACAGAAAGGAGACCAGGTGTGTCTGGGCAGAGTAAGTGAAGGGAAAAGTAGTAGGACTCAAGTTCAGAAGCTAAGATGTAATGGAATCACATCATGTCGGGCTTTGTATACCATGTGGACTGAGAAGAGGAACCGTTTCCCTATTTAAACACCATCTGACTAATATGTCAGAAGGATCTCTCTAGTTGAGACTAGACTGTGGGAGGGACACAAAGATACAAGTAAAGAGACCTGTTAGGGAGCTCTGGCAGTAACCCAAGAGAGAGATGACAGTGGTTCGGACTCAAGTGGCAGCAGTGGAGGTGATGTGATGTTGTCAGATTCTGGATGTGTTTGTGGGGTGTGGGAGAAAGAGAAGAGTCAAAATGTTTCCAAGGTGCCCACTGGTGTGGTCAGTGGTTGAGCATCTACTCATACACCAAGAAGTCACTCCTCAATTCCTGGTCAGGCAGGGCGCATGCCCAGATTGCAGGCTTGATCCCCAGTTGTGGGTATGCAGGAGGCAAATGATGTTTGTCTCTCTCTCTCTCAGTCTCTACTTCTTCCCTTCCTGCATTTGCACATTCTTTAAAGACCTGTGATCTAGCTTTTATACTCACTGTATGACTGAAGCTATACTAGGAATTATATATACTGAAATTGTACTAGAAAAGTCACCATGACCTACTTGTTTTCAAAACCCAAGGACACTCCTCTGTCTTTATCTTATTTGACCCACAGCATTTCACACTGAGGATATTCCCACCTTTGTAACTCTTTTCACTCATGGTTTCCAGGATACTAATAATAGAAAATACTACTTATGGAGTGTTAATAAGTGCCAGTCATTGAGTTTGGCATTCTATAGGAATACTAGAGGCCCAGTGCATGAAATTCGTGCACTGGGTGGGTGTCCCTCAGCCCTGCCTGCCCCCTCTTCACAATCTGGGAGCCCTCTCGGGGAGCAGGCCCAAGCTACAGTCTGGCCTCAGCAGCTGAGAGCACTCCTCCCTGGGTGGGTCCTTGGGTCCACTGGGGGCCTTGCTCCCAGGGCAGGGAGTGCTTTGTGCCTGTCTGTGAACCCCTGGCGAGAGTGGCCTCAGATCTGGGTGGAGCCGGGGCTGGGGCGCGGCAGCTTGGAGCCCACCCCCAGCCCTGATGTGTGGTGTGTGTCTGCTGGGACTGGAGAGTGCTCTGAGCTGGTCGTGATGTCCTGGCCTAATTTGCATATTTCTCTCTTATTATATAGGATGCCTTCTTGGATCCTCCCAACAGCCCTGTAACACAGGTATCATTCTCATGTTACAGATGAGAAAACTGAGCAATAGGTCAAGCCATGAGTACAAGACCACACAGATCTTGAAAGGCTGGAATGCCACCCAACCTGATTGATTCCAAAGCATGGGCACTAAGTCACTATGCTCTCTTCCCCTGACTCATGATCACCTCTCATTGTATTTCTCGGGGTGACAATACCCACCCAATAGCTTCAATTACTGTCCATATGCTGATCACTCGCCAGTCTATATCTCCAGCCCAGACATTTCTGCTTACCTGTGGCCAATAAGGATTGGATCAGGTTTACAATGGTTCAGTTTAAATTTTTTGTTTTTCCACTTTACAATGGTGCAAAAAGTGATACACATTCAGTAGAAACCGTCTTTTGAATTTTGAATGTTGATCTTTTCCTGGGCTAGTGATCTGCAGTATGAGGCTCTAGGGATGCTGGGTAGTGACAGCAAGCCACAGCTTCCCGTAAGCCATGTGATCCTGAGGGTAAACAACCATGCTCTACTACTGTAGTATGAGATGCATTTAAAAAAATATATATTTTATTGATTTTTTTATGAGAAAAAGGGAGAGGGATAGAGAGCTAGAAACATCGATGAGAGAGAAACATCTATCAGCTGCCTCCTGCACACCTCCTACTGGGGATGTGCCCAAAACCAAGGCACATGCCCTTGACCGGAATTGAACCTGGGACCCTTCAGTCCACAGGCCAACGCTCCATCCACTGAACCAAACCAGTTAGGGCTGAAATGCATTTTTTACTTAATAGTTTCAGCTTATGATTGGGTATATCAGGAGGTAATCCCATTGTAAGTCGAGGAACATCTGCATGTGAACTGATGATGGGGATACCTTCACCCCACAGGCACTTGAAACCCAAGCTGTCCAAAACAGAAACCATGATTTCCTCAGAAAACATGCTCGTCTGCCCGTGTCCGTTTTCTGGGTTGGTGCTACCACCAGTGTCTAAACCAGAAGACAGAGGCACAATGCATTCTCCTCTTCTCCCAAATTCACAGACCCGATCATCAAGGTCTACTGACTTAACTCTATTTCTTATGGTTTTCTGTCCAAACGTCTGCCTCTTAGAGGCCATTTCAACAGCATCTAAATGGTCTGACCATAACCTCTTATTGCTTAAAACCCCATGTTGGCCTTCTAGTGCTTATACAGTCCAAGCTCCTGAGCACAGCACAAGAGACTTTCCCGAAATGACTTCTCTTCTTCCTGGTTGCATCTCATCTTCTCGCCTTGCCTCCTACACTTCACACTTAGACAAGACCAAACTGCTTGGATTTATGGACTCTTTCTTGCCGTATCCACTATTTATTCTTTAAAACTCTGTTCAAATGTTATCTTTTCCTGGGTCGTCTCACAACCCCAACATTCTCTGCCCTGAGCCACCTCTTTAAAAAAATGATCTTAGCCAAAAGGCTGAGAAGCAATATATATTTCAGAGAGGAATGGAGAGATAGAAATATCAATGATGAGAGAGACTCATCGATTGGCTGCCTCCTGCACACCCCCCACTGGGAATTAGGCTAGCAACCTGGGCATGTGCCCTTGATTGGAATAGAATCTGGGACCTTTGAATCCGCAGGCTGACGCTCTATCCACTGAACCAGATTGGTTAGTGCCTAAGCCACCTCTTTACTGAGAGCAGTGCTTCTCAAATATTTTTATCTGAAGACTATTTTACATTCTCAAATAATTGAGGACCCCCCCTCCCACAAAATTTTTGTTTTAGATAGGTTCTATCTGTTGTCATTTACCAGATTACAATGAAAATGGTGAATGTGCCGAGACCAGTTTGGCTCAGTGGATAGAGCATCGGCCTGCGGACTGGAAGGTCCCAGGTTCGATTCCGGTCGGGGGCGTGTGCCTTGCTTGTGGGCACATCTCCAGTGTGGGGTGTGTGGGAGGCGGCTGATCGATGTCTCTCTCTCTCATCCATGTTTCTGACTTTCTATCCCTCTCCCTTCCTCTCTGTAAAAAATCAATAAAATATATTTTAAAATGGTGAATGTTTAATTATTTGTTAGTTCATTTAAAATAATAAGCCTGGAAAATAACGTTTTCCCAAACAATAAAATAAAGTTAACGAGAAGAATGGCTTTGCATTATATGCTTTAAGAAAAGACAGCTGGATCTTCATGTGTTTACATTTCATTGGTTGTGATATCACATGTCTTGTAGCCTCTTTAAAGTTCCATGTATAAGAACCACTGATCTAAAGTGGTGGATATCACAGAGTATCACATGGTACAGTAGTAGTACTTCTTTTGTTTCCTGATTCGGATTGTGAAAGTGGTGGATATCACAGAGTATCACATGGTACAGTAGTAGTACTCCTTTTGTTTCCTGATTCGGATTGTGAAATCTGTAGGACTCATCCCAGAATGAGTTTGTTACCATGACCTTTACTCCTCACCACCTTGATGGGTGGTAAGGCTTAACACAGTGAGGGGGGAACCTCTTGATCTGCAGTCAAATGCTCTACCCCTGAGCTATACCCCCTCTGCTGGAAAGTTTGAGATTACAGTTTAATTGTAGTATTTACTGACCAGCTGTGTCTCAGCTGATTAACAATAGTCTGAGATTTATGATCAATTGCTTTGGTGTTCCCAGAGAGATACTCAAGAACTGAGAGAAGATTCCAGAGGCAATCAGGCCTCAAGCGCTAGGAGAAAAGAGCAACGTCCGCTTTGACCCGTGCTTGAAGGTGCTGGCGGGTGGGCGATGGGATTCCTCTCCCACATTAACTGCAGCCTGCTTGGCCTCTGGCATCTGGGCATTCCTGAAGATTCATTCCCATCCTGCCTGCCTGCAACCTGAGTGGCGGCCCGGTACTGGGCCCAAGCGGAAGTGCTTCCCATGTCTTTCTCAGACCCTCTCTGCTCCCTGCCAGAGGTGCCCCATTGTTTCTGTTCTCTTCAGCCACTTCCTTCGCTTCCTGGGGTCCTTCACCTTTCAGCAGGCTTCCCCTAAATTAAAAAGAACCCTTCCTCAAAAAACTCTCCCTTTAGCTGCGATTGCCGTCCGGTTCTTCTTTCTCACCACCGCTTTTAAAGGAAGTCTGTACTTCGTTTTTCTCATTATCGACTTCCTGTCGCACAGTTCTGGGGCTCTCTGTATTAGTGTTGACTGTCAGTTATCTTTCTCCCCTTGTGGTATATGTATTGTTTCTCCAACTAGACTGTAGGTTTCCTTTTTTTTTTTTTTAATGTATTTTTATTTCAGAGAGGAAGGGAGAGAGAAAGAAACATCAGGGATGAGAGAGAATCAATCATCGGCTGCTTCCTGCATGTCCCCTACTGTGGATGGAGCCCACAATCCCTGCATGTGCCCCTGACCAGAAATGAACCCGGGACTCTACAGTCTGCAGGCCGACACTCCATCCACTGAGCCAAACCGGCTAGGGCTAGACTGTAAGTCTCTTGCGGGTAAGATCATGTTGCCTTCTTTTTTGTATTCCCTACAGAAGTTGGCACAGTGCTTTTGTTCACCAGACTGTGCCAGACCGTGCTCGCCGGCCAGACCACAATCCTGGTTAAACTCAGCTCTCTGCCCGCACCGAGCCTGCACCCAAAGCAGCTGAAGGTCGTTGGAAGAGAGCTTACAGGTTGTGTCTCTCCAGGCTCTCTGTCTAGTACTCCGAGGGCTGATTAGGTTCACTGTCACACTCTCCAAAGTGACTAATTCACAGACTTCCTCTGGTCTGAAATCTTCCCCACCTTATCTCTCCTCCTCACGCTCTTAGCTGAAGAGCTTGATTCTTCCTGTCTAGAGAAAGTCAGAACCAGTCAGAAGCAGTGGGAGAGTGGTCAGTGGGTAAGAACCAGTCTGGGGGACCCTGATTTCCCAAGGTGTGGGTACTCCCCACCTGCCAGGATTAAGTTACCAAAGAGAAGTCAACCGGCGCCTGGCTGGCATGGCTCAGTGGTTGAGTATCATGCCTTTAAAGCAGGGGGGTCACTGTTTGATTCCCGGTCAAGGTACATGCCCAGGTTTGGGGCTGCATCCCTGGTAGGGGGGCATGCAGGAGGCAGCAGACCCATGTTTTGCTCTCACATGGACACTTCTTTCTCTCTAAAAATCAATTTTAAAATCTTAAAAAAACGCTTGATTCTTTTTCTAATCGTACGAGGCCCTCTCCAGTTCTCTTGAATCGCCCGCTGCTTGTCCGTCATCCTCCAGCCCCTCTGGGCCTAAGGCCCTTGCGGTAGCCATTTTCTTTGCCTGGAATATGCCCTCATTCAGGTCTGCACTCCAAACTCACCTGCACAGAAAGGTCTCCCATGATTCTCCAACCTGAACTAGCACCCCTCATACCTTCCTAATGCAGACTTGTGATTTTTAAAAATTGACTTTAGCCCTTGCTGGTTTGGCTCAGTGGATGGAGTGCCAGCCTGCAGATTGAAGGGTCCCAGTTTCCATTCCAGTCAAGGACATATGCTGGTACTGGGGCTGGATCCCCAGTAGGGGGCGTGCAGAAGGCAGAGGATCGATGATTCTCATCATTGATGTTTCCATCTGTCCCTCTCCCTTCCTCTCTGAAACCAATAAAAACATATTTAAAAAATAAATAAAAAGTTATTTTAGCACTGGCTGGTTTGCCTCATGCACCAAAGTGTTGCAGGTTGGACCCCTGATCTAGATGAATGGTGCCAGTGGGAGGCAACCAGTCCATGTCTCTCCCTCTCCCCATTCCCCCCTGCCTCATTCCTTCCATTCACTCACTCTCCCTCTTAAAAATCAATGGGGGAAAAAAATCAATGGAAAAAGATATCCTCAGGGGGATTAAAAATAGTTTTAATATTTCCCTTATCACTAACTGTGCAGTTTCTTGTTTATTCCCGTGTACATTTATTTCTAGTCTATCAGTGAAGAGACACAACCTTTGTGCCTTTCTTTTGAAAGCACACTCCGTACCTAGAAAAGGCGTTTTGGTACCTAAGTTCATGTTTTCAAAGGGCCATATTGTCAGGTGGTCTTTTAATTTTGTTCTCCATCAGAAGTGAATTCAATATAATTTTAGCAAGAAGTACCTCATTTTGAACAAGTAAACAATTTCAGTACAAAAAATGAGGGATTGGCATAAAAAGAATTGATCAAACAGCAGCAAAAGAAGGCGGGGCTTTAGAGAACAGAGCTTGCCAGTGCTCTGGTGTGGGCGGAACCTAATTGTGTTGAGTCACACTAATAGACAAGGAGGACAATCACAGCGTGTCCTGGGGGTATAGCTCAGTGGTAGAGCATTTGACTGCAGATCAAGAGGTCCCCGGTTCAAATCCGGGTGCCCCCTCACATGGCTTTGATGTTTTCCTCCCCTCACTCAGGTGAATAATACAGGAATGCAATGACACTTCTAAGCTGTACCCCCACTCAGAAGGGAGAAGCCCACTTTCAATAGGTGGGAAAAAAGGAACCCACTCTTCTTCCTCTCTGAGACTGTTCAGCATCTATTGGTCACAGAGCGGGCAGGGCATTATTATTTTGCCTAGATTATACTCTGACAGGGAAGACAAGGAGAATGAATCCAAAGTTCAGTGGGTTTATAACTGCAAAGTTTAATAAGACACACACAGATAGCCCAAGCCGGCGGGGCTCAGTGGCTGAGCATCGACCTATGAACCAGGAGGTCTTGGTTCCATTCCCGGTCAGAGAATATGCTTGGGTTTCGGGCTCAATCCTCAGCGTGGAGCGTGCAGAAGGCAGCTGATCGATGATTCTCTCATCATTGATGTTTCTCTCCTTCTCACTTCCCTTCTGGGAAAAAAAAAGAAAAGAAAAAAGAAAGACATACACAGATAAAAGGTGAAACACAGCTTTCTCCTTCATATTAGCACAAAGAAGAGCCTGAGGCCTGGGGTAAGTTTGAGGCCTAGTTCAGGAGGGTCTAGGTTTTGCACCAGGAGGAGACAGCTTTGCGCATGTCCAGCCTCAGACACATCAACCAGTAATGGGAGCCCTGGGGAAAAATGCACTGGAGTATTCCCCAGGGGCCTGGAGGGATGACACAACCAAATTCCGGGTTTAAAATACCGCGGGTGCCCTCTGACCCCAGCAGCAGGCCTCTTCCTCTCTCCTTTCTTTTTCCTTTTTTGGGGCAAAACCTTGTCGAACGGGGGCCGTCCTTACTCCCTTCACATATACTGTTTCCCTCTGGCTTGGCAATGATACTGTCAGTGATGCAATCAGCAACCATTTGTCCCTACCTGTAGGCTATGGAACTCGGTAGCCTTGTATGACTGGTTTAGTGGTTCTCAAAGTGGGGTGCCTTGACCAGCAGCAACAGCATCTTCTGGGAACTTGTCAGAAATGCAAATTCTCTCTCTCGGGGAGCCCACTCCAGGCCGAGGGAACTGGGGGTGTCTTAACAAGCCCTCCAGGTAATTCTGAGGCACACTCAAGTTTGAGAGCCACTGCCTTCGTTTATGTCAGTTAGTATTAGGAGGTAATTTCATTTTTGTAAATTAAGGTGAGCTTAGGGATGTGCAGGGGGCATTTTAACCTCAGAAGCGCGTGGACTCCCTCTCTCTCTACCTGTGTTAGGAGCAACAGCACGTCCATGTCACCGGTAATAAAAAAAAAAGTTGAAGTTTGGACAAAGGCTGTGGGTTTCTTCCCCTCGACCCACCCACACACCCCATCCGAAACGGAACGCCAGCGGAGGATAGTAGTCATTTTGTCCCGGGAAGCCGTGGCCGCGGGAACCCCGGCACCTCCGGCGCGCAGCAACCGCGCCTGATTCGCGCACAGACCCACCCTTCCTCCTCCTGCTCGCTGCGCCGCAAAACCGGAAGCTTTCCGCCGAGGCTTGAAAGGAGAACTGCATTTGGGAAGAACCCTTTCTGTTGTCTTTCAATCCGGGACTCAGTGATAAAATAGTCGGGAAAGATGGGACATGTTTAGTATTCGTTGCAGGGAAAGAAAAACCACCGAGGGGGCACCCGGATTTGAACCAGGGACCTCTTGATCTGCAGTCAAATGCTCTACCACTGAGCTATACCCCCGCGCCGCCCTGGCGCCTGGTGATGGTTCTCTGGATATAGCGAGGGTAGAAGAAAGGCGGAGAGGAGCAAAGCGGGGCCGGGCCGGAGGCGGGAGGCGCCCGAACCCCGGCAACTCCGGGAAGGCTGCGCGGGGCGGGGAGAACCAGCCGGGGCTGCGAGGCGCTGGCAGCCGGCGGGAGGCACAGGTTCCGCCGCGCCGCCCAAGTAGGGACGGCGACGAGGGGGAAGGGAGGCCCCTGGGGGCGTGGGGCTCGGGGTGCCCATTCCGTGCGGAGGTTCGTGCAAGGCGGCGGGCACAAAGGAAAGTCCCCGAAGGTGGTGAATCAGTTCTCGGGCGTCCGGGGGTGTTCCCACCCCTCCCCTCCTCGACGGCCTCCCGCCGCCCCGGCTGCTCCGCCACCCCGGCTCCGAGGTGCCTGCGGCGCGGGGAGGGCCGGGGGGCACAGCCGGCGTCTCTCCAGCGGGGGGGGGGGTCCCCGGGCGCCAGGAGGACCTAGGGGACTCTCACCTAGGCACGCGCCCCGCACCCCCGCACCCCCACACCCCGGACCGGAACCCGCCCCCGCGCCGCACCCCGGCCCCCGGGGAGCGCGCCTGGGCCGCGCGCGCGCCCCCGCGGCTCGTCCCCGCGCCGTGCGGCCCCGCCTCCGCGGAGTTCATTAGCGGGAGGCGGGCGGGCGCGGAGGCCAGTTCCCGGGCTCCAGCCGCCGCCGCCGCCGCCGCCAGCCCGCTCCGCGGAGAGAGTGCGCGCCGCGCGAGCCCGGGCGTCCCCGCCCCAGCCTCCGGCGGAGCCATGAACCCCAACTGCGCCCGGTGCGGCAAGATCGTGTACCCCACGGAGAAGGTGAACTGCCTGGATAAGGTGAGCCCGCGGCGGGGAGGCGCGTCTTGGGCAGCCCCGATCCCCCCGCTGCTCCCGATCGGGGGACGCCCCACGCCGCGTCCCCGCGGTCCCGGGAGCCGGAGGGAGGGCGGTGTCAGGGGGTGTTGTGTGTGTGTGGGGGGCACAGACCCCCGTCTGGAAACCAGGAGAGACCCGGGGCGAGGCCAGGGGTCCACGCGCGGCGGGCAGCCAGGATGGGAGAGGGGGCTCTGCGCCCCGGGGTGTGTGTGGTGGGGGGAGGAGGGAGAGGGGAAAGGGAAGCCAGGCCAGCCACGGGGTGGGGGCTGGGGGGAGGTTAGGGGTGCCGTCCCGCCCCCTAGGCCCGGGAGAGTGAGAGAGGCGGCCGCTCCCTCTTCTCCCCGCCGCCCGGAACGCCAAGTAGGCGGAAGCGCGGGGCTCTGGGGGAGGGGGCGCTGGCGGGGGGCGGGGCAGAGGCTGGGGGGCCCCCGCGAAGCTGTCCGCGGTGGCCGCGCCTGGCTTGGGCTTCCCGGCCTGGAGACTGGGTTTTTGGGGGGGGGGGCTCCAGCGGGCGAGGGTTTCATCCCTGGGGAACCGGGCTGCGGATGAAGGAGCTGAGCCCCATGGCGAGACCCCCCCCGCTTTGCACGATCTGTAGTCCCCGTGGTGGCTCAGCGGCTCCCGGGCCGCGGGTTCAGGGGTAGCTCCCCAGCCCCCCCACCCCCCAACCTCACACTGGAGGCCCACGAGCGGCGCTGGGCTGCTCCGTCCGAGCGGGGCGGGGCCGGGGGCTGGAGCGAGCAGGGTGGGTGGGTGGGTGGGTGGCGGGTGCCTCGCGGAGATCCCCCGAAATGGGGCTCCGAGCTGGGGACCGGCTTGCAGAACAAAGAGCTAACTTTTCAAAGCAGGTTTACCCGATGCGGAGGGTGGGGTTGGCTTGGCTGGATTCAGGGGAAGGCCAGGGAAGGGGGGGGGGGGTGTTTGGGGGGAGGGGAGGGTGGCCTTCTGGAAATCCACTGTCCCCTGGGGCCCTTACGGTTTCGTCTCACCCCCCCCACCCCCCACCCATGCCGGACTTGTTCATCTGGTTGCCATTAGGCTTTTGGAGGGGGTGGGGTGGTGGGGAGTGAATGGGGTGTTTCCAGCAACTTGGGGGAGGATCTGGTCCTCTTTTTTAGCTTCCTGAGGTCCTGAGGCGAAATGTGTCTCCTCTGCATCCCTCTGGGGCCTGGAGGAGGGGCTTGGTGATTTTTGTCCCCTTCCTCATCCGGGCCACTTCGGAAAGCTGGCTCCAAGTCCCAATGCTACCTCTTTCTTTTTTTTTTCCCTTTCCCCCTGAAATGGCAGGAATGGGGGGGCATGGGGTGGAAGAGGGTGCAGAGCCCTAGGGCCAAGTTCATTGCTCACCTGACGCCATGTCTATGTGGGAAAGGACGGTTCCTGGGACCCTTAACTCTCCCGCTTGGGGCTGGAGCTTCCTCAGTGACCTTTGGCCTCTGAGTCAGGGTGAAAGGGTGTGTGGGGTTCCAAGGTCCTGCGATACTTTTGAACTTGTTCCGGGAGGAAGGGGCGTCGGGGGCTGCTGCTGTGTCGCGGTCTCGCTTGGGCTTGGCCAGACGGGAGGCCAGGAGGGCCCAGTGGCGGGCACAAAGGATGCGGGCCCTGACCTTCCCGATGACTGTGCCAGCCGCCGGAGGCGAGGCCTTGAGCCTGGAGGCGCCCACTGAGGGGCTGTTTGTGCTTGCACACAGGTCTTCCTGCCCCTCCCCTGGAGGTGGGGGGTTTGGCCTCTGTAACTGGAGTTCCCTCTGCTCTCCTTCTTCACAGTCATGAATTGGCAGGAGGCCGTGGGCACGGTTCCCATATAAGGCAGAAGCCGTCCTTGCTTTATGAATGGCTCTAGGCCTCAACGTTCTGCATCCGTCAGATGGGCACGCAGATGTCGGTTCCTTGGGGGAGGGGCGGTGCCCTGGAGCACGGCGATGTGGTGGAGGCTGTGCATTCCCAGTTCTCCTGGGGTCTCGCCCCACACCTGGCTCCTCTGGCAAAGAATGTTGGGGTGTGTGTCAGAGGGGACGAGGGCAGGAACCCTGCAAGGTACCCTTCCCAGTAGCTGTTCTCTCTTCCCAGCTGAAGAGGGCAGTCAGGTGGGGGGTTGCCTTGGGAAGTGGGGATTTCAATATGTTTTTATTGGTTTTTTAGAGAGAGGGGAAGAGAGAGAGAGAAAAACATCGGTGAGAGAGAAACATCCATCACATCCATCGGCTACTTCCTGCATATAAATTCCTTCTGGGGATGGAGCCTGCCTCCTGGGCAGGGGCCCTGTCCTCACATCGAACACGGAGATCTCCAGGTTCCTGGGTCACCGACACTCAACCACTCAGCCATACCTGCCGGGCATGCTCCCCCTCTTTTAGAGCTTTCCCTAGAGGAAGGGGTCCTGAGGAATCCTCACCCCCTGGGCCCAGCCGGGGGCCTGGAACATCCAGGTCTCAGACCTCTCCCTCCCACCTCTCTCCAGGCAGTAAGGATTGGCACTTCCTACTGGGGAACTGGTGCCCCAAGGGCTGAGACCTGCAGAACGTGGAGTCCCCTAGGCAAGGTTGCTAACCAGCTTCCCCAGGCTTTCGGTTTCCAATGGGAGAGAGTCCAATGAGACCCACCCAGCCCCTACCATTTCCCTACAGCACTCAGCCCACAGTCCGGCCCGAAGCACAGGCTGTATCCCTGGTGTTCACCTTTACTCCTCCCCGAGCCTTATCTCCCAAAGGATTAGGTGCCTTGAAGGCCGTGGTGCCGCCCAGGCCACGCCGCCTCCAACATACAGTGCCCGGTGTGTTCCGTGCGCTGGATAAACATGTCTGCGGATGACGGTGTTGGAGCAAAGAGATGGAGGTTTCCTTTCCCAGAGCGACTCCTGGGATTGAAGCTGGGGGAGAAGCAGGGTGACCTCATGGGCTCATTCATTGGACAAATATTTATTGAGTTCCTGCTTTGTGCCAGGCACTCTGAAGGGGTGCCCTTGCTAGGCCTTTGGGGAGGGAGAGAGGAGCTGGGTCTCACAGCGTCCTCTACATGTTGAAGGATTTGTGGGTTTGCGTCCCAAACCCTGTTGGGAAATCAGCATTTGTATCAGGAGCCTGTGCTGTCAAGAATCTTGCCCCAGCCAAAACCGGTTTGGCTCAGTGGAGAGAGCGTCGGCCTGCGGACTGAAAGGTCCCAGGTTCGATTCTGATCGGGGGCATGTACCTTGCTTGCGGGCACATCTCCACTGTGGGGCGTGCAGGAGGCGGCTGATTGATGTCCCTCTCTCATCGATGTTTCTGACTTTCTATCTCTCTCCTTTCCTCTCTGTAAAAAATCAACAAAATATATTAAAAAAAAAAAAAGAATCTTGCCCTGCCCCTGCCCCTGGGCTTGCTTTCCTGGGCTCCTGAAAGCAGGTGGAGACAGTCATTCTGGAAGTGTAGAGGACTGGGGGGTGTGTGTGTGCGCGGGCCAGTTTCTCTGGAATCCCCCAGTTAGGAGGGCTCTCTGCCCCTGGTTGTCTAAATCGCCCCCTCCCCTGCCCTCTCACTCCCATAGGGGCCAGCAAGATAGACAGAGACGGGGCTGGACACACGAAAAGATACGTCCTTGTAGCGGTGGTGGTGCCCATTTTCCTAGCTAAAGTGGAGAGTGCCCCACCATCACCTGTGGCCCTCCATGAACAGGAGCTGCTACTTATTTCGAGGTGCCAGGCTCGGTCTTCGCGGCAGCTTCACACAACAGAGGTGGCTGCTTCCATAAATGATGAACCCCCTACGCGGAGGCTCAGACTGTGTGTGTGGCTCGTTTCCCGCTCGGCCAGAGGTGGAATTCACATCTGAAGCTCTTTGTGCACCACTCTGTTGCCTGTTATGTTGGCAAAAAGGGACTTTATTGCCCAGTCAGCTTGGCTTAGTGGTTGAGTGTCGACCTATGAACTGGGAGGTCATGGTTTGATTGCTGGGCAGGGCCTATGCCCAGGTTGTGGGCACGACAGTGTGAGGCGTGCAGGAGGCAGCCAGTCAGTGATTCTCATCATTGATGTTTCTATTTCTATTTCCCCCTCTCCCTTCCTCTCTGAAGTAAAAAATATATATATTTAAAAAATATATATAGCCAAAACCGGTTTGGCTCAGTGGATAGAGCGTCGGCCTGCGGACTGAAAGGTCCCAGGTTTGATTCTGGTCAAGGGCATGTACCTTGGTTGCGGGCGCATCTCCAGTAGGGGGTGTGCAGGAGGGGGCTGATCTATGTCTCTCTCTCTCATTCATGTTTCTAGCTTTCTGTCCTTCTCCCTTCCTCTCTGTAAAAAAATCAATAAAATGTATTAAAAAATATATATATACACACACATTTTTAAGTACCTTTATTTACACCACCTCATTAGTGTTCCTGACCCTGGCCTGAGGACTGCCCCGGGCCTGGGCCTTTCCAGGAGCTGGGATACCAGGAATAATCATCTCCCCTGGGAACTTGTGCCGATGCAGCCCAAGTCTATGATTTTAAACCAGCGCCCAGGTGACCAGCTGAACTAGGTTGGTGACCCAGCCAGGGTGGAGCTGGTGTTACCCCTAAAGAAGGGAAAAACCATAACCCTAGGGCAGTCAGTGGTCGGCAAACTCATTAGTCAACAGAGCCAAATAGCAATAGTACAACGATTGAAATTTCTTTTGAGAGCCATTTTTTAAAAAATATATATTTTATTGATTCTTCACAGAGAGGAAGGGAGAGAGAAGCATGGAGCAGCTGCCTCCTGCACACCTCCCACTGGGGATGCGCCCACAATAAGGCACATGCCCCTCACTGGAATCGAACCTGGGACTCCTGAGTCCGCAGGCCGGCGCTCTATCCACAGAGCCAAACCGGCCAGGGTGAGAGAGCCAAATTTTTTATTTTTTTAAATATATTTTATTGATTTTTTAGAGAGAGGCAGAGAGATAGAGAGTTAGAAACATCAATGAGAGAGAAACATCGATCAGCTGCCTCCTGCACCCCCCCCCCCCCACACTGGGGATGTGCCTGTAACTAAGTTACGTGCCCTTGACTGGAATCGAACCTGAAACCCTCCAGTCCACAGGCTGATGCTCTATCCACTGAGCCAAACCGGTTTTGGCTGAGCCAAATTTTTTAAACTAAAACTTCTTCTAATGCCACTTCTTCAAAACAGACTCGCCCAGGCCGTGGTATTTTGTGGAAGAGCCACACTCAAGAGGCCAAAGAGCCGCATGTGGCTCTGGAGCCGAAGTTTGCCAACCACTGCCCTAGGGGCTGGGAAAGGAGAGGAAGGTCTCGTCCTCGAACCCTGAGTGAGGTAGCCTGGGTGCAGAGGGCAAGATGCCAGGCGGCAGGCGCAGTGACCTGAAGCTGGCCGCCTTCCCTCGCCCAGAGCTGGGAGCAGCGCTCGCCCCACCTCCGCGGTGATCACCCAGATAGGAGCTGGTCCAGGCCCCGCCCAGGTGCGGGAGGCTCACTTCTGCCCCAGCAGCCTCTGTCTGTCTTTCTGCCCAGTGGGTTTTCTGCAGACTGGGCTTGGCTTTGGAGCTGCGGGCAGGGAAGACATGAGGGCTGGCTGGAGCCTCGGGGGAAGGGCAGAGAACTTTGAACAGAGGCCTGATTTTTTGTGAAAGGGAGACAGTGGCTTCAGGGCAGCGGGAAGGATTGGAGTGGCCTGCCCAGAGGTGTACTTTGCTCCGGTTCCCGAATCCCACAGTCTTAGGAATGCTTCACTGAGATCTTCCTGGGGCCTTTCAGAAAGGGGGACAGGTTGAAACCGGTTTGGCTCAGTGGATAGAGCGTCGGCCTGCAGACTGAAAGGTCCCCGGTTCAATTCCGGTCAGGGGCATGTATCTTGGCTTCGGGCACATCCCCAGTGGTGGGTGTGCAGGAGGCAGCTGATCGATGTTTCTCTCTCATCGATGTTTCTAACTCTCTATCTCTCTCCCTTCCTCTCTGTAAAAAATCAATAAAATATATATTTAAAAAAAAAAGAAAAGAAAGGGGGACAGGAGAAAGGCAGACCAGAGGGTCATTTGGGGTTTTATTGACTTATTTCCCTGACTGAGCTGTGCACCTGACCTGATTGAGACGGGGAGGGGGTGTCCTGGTCCAGGCTGGGCCCCTGGGTTGGTTGAGGGACTCGCCCTATTCTGTCCTGCCTGCCCTCCAACTCGCCCACTCTAAAGAGGACACAGTGGCAGGCGCCGCTGATTGTCCTGAACCTTGGAGCCCTCCTCCAGGGAGGGAAGTGACCTGACGCCGCTAGCTCGCAGCGTGAGTCATCTCAGGACTCCTCCCCGCACCCCTGTGGGACCCTGGTTTTAGTTCCACTTTACAGCTGCGGCGTTTACTCTTGACCCGGAAGGCACTCGGACCCCCTGTGCTTTTATTGTTCTGCTCTCGAGCCCCCCGTTAGGGCACAGAGAGCATCGCCCCCAGACCCTAGGATATCTGTCTAGCTGAAAGCAAGGGGTGTCTTAGAGTGAGGTGGGCAAGAGCTAAGGATGCAAATGGGTACCATTCCTTCATATTGGGAGTCCTCTTCAAATGGCAGTCGGGAGGGGTCTTGTGGAACCCCTGGACTGGGTGTTGGCTCGGAACCTCCAGCCCAGTCAGTAAACCTGCCCCTTTCCAAGAGGCTTGACACCTGGGTGAGATCCTCGCCACCTGCTGGGATGGGGTGGGGGGGTATCTGTCTCCTCTTTGTCTCCCTCAAATTCATCAGGAGGCAGCTGGAGTCCCCCGGTCCTAGGACAGTGTGTGTGTGTGTGTGTGTGTGTGTGTGTGTGTGTAAGTGGGTCATGGTCTGGATTCCAGAGAATATTTTTCCTGGCAGGCCCCTGCGGGGGTGGGGGTGGGGGGCAGGGGCCTGGGCAGCTGAGCAGGCAGAGGCCAGCAGGCTGGGTGGTGACAGGGCTGGGGCGCTCTGCCAGTGCCTCCCAGGTATTGGGGGAGGGAGAGGGGCTGCCACTGTGGGCACTGACTGGGCAGGGACTCTTTCATTATTTATTTATTTAAAAAATATATATTGTTATTGATTTCAGATAGGAAGGGAGAGAGAGATAGCAACATCAACGATGAGAGGGAATTAGCAATTGACTGCTTCCTGCATGCCCCCTACCCGCAACCTAAGCATATGCCCTTGACGGTAATTGAACCTGGGACCCTTCAGTCCACAGGCTGATGCTCTATCCACCGAGCCAAACCAGCTAGGGCGGTGGTCGGCAAACTGCGGCTGGAGAGCCACATGTGGCTCGAGAGCTTTGGTTTGCCGCCCTGTTGCCTAAAGAGTTTGCTGGCCCCTGAGCTGGGGCAAGGGCTACCCTCTTTTAGTTTTTCTGGCGGGCTGTGTGTGTTGGGGTTTTGCACCCGGAGTCTGGGCTGGCCTGAGGGCTAGGCCGCTGTTGGGTGGGGGCTCTGCTTAGCTCAGCCACCCCTTTGCTTCCAGACTTCCAGCTGGCCTTCTTCCCAAACAGAGGTTCTCCCATCACTTCACTTACTGTTTGCCACTGTGGGGATTCCTGCGGGTCCCCCTGACGCGGAAGCACCCCGTTAGAAGGCGATTACCTCCCAGATGACCCCTGGGCCTCTGCTTGAAGTGGGCCAGGGTATCCCAGCCCCCCAGCTTCTTTTTCTTCCTGCCCCCTCCCCCACGGTGTCCCTGGAACACACATTGTGCAAGGCCCCGCCTTGAGGGAAATTCCTTGGCAGATGGCCAAGAGCCGGCCAAGAGCCAGCCTGGGGCCGGTCACCTTCAAACAGCGCCCTGGCCCTCCCCTGGCTGCTGGCCTTCCCTGAGGGCTGAGGAGTGTCTCCCGGGACTTCTGGGAATGGGGGCAGAACCCGGCCGGTCCGGTCACCCAGGCAGCCTGGGTTCTGGGGTCCCGGAAGCTGGACTCCTGCTCAGTGCAGCTCCCAGGGCCAGATTGACATCCCGGGTTTGGCCCAGCGTCACCGTTGCTGAGGACGAGGTCCCTTCCCTTCTGTTGCCCCCTCTCTCCTCCCGCCTGCTCCCCTCCCCTCCCTGGGCCTTCCTGGAGGGGCCTGTGTGTGAGAGCGGGTCATGGGCTGGGTCTCTTGGCTTTGCTGGAGTCTTACCTGTCACGGACCCTCACCCGCCGCGTAGCTGTGGCTGTGGCTGGGCACGCGAAGCCCCACCTGCACCCACACACACACAAAGCTCCCGTGGGCGGCTCCGAGCCCTCTTGGTGGAGGTTTGTGGCTGCTGTGCCCAGCAGCTAACGTTTGGGTGCTTTGAGGTTTGCAGGCGATTTCTCATTGAATCCCCAACAGTCCCAGGAGGAACGGATCTGGAAACGGCTCAGCGGTGTGGTCCCTGGCCAAGGTCACATAGCCAGTCAGGGGGGGCGCTCCGATGTCCACTATGGGGGTTCCCCTTCCAAGGCTTTTTTTAAAAAAATATATTTTATTGATTTTTCACAGAGAGGAAGGGAGAAGGACAGAGCTAGAAACATCGATGAGAGAGAAACATTGATCAGCTGCCTCCTGCATACCCCCAACTGGGGATGTGCCCGCAACTAAGGTACTTGCCCTTGACCAGAATCGAACCTGGGACCTTTCAGTTCGCAGGCTGATGCTCTATCCACTGAGCCAAACCGGTCCGGCCCCTTCCAAGGCTTTTAAGCAGAGCCCTTCAGGGCCTCAGAGAGATGCTGGGTGCTCTCCTGGGTGAGGGCTGGGAGAAGAGTGAGGGAGGGAGGGAGGAAGGGTGCAGGAGTGGTGGATGGAGCTAAAGCACCAGCTCTTACCCGCTGGTTGGGGGTCCTACCGGAAGTGGGAAGTGTCAGAGCTGGAGCCTCTTGGTGTGGGAGTTAAGAATGCCTGGGGGTTCAGGGCCAGGCACCCTCCTCCTGCTCTTCTCCAGGCCTCGTCCATGCTGAGGAGCTGCCCCTCACGTTCATGTTCAGCAGCCGTCTCTTAGCAACCATGGTCCAGCTTCGCACAGGCAGTGAGGCTACTCCAGCTTGGGGGCGGCAGGAGTGGCCTGGGAGATGGGGCTGACCGTTGGGGACAGCTTAGTCCTCCTATTCTTGGCCTCTTCCCCACTCACCCCTCACCTCTGCTCTTCTCCCATCCTTCCAGCTCGAATGACTGATGGGGGGAGGCGGGAGAGTGTCATTAGCTGCTGGAGCTGGGACCTGTGATGTCCCCAGCTCACCTGGAGGAGCCGGAGTGCTCCTTCCCTGGGCCTGAGCCCCCTTTCTGAAGGAGTCCTGTGTCTGACGGGCGTCTCCCCTCTGCCTCTGTCCCCAGTTCTGGCACAAAGCATGCTTCCACTGCGAGACCTGCAAGATGACACTCAACATGAAGAACTACAAGGGCTACGAGAAGAAGCCCTACTGCAATGCGTGAGTCCTTCGGGGCAGGGGCTGGGCGGGTCCCTGGGTGGGTCCCCAGGAGGGTCCCTGGGTGGATCGCCAGGAGGGTCCCTGGGTGGATCCCCAGGCGGGTCCCTGGGTGGATCGCCAGGCAGGTCCCTGGGTAGATCACCAGGAGGGTCCCTGGGTGAGTTCCTGGGTGGATCGCCAGGCGGGTCCCTGGGTGGATCCCCAGGAGGGTCCCTGGGTGGGTCCCTGGGTGGATCGCCAGGCGGGTCCCTGGGTAGATCACCAGGAGGGTCCCTGGGTGGGTCCCTGGGTGGGTCACCAGGAGGGTCCCTGGGTGGATCGCCAGGCGGGCCCTGGACTCCCTTCCTCATCCTTCCTTCTGCTCTAATAACCACAAGGGGACGTCGCCGAGCTCGGTTAGTGTCAGTCCCAGGTCACCTCCACCACCGCTGGAGAAGTAAGGGCTCTGATTCCCATTTCACAGAGAAGGGAACTGAGGCTTGGGGAAGGGGTGGGACTTCCTCAAGATTACCTGTGAGTGACAGGCTAGTTCCAGCCCAGGAAAATAGTACGGCCCTCCCACTGCCCCCGGCGGGGAGGGTGGACTCCAGAGGAGGCAGCCAGCAGCCCTGTTTCTGCCCATTGGTGTTCTCTGCTTCTCCTTTCCTCCTCTCTCTCCCCAGAATAGCCACTGACGGTCTCCATCTCTCTATCTGCCCCCCTGCCAGAGCCTGGGCACTGATTCTTTGGGGGCTCCTGGCTGACCCCTCCCTTCCTGGTGGGGCAGAGCTCTTCCCTGTCTGGTGCAGGTGTGGGGACCTCCAGTCTTTCCCAATGGTGTTGGCTTGGGCGCTGTTCCCGCTGCATGGGGCCCTGCAGCCTGGCCGGCTGCCTGCGGGGAGGTGGGGGGTGGGGTTCCTCATCCCATGCTGTGCCAGAGCGAACAACACCTTCTGTCTTCAGGGTGACCTTGTGGGGGTAACAGGTGCAAACTCTGCCGGGGCTAGGGCGCACACAGCACCTCACAGCCACCTGCCAGGAAGGGGTTTTAGACGGTCAAGTCCCTTCTCGTAGGTGGTGGCAAGATCAGTATTCAAAACAGTTCAGCAAAACTCTGACTTGAGTCCAGTCTTCCTTTAAAATTCCCAGTCAGGGGGCTCTTGGCAGCTGAAGTTTGCCCAGGAGGGGACCTTTGGGACTTGTCTAAGGGGGGGTGGGGTCTAATACCGCTTGGAAAGGCTGCCTCTCTCCCTTTTGGCACCCCCAGTGCCCTGCCTATACCACAGCCTCCTCTCCTCGGTGTGTTTTCACTCATTGGGTAAGGCTTGCCTGCCCGCTGCTGCCTGCTAACCTGTGCCAGGTGCTGGGAAAACAGATTCCTGATACCATCTTCCACCCAAGAAACCACATGCGTGTCGTGCCTTCTGGGAGGGCTCGGGGCATGGGTGCCCGGTTCTCCCTCTCTTCCTTCAGCTGCGCCTTCTCCTCTATGAACTTACTCTGGCCCTCTCCCCCTAGCCTCTGGCTCCCCCCAACCCCCCAAGGGAAATGGGACATTCCTTGAATTCTTAAGGGCTCACACAAGCCCTGATTCTCTGCCACTTCCTCCCTGTGTTGGGGAGTGGGGTGGGGTTCAGCAAAGCCAGAGGCTGGGGCAGTTTTAACCCCCTGATTGCTGGGCCGCTTCAGGCTGGATTCTGGGCATGGAGGCTCCTGAGAAGTGGGGGGCAGCTTCTGAGCCTCAGCCTCTCCGGGCAGCCGTCTGGCTGAGCCCCCAGCCCCGGGGGTGGCAGGGATTGGGGCTTCTCTGTGGCGCTCCCCTAAGACTGCAGTAGCCTAGAATTCAGGGAGCACTGGGAGTTGGAGAAAGCAATCCGAGGCGTGTCCTTGTTTTCTCTGTATTTCCTCAGCTCACTCTCTTCTGGGGTGGCTGCAGTGAGGGGGGGGTGAGGGGCTCCTGGCATTGGTGGGGGGCTCCAGGGGAAGCGGGAGACCAAGCGCCCCTCCTGGCTTGGATGCTGCTTTCAAGCTGCTTAGGCAGCAGGTCTGTCTCCTGGCCTCGAGCCAGAGCGGCGGGTGGATCCCTCTCCGTTCCCCCAGCCTTTACCGCCTCGGCCTGTGCTGGGCCCCGTTGACCTTTGGCCCTGCTGGGAGGTGACCAGGGAAGGAGAAGACGCGGGGCGGGGAGAGGGGGCCCAGCTGCGATTCGCTCCAGTGTAGTAGCACCTTGTCCGAGGCGTTCGCACGCCTCAGCCAGTTTCTGCTGCGCCGGAGTCTATGCCAGCGAGGCAGACAGGGAAATTCCAGGGTACACCAGCTGCAGGCCCGGCCCGCCACAGCTCCCTGCCTGAGCCTCGGTTTCCCCAGGTTCTGGGACGCTGGACCAGACACCAGAGGACACTGGGATGCTGAGTCCCTGCTCTGGGCCAGGCACCGGGCTGGGGGTTCACTCTCATTCCTTCCCGTTTTCCTCCTGCCTCTGGGCCCCTCCTCCGGTGACATCCCGGTTCCGAGTCCTGGGGTGTCCAGGGGGTAGCCCTGCCCTTGGCTGTGTGGACCAGGCCTGGCTTCTCCTTCTCAGCAGCCCCTCCCGCCCAGAGAGGCAGGTGGTCTCTCCTTGGCACGCTGCCAGGGAGCGGGGCCCACCCAGGGAGTGAGCGGGCGGCCTCCCCGTTCTGCCCGGCTCTGGCTCCATCTTGCAGGGGGCTGGTCCAGAGAGAAGCAGCCTGTCTGTCTTTTCCCAGAGGCAGCTCCAGGCTCACTGAAGTTCTGGAAAGGGACTGCGGGCAGCAGAATAGGTCTCTTCTCTTCCCCTCCTTGCCTGGGAGTGAGGGATGGGGGAGCACACAGGCCAGAGCTCACAGCTGGGCCGCTGGGCGGGGGCGCGCCCCTGTGGACACGCACTCACACATGTGCCTGGTATGTATCCAGACGCACGCACTGCCGGACGTGTGGCTGGGGAGGAGAGCCAGGCAGGTCGGCTGGATGGGGGGGTGTTTGTGTTCACGCTTCCCAGGCGACAGCCACCCAGGCCGTGCTGGGCTGTGGGCAAGGTGGAGGCGTGCCTGCCTGTTTGTGCACCATAGCCAGCTTACGAAGGCCCCTTCGTGGAAGTCTTTCTCGAAGTGTCTGGGTAGGTGGGGTGAGTCTGCTCCATTTTGGTTAGAGCGATCGTTATACCCCTTGATTATTTGTTTTCTTTTTTTAATATATTTTATTGACTTTTACAGAGAGGAAGGGAGAAGGATAGAGAGTCAGAAATATCAGTGGGAGAGAAACATCCATCAGCTGCCTTCTGCACGCCTCCTACTGGGGATATGCCCATAACCAACGTACGTGCCCTTGACCAGAATCGAACCTGGGACCTTTCAGTCTGCAGGCCGACGCTCTGTCCACTGAGCCAAACCAGTTAGGGCTGATTATTTGTTTTCTGAAAGGTGGCAGGTCTGTCCCCACTACAAACCTGCTGCCTTCTTTGCAGGCAAATAGTCTAAGAGTCTGGAGGGCAGGGGCAGGGGCAGGGGCAGGGGTAGGGGCAGGGTGGGGGTGGGGAGAAACGTGCTGTTCTCTTTTCCTTGGGGCATGACTCGTGGAGGCTGCAGACCCAGGGGTGAAGTTGTAGACTTAGAGGGGAACGCACCAGCTTTTGGGGTATTGAGTGGGGGAGTAGACATGGGCTGTCTCCTCTTCACTGACTGCAGATATCTGGGACCACCCTTCAGTGTCCTTGAGCTGGGGGGTGAGGGGCTGAGCGCCTGGTTCTAGGGAACAAGGGGCTGTGGTCCTGTGCCTTCCACCAGGCCTCGGAATCGGGGGGAGCTGGTGCGGGACTCAAAGTGTCTGGATTCTAGCAGACTCTCAGATCCCAGCTGCTCTCAGGGCAAGGGACAGTAGCGGGCAAATCCAGGTCTGGGGCAAGGGGCTTTCCCATCTCCCCAGAACTGTCTGCCTCTGACTGAGCAAAATGGGACCGGATGTCTTAGGGAGCCAGGTCAGCGCCAGGAGCGGGAAGGGTGTGTGGGGTGTGTGTGTGGGGGACAAGGGGCCATTCTCAAAGGGGCATCCACAGTGGTCAGATGCAGCCTCTAGGCAGCCCCTGCCCCTCACTCTCACCCCCACATCCTTGCACACAGAGATGTCACGGCCTCCAGGAAGCTCAGGGTTCCTCACACGCCCATTTCACAGGTGAGGAAACTGAGGCCCTGTGTTTCCAAGCCTTGGCCAGCTTGGCAGAACTGTTCCCTTTTATGCATGGCCATCAGGGGCAGGAGCTGGCTTTGGTTTTACAGTTTGTCTCCAGCCCCCCGAGGGCCGGTAAGTTCTTCTTCATGTCTAGCCTTGATCTTGTGGCCGCTCCTTTTTTCCTCTCTGGCCAGACAATGGCTCCTTGTTGCTCCCTATCCCCATCACTGCAGCCCGAGGCCTGGGGGACTGGGGAGAAACTGGGTTAGCGGGGAGCCCTCCCTGCCGCCCCTGGGCAGGGTTCCCAGCTGGGGATCAGCGGCTCCTTCCAGAGGCAGGATGTCGGGGCTGGTGTCCCTCCCCTCCCCCACCCTTTTCCTTTTGGTAAAACCAAAGGCTCCTTGTTGCTTTTTGTTGATGTATTTTTGTTCCTCTTTGAACAAAAAGCTGTGGTTTTGAATGAGTCTGAGGCTGGGAGAGGCGAGGGTGCGTGCAGGAGGGGGCGCGGGTCTGTCTGTTTCTGCTCTGCCTCCGGGACCCAGCTTGGGGCAGGCCTGGGAGTGGGGCTCTGGCCTGCAAGCCGTTCTGGTCCCCAGGAACCCTCAGCCCAGTGGTTCTCAACCTTCCTAAGGCCGAGACCCTTGCATACAGTTCCTTATATGGTGGTGACCCCCAACCATGAAATTTTGCTACTGTTATGCATCGTGATGTAAATATCTGCATTTTCCGATGGTCTTAGGCAACCCCTGTGAAAGGGCTGTTTGACCCCAAAAGGGGTCGCGACCCACAGGTTGAGAACCACTGCCTTAGCCGGAGCCCCATCCCAGCATCCTCCCTGGCCTTACAGGTGGCTCCGAGGTCCTCAGGCGGACCCCTGCCCCTTGTCCTGCGTCCCTGCAGGCCGTGGTTTGGACTGAGACAACCTCTTTAGAAAAGTTGTCAGGAGAAGGTGGCTTCTGAGTGCTGGTGGCCGAGAAGCCCCAGAGGCTCTCTCACCAGGGCCACACCTGGAAACAGGTTGGGTTTGACATAGGAATTCCTTTGTTCTCCACCCGCCCTGCCAAACACACCTTTCCCCAGAGGCCTGAGCTGGGGCTGGACAGGGGTCCCCCACTCGCCCCCCACCCCCTCCATGAGAGAGAGATGTCTGCCGGCCCTTAGCTAGCTGGGTAGCTCTGGTGAAGGATGCACTGGGCGATGCTCCTGGACACGCAGCCTCCACTTCTTCCTCTGTGAAATGGGCATATGGATCAGACCGGCTGCTCTGGTCGTGGCCTGTGGCAGACACAGGAGGGCATGTGCCGGGGCACAGTCCAGCAGGAACTCTCTTCCTGTGCCTGTCAGTTCTCCTGGAGGCTCAGGCTACTCCTGACAGCAGCCTGATGTCCCGGCCCCTCCCTGTTCTTGTCCTCCTGGACGCAGGATCCCGCCCCCTTGTCCCCCAGACCCCCTGTCCCTGAGCCTCTCTTTCTTCCTCCGTTGCTCCTCCGAGCAGCCGATCCCGCCACCGAGGGTGGGGAGGGACCCTCCGAGGGCCGGCCGCCGGGAATGACCAGCATGGAGGCTGCCGCGAGGGGACAAAGAGCAGCTGTACCTGGGCCCAGCTCCGGGCCGGGCTGAGGACGCCTGGTTCTCCCCGTGCTGGCCCCTTGTTCCCTCGCCATGGCCCCGGCTGGTGGGGGGGGGGGGGGGGGGGTTCCGGGGGGTCACTCACTGGGGGCGAGGGGGGCCCCCCCTCTTTCCGCCTCGGTGCCCACAATGGCACACACACACACATGTCCATTCATCTCGACTGGGATGTGCGGGTAGTGGGTGGGCAGAGCTTCAACCTGAGGATGGAGAGGGAGGGAAAGGTAAGGTTCCCAGCAATTGTTTCTGGAAGGAGGTCAAAGGAGCCCTTTCCAGGGCAGTCAGGCTGGTGGGGGAGGGGCGCAGCTCCGCCGCGGCGGCTGTGGCCCCCCCTGGAAAGACGGGTTTCTGGCACCTGCCCTCCTGGCTCCCGGTCCGCAAGGACCCTGCAGACACAGAGGCCTGGCGCTGTCCTCAGGGGTCCTCCACAGTTGAGGACACCCTTGCTGCCGTCTCCTCCCCACCCCCACCGCCCCTCTCTCTGTCTGCTCTCCCCGCTCTCCTCTCCTGCCTGGAGCTGAGGATGAGGTTGCCATGGGAACCTGAAGCGCAGCGAGCAGGGGAAGGGGAAGGCAGGGTTGTCAAGCCCAGGCGGGGGGCTGTGGGGAGGGGACAGGGGGGACCCAGCAGGGGGGGGATAGCCGCACGGCATGCCAGCCTGCCTTCCTCCATGCCAGCCTGCCTTCCTCGGCCCGGGCTTGGGTTGAGGAGGTGGGGTAAGAGATGGGAGGCTCTGCACCCCCTTAAATCCAGTTCATCTGATGCAGCGTGAAGACCCCTTCCCTCCCCGCCACCTGGAGCTAAGTCCACATCCGGGCGGTTACCCTTTCCCCTCCGATGGCTTTGGGATGGGGGTCTGTGACTCCAAAGTGGGAATGAAACACCCGCCACCCCCACCCCCACCCCCAGGTTGCATGGTGGCGGGAGTGGGGGTTGGGGGGAGTTCTGAGACCCTCTGGGGAGTGTAGGCGTCGGGAGTGTGGCTACAGGGTGGACTTGCTGTCCAGCAGATGCGGGTGAGGCTCATCCATGCGGTTACGGTGCGTGAGGAGGGCCGGGCGGGGAGGAGCCTCGGGCTCGGTGGGTGCGTGTCAGGTACACGTGCCTCGCTGTCCTTGGGCCACTGGAGCGGGCGCTCCGCTTAACCGTGTACACGCCGGCAAATGGGACACCCTGGGTTGCAGGCCGGCTCCAGGGCCCATGTGTTTGCCTTTTGCCAAGGCTGCCGGCTCCCCTCCCTGCCACATGCTGAGCAGTGCCATCTCCTCGGGGTAACCCTTCACGTTGTGGGCCGGAGCCCCCCTGAGTCTGTTTGGCCCCCCTGCTCCAGGACCTCCCCTCCCCGCCACAGGAGTCTCCTCCCCGCCACCCACCCCGTGATGCCTTCACGATGGCTCTTCCTGGGTGGGAGGGTCACCTCTGAAAACCGCCCTCTGAGGACCGCAGGGCCCCCCAGTGCTGCCAGCGAGCTCCCTGGGACCCTCGGGCTGCTCCTCCCTGGCCGCTGGGCGCAGTGTCCCGGCGGATCTGCCCTGTCCCGTCCCGGAGCTGCTCCGGAATTTCGAAGGGCGCTCCTCAGCGGTGGGTGGCCCCGGCGGCGTGGAACGGGGCCAGACCCGGCCACTGGGCCCACAGCCGGAGCCCCACGCCCAGCCGCAGGCCGTGCCAGCTGCAGCACCTGTATTGACGCTCCGTCTGCTCTGTCCTCCCTCTGCCGGGGCAGCTCGGCCGGGGCTGACCGGGAGGGAGGCGGGAGCCAGGCCGGGCAGCGGAGGCCGGGGGTGGGGCGCAGCTGGAGTCTCTTAGGTCCGAGATGGTGAAACTAGCCCCGAGGGAACCAGATTGCCAGTCCCCCCAGCGAGAGCCCAGCCTGGGACCCCGGCCTCCTGGTCCCCCTCCAGACGCCAGCTCCTGCCGGCACTGAGGGAAGGTCACGTGCTCCCCAGTAGCTCTGGTTCTGGGAGGGGGGTGGCTGGAGAACCTGCCAGGTTTGGTGAGGACGCTGCTGACCCTCACGTCCAGCTGTCGGGCGTGTCCGCCGACTGGGGTGGAACCTGGCTGGAGATCCTCCTCGGCCCGGGGACAGCCAGCCTGTGAGGCGGACCTGCCTGCCCAGAGCCACAGCTGCGGTGGGTGTGGCCGCCCGGGACTGGAAATGGCCAGATCTCAGCTTCTGCTGGGAGGAGCCACCGCCCTCCCTGCCCTGGAAGAGTTGGGGCCCGTGCTGATCCCCAGCGGTTTCACATTCCAGCACTCGGACACGGACACACACCACAGTGACTGGGGACTGCCTCTCCTGTCGCTGGTGTGCTGGGGACTCTGTGATGCCCTACCCCAGTGGCCGGCAAACTCCTTAGTCCGCAGAGCCAAATAGCAACAGGACAACGATTAAAATTTCTTCTGAGCCCAAACCGGTGTGGCTCAGTGGATAGAGCATCGGCCTGCGGACTGAATGGTCCCAGGTTCGGTTCCGGTCAAGGGCATGTACTTGGTTGCTGGCATGTCCCGGAGAGCCGAAAACCGACTTCTGCGCATGGGCCACGAAGTTTCAATCGCACTGTCCGTGTGCACCGCACGTGGTATATATTTTGTGGAAGAGCCACACTCAAGGGGCCAAAGGGCCGCAGGTGGCTCGGGAGCCGCCGTTTGCCGACTGCCTCAGTGGGATGTAGGAGATCTGAGTTCTCGTCTAGGCCCAGCTTCAACGCTGGGTGTGAGGGTGGTTTATTCCACAAATACTTGTGGGGTGCCAGGTACTATTCTAGAAGCTTGGGGGCCCGTCCATGACCAAAGGAGATAAAAACCACCCCCTGACCTTGCAGAGAAGTAGCAGAGAGGGGAGACACTATGCCCAGGTGATAGTAAGTTAATTATAAGGTCACCTAAGGGCGCTGCGTCCTCCTGGGGAAGGGAGGGGGTGGGGCCCAGTGATCTGAGGGGCCCCCGCAGATGGGCTGCAAGGGCTTCCCTGGCTTCCACCCCTCCACGCCAGCCCTCTTTCTGGGGGGCAGGACTCTGGTCTGTCTGTTCCTCGCGCTGGGCCTGGGGGAGAGTGTCTGGGTGCCAATCTGGAGACCAGCCTTGTGCCATGTTCTCTAACCTTTCTGAGCCTCAGTTCCGTCACCTGTCAAGAGGGGGACAGCAGGGTGCGTGTGAGAACTTGATGAGCGAAGGCACGCATGCCTTTAGCACAGGGCGAACATGGGCCATGATGGCAGTGTTATCTGTCACAGGTGCAGAGGGTGGCCTCTCTTCTGGCATCAGGCTGACCTGTCACCTGTACTCTGTTTAGTTGGCCCTTTGAAATGCCACTCTGGATGTGTGCACTTTCTCTCTCTCTGCCTCTTCCTCCTCCTCCTCCTCCTCCTCCTCCTCCTCCTCCTCCTCCAGGAAGCCCCCCTGGATATGCATGTCCCTTTTCCCTTCATTCCTGGCTCTGTAACCCTCCTGACCTTCCTCTCCTTCGTTGGCCTCCATGTCTGGTTTGAGCCGAAAGCTTTGTCCTGACCCCATCCTTATCTTCGCCCCATTCTGGCCCAGCGTCCTTGACTTCTCTGGTTGGGAGACTATTAAGGCATGGATTATCCCCAAACCGGGGTGATCTGGAACCCTCAGGGGGTCTCTATGGCCTCCCTTTGGCTCAGGACAGTTCTTCCTGGCCCGCCAGCCACTCAAGCCTGTGTGTCTCCCAGTTCAGCTCCGGCTGAGTCTGAGCGACCCTGGCCTCCCTCTGCGTGGCTGGGGACACTGGTCCTGCTCCTGGGGCAGCGGCGGACCTGCCCGTGGGTCAGAGGTCATTGCCAGGAGAGACCCGTGGGTCAGAGGCCGATGCCAGGAGAGAGTTGGGTCTGTGAGAAGCCAGAAGCTCCTGCCCTTTGCCTACCCCAGAGTGACCTCCACTTGTTCTTCTCTGCCCTGCAGACACTACCCCAAGCAGTCCTTCACCATGGTGGCTGACACCCCTGAAAATCTCCGCCTCAAGCAACAGAGCGAGCTGCAGAGTCAGGTGAGGGGCGGGCCGGGGCCGGGGCCGGGGCCGGGGCCGGGGCCGGGGCTGGCGGGGAGGGAGGGCTGTCGCAACCCCTGCATTTGGCAAGGGCTCCTCCCCCCTGGAGTTACTCAGCGAGGCCACGGTGCTGAAATCCTGGCACTTGCCTTGTCTCCCTACCCCCACCCTGTACCCCGTTACTTCATATTTCCTGACTTGATCAAAGGAGTGGGGAGGAGAGAGCATGCCCCCTTCTTACCTAAAGTGGGCTGGAGGGGTGTCGGTGTCTTGACTCTTTCTGCTCTGGGAGATTTCAGGTGGGGCCGTCGAAGCCCACCTCCTCTAGGCCGCTGTTCCCCTCTTTCTCCTCCCCACTCACCCCCATCCTCAAAGGAGGGAACTCACCCCTCTAGGTTCCTCCAGCCTGAGGTTACACAGCCCAGCCTTTGCAGCTATGTCCGATGATTCTTTCTCATCATGTATGCCTCTGTCTCTCTCCCTCTCCCTTCCTGTCTGAAATCAGTGAAAACACATGACAAAGAAAGAGAGAGAGGAACCCGGAGGAAGAAGTGGGCCCCTGGAGGCGGGGAAAGGTGCCGGTCCGGTCCGGAGTGTGGGGGTGTGTGCACCCCCTCAGGTGGGCGCAGGGGAGATGCACCTCCACACTCAGGAGGAGAAATTCAGAGCGCGCTCATTCCCCGGCCTTGGTTGGTCTCACAAAGAGCTCGGCTACGGATCTTTTTTAATATATTTTTATTGATTTTCACAGAGAGGAAGGGAGAGGGATAGAAAGTCAGAAACATCGATGAGAGAGAGACATCTATCAGCTGCCTCCTGCACACCCCCTACTGGAGATGTGCCCGCAAGCAAGGTACATGCCCCCAACCGGAATCGAACCCGGGACCTTTCAGTCCACGGGCGGATGCTCTATCCACTGAGCCAAACCGGTCTCGGCCGGATCTTTTTTTTGTCCCTGGAATCCAGTCCCCTCCTGAGTCACCTGGGTCCCAGGCCTCCTGACGCTCGGGCAGGCTGGGGCAATCATGAGGATGACCGTCATTCAGGGGGAGGTCCTCACTGAGAGCGGCCTTGACCTCCTCTGAGCCTCACCACCAGCTGATGGAGGGGCCCTTGCTCTCCCCATTGCACAGATGGGAACACTGAGGTTTGGCGCGGCCAGACCGCTTGCCCACGTGCAGATCTCCGGCCCTTGGCGCAGAGCAGCTCTGCAGCCTGGCTGTGGCCCTCGGCCCACACTCTCAACCCTCAGGATGCACCAGAAGGGACTGGGGGCTTGTGAGAATGCACCCAAGGGGCTGGGTCGGGCCCGGGAGTCTGTGTTTTGCCCGCCCTGGTGCTTCAGGTGGAAGCTTCTGGTCTCCCAGACATAATCTGAGAGGCGGAGGGACCTGAGCTCCCCCTCTTTCTGCTGTGACAGGCGGGTGGGAGCCGTGGGCCCTCGGGCCCTCGGGCATGGCATTGGGAGCACAGCGCTAACCTGCAGGTGGGCTCCTGAGGGGTAGCCCAGGGTGGAGGCAGGCCCTGCCCCCTTTGCAGGCCTCTCCCTCCCCCCAGCTGGGTGGTGGGAGCTGGCTGCTGGCCTCCCCCGTTTTGTTTTTCTTTCCTGGCAAAATGGGGACAGCAAAGCCCAGTTGCCTGCAGGTCGGGGGCTGGGCCTGCAGTGCGAGACTTGGAAGGGCTGAGCTGGCCTGGCTGGGGGTGGTGACAGGTCTGGTTCCTGTGGCCGCCGCGGGGGCGGGGCCGGGCCTGGCTGGCGGGAAGGGAAGTGGGAGCCTCCTGTGCCTACCCTGCCCCCCCTGCCAGGGCATCAGCCCGGCTCTCTCCAGGCCCCTTCCTGGGGCGGCATCTGAGTGTCTCAGCCCGCCCCGTCTCGGGGAAGCTGCCTGTGCTATTTCAACTTGTTTTCCCCTCTCCAGACTGGCCCCCCAAATGGTTCTTGGGGTCTGGGACACCTGGAGCCTTCCCTGCGGTTGTGGGGGGCGGGTGGGTGAGGAACCGCAGAGCCGACCAGAAATGACCTTCTGGGTGGTCCAGACCAGCCTGGGCGGAGACAGAGAACTGGCAGCTCTCCCATCCCCCGCCCCCCAGGCCGAAGGGAAGCAACATATTTGGGGTGGGGCTGGGCTGGGGGTGTCTGTGTAGCCCCCCTGAGCCCAGGCAGAAGTGCCAAGAGGTCTCTTTCATTTTTCGCCTCATTGTCAAACCTCCAGGGTGCCATACAGCCTGGGACTGGCCCAGGGGGACAGGAGAGCCCCGGGCCTGCCCTGGAGCAGGGTCCCTGCTTCCTTCTGTTGGATCCACTGACCTCAGAGAGCACCTCTGTGTCCTGAGCTGGGGGCCAGAGGCGGAACCCTGGACGTCCCACTATTAGCTACTGTGACCTTGTGCAAGCTATCTGAAGACGCCCAGCCCGAGTGCCTGATCTGTAAAATGGGGCGACGACGGGGTCTCTCTCCAAAGGTTGCTGTGGGGATTTGGTATACAGCAGGCACTTGGAACAGTTCTGGCATACAGGCAGCACTCAATAGCTGTTTGCATCCCTACTGTCCTGGGAAGGAGAGGGAATGGAGCCCGAGGCACAGGCAGGGACCTGCTGACTGCTCCCAGCCCCCCCCTGCGTGTGTCTGATCTCAAAACTGACTTCTCGTTAGAGCGGAGTGGCTTACCTAGGACGGGGCCCAGCGCGTCGTAGGCACCAAAGAAGTGGTAAAATGGTTGGCATTGTGTTTTTTTCCAATGAATTTTTTAAAGTCCTGATCTTCCCTCTTTTTTTTTTTATTTAATATATTTTATTGATTTTTTTACAGAGAGGAAAGGAGAGGGAGAGAGATTTAGAAACATCGATGAGAGAGAAACATCGATCAGCTGCCTCCTGCACGCCCCCCACTGGGGATGTGCCTGCAACCAAGGTACATGCCCTTGACCCGGAATCGAACCTGGGACCCTTCAGTCCGCAGGCCGACGCTCTATCCACTGAGCCATGATCTTCCCGCTTACGCTGGGTCAGTGAAGGCAGTTACTGTCCAAACTGGGCGGCCTGTGTGGACAGTGTGTGCCTCCACTCCATTCACGCATCGTGTACGCGGCAGGTATTTCTTGGCGCCTGCTGTTGGCGGGGAAAAGCGATGAACAGGATAGGTCCTGGAGGGGACTGAACGCATCCACACCCAGAAAGAACACCGGCATCGGTGGTGGTCCTCTGGGCCTGAGGAGCCTCCGCATCGCCCTGGCCCTGCTTTGGGGGGGTTTCCAGGACGTGAGGCCAGGCGCCTCCCAGACAGAGAGCCGCCCGTCACAGCCCTTCGCCCCCTGACCCCCCACAGCTGGGCTGAGTGAACTTGGGCAGGTCCTTTCCTCCTCAGAGACCCTGGTCGCGTCCCGGTGAGGCGTCCCAGATGCAGAGGAGCACTCCTGCCTGGGTGGTAAGGAGCCCTGAGGAGGGACTCCAGGCAGGGGTCTCCCCACTTTTTTTTTTTAATATATATATTTTATTGATTTTTTACAGAGAGAAGGAGAAAGATAAGAGTCAGAAACATGGATGAGAGACACCGATCAGCTGC
Organism: Lasiurus cinereus; assembly: GCA_011751065.1. Lineage (NCBI taxonomy): Eukaryota > Metazoa > Chordata > Mammalia > Chiroptera > Vespertilionidae > Lasiurus > Lasiurus cinereus. The sequence goes on along the minus strand of JAAGEH010000016.1, from coordinate 1,651,949 downwards.
CTCCTGCACGCCCCCTACTGGGGATGTGCCTGCAACCAAGATACATGCCCTTGAGCTGAATCGAACCTGGGACCTTTCATTCTGCAGGCTGACGCTCTATCCATTGAGCCAAACCGGTTTCGGCGACTCCCCACTTTTTACCTGTCACCCACTCCAACACCTCACAGCCTTTCGGAGAATCTTCCCCACCTCCATTCTCTGCCCTGAAGGCCACAGGGACTTAAAAATGGTCCCAGCCGAAACCGGTGTGGCTCAGTGGATGGAGCATCGGTCTGTGGACTGAAAGGTCCCAGGTTCGATTCCGGTCAAGGGCATGTACCTTGGTTGTGGGCACATCCCCAGTAGGAGGCGTGCAGGAGGCAGCTGATCGATGTCTCTCTCTCATCGATGTTTCTAACTTTCTATCCCTCTCCCTTCCTCTCTGTGAAAAATCAATAAAATATTAAAAAAAAAAAATGGTCCCAGATTTCAGAGCGTGGCGGGCTTTTATAAATCGGTCCACTCGTCTCTTGAGAGGGGGACAGGGGGGCTTGGGGATGCGCAGCAACAGGGTGCTGAGCCCCGGCCTCTGCCTCTCCTCAGCGTGGGCTCCAGCCCAGCCCTGCCCTCTCCGGACGGGACCCGCTGAGCCCGGAGTGAATGAATTACCGTCCCTGGCAGGGAGGGGAGGCTGTGCCGAGCCTGGGAACTCGCTGATGTCACCACCGTGTCGCCATGGCAATTATCCCCCTGGATTAGGGGCCCGGGCCTTGCCAGGCCAGGAAGTGGAGGAAGGATTGGGGAACTGGCATTTGTTCAGACTTGAGCGTTGACCAGGCACTTTCACAACCGCCCTTATCAGTGTGTGGCCGCGTGCTCTACCACGTGCCGGCTGCTGCAGAGCGACCGGCTGTCATACGCACCCCTGATCGGGACGGGTGGCATTACTGTCCCCTTTCACAGATTTGTAAACCGAGGCCCAAAAGGTTATGTCATTTGCCCGGGGTCACTTGGCAGATGGAGACTGAGCCTGTGCTGGTACCAGCTCCCTCTGGCGCTTTGCCTTGAGGATGGGAATCCCCCCCCCCCCCCGCCCCATGATTCCTATGACAACGCGTAAACGGGTGAGGTAAACGAAAGCCAGAGGCCTTGCATTTGGGGCTTCTGTACCCAGAGCTGTGTCTCTGAGGCTCTAAGTGCCTTCCCTGCCCTGCTGCCCCCTTCTTGGAGGGTTTCCCCTCCCCACCCCAACTAAGAGGCGCCCTGCTGGCCCGGTCTTCCTGGGTGGGCTGAGGCCATGGGGTGGGCGGGTACCTTTATCCTTGTTAACTTTCCTGTCCAGGCCTTTGTTTTCAGTCTGGATCAGAACAAAGGGATTTCTGGAAGCTTTTAGGCAGAAGCCCATGGACGGACGGATGAGCTGGGGCGTAGGGGATAAACAAGGACGCCTGACCCGGGGGTGGGTGGAGGGGAGGTGCAGGGGGCAGAGGAACTGACAGGTGGGGCCGAGGCTGCAGACGTGTGTGTGGTCGTTGGGTCACGGGGCAGCTCGGCCCTGTGGCCAGATGAGTCCATGCCTGGGGGCTGCCAGCGTCCTGGGCCTCGTGTCCTGCGCTGACCTTCCGGGACAGGGCAGCCCCGGGGGGGAAATCCAGGCAGCTGCTGGGGTTTGGAACAGCTGGCTGCGAGGTGCCCGGGGAGTCCCCGGAAGCCAGGGGGCCTGTTCGGCCTCCGTTCTGCTCCTTAAAGCCCCCCAGGGAAGGATGAGAGACGCCTCCTGATTTCAATGCCCTTGAGCCTTTGGGAAGTCCTTCTTGCTGTCTAACTTGAGTCCCTTTCCTGGGGGATCGATGGGATTCTCAGAAGAGGAGGGCAGTGGTGGGGTGGTGGCGCCCCGTGGTGAAGTGCTGTCTGCCCCCCAACCATTTCATCCTTTCTGGTGGCGCTGACCTCAGGAGCCGGCTCCAGGAAGCCGCCGGGGCCTCTCAAAGGCTCATTGATGGAGTCTTCCGAGCGGCCGTCTCCCTGCCCTCCGTTCTGGGCACCAACTTGTCCCTTGGCACAGCCCTCCCTTCGCCGGTCACTCAGAACCTCCCCTCCCCCCCCCCCAGCTCTCGGCGGGCAGGGCCGCATCCTGGATGGGGTGAGGGCTGGGCGGGCTGTGGGGCTCTGGGAAGAGCTTTCTGGGAGGATGGGTGGCGGTGGCGATGGGTCAGGAGTCGGGCAGATGAGGCCTGGCATTTTAGTGGCTCTGGACTTTGGCTGCTAAGCTGTGGGACCTTGGGCATGGACTGTGTCTCCGTGGCTCCGTTTCCTTACTTAACACGGAGCTAAGAGCCCTGGCCAGTGTTCTCAGTGGTTAGAGCATCGCCCATGCACTGAAAGGCTCGTGGTTTGATTCCTGGTCAAGGGGATGTTCAATCCCCAGCCCTGGTTGGGGCTTGTGTGTGTGGTAGGCAACCAATTGATGTGTGTCTCTCACATCAATGTTTCTCTCTCTCTCCTTCCCTCCCTCCTATTCTTTCTTTCCCTTTGCTCTCTAAAAGTCAATGGAAAGATATCCCCGGGTGAGGATTAACAACAACTGCACAAACGGAGCTAATAATAGTAATGGTAATATTTAAAGGAGGCGGGTTGTGAAAGGCACTTGGCACTGAGAAGGCACTGAATATGTATGGACGGATTATCATTCTAATTTTAACATTTTTTAGTTCAGACTTCTGCTTTGAGTTGTGTGTGGGGGGTGGATGTCCCTGCAGGGGGGTGCGTTCTGCTCAGGATCTCCCTCCGAGCTGGGCTGCCCCCTCAGGGGGTCCCAGGCTGGGTCCCTGTCTGCCCCCCTGGCCTGACCCGAGCCCCTCTCTCGTCTGCCTCCTCCAGGTGCGCTACAAGGAGGAGTTCGAGAAGAACAAGGGCAAGGGCTTCAGCGTGGTGGCCGACACGCCGGAGCTCCAGCGGATCAAGAAGACCCAGGACCAGATCAGCAACGTAAGCGCCCGCCCCTGGGGGCCACCCCGCCCGACGCCCCTCCTGGCAGTCTCCCCCCCCCCCCCCGCCGGCTGGCAGACAGGAGGGGCGCCCTGAGCGGGCCTGCTGACGGCTGCTTGAGCAGAGGGAAAGGCAGGGGAGGGTTGGGGGTACAGATACCTTTTCTCTGTGTACCCCAGACTCTGCCGCTGCCCACAGAACAGAAATGGATGATGTTTGGGGGGCGGGTGCAGGGAGGGCCTGTGTTTAGCTCCATCACCCCCTCTCGGTGAAGTTTCGTGGGTGTTTTCCTGGCTGGTGGGCGTGAGGGTCCAGGGTGGCTGTTTGGTCTGAGCACAAAGGTCAAGACTTCAGGATGGGGTGGCAGGGGTGGGAGGGGCCCGCCTGCCGGCTGCCTTTGGGTGCTGACATTGCAGTCATTTCCGCCCTCCCTCGCTTCCTCCCCCACCGAGCCTGCTCTTCCTTCCTGTGTAAAAACCCCCGCCGCCCGGCCCGCGGCCCTGCACCCCCGCTGGGCCCAGGACGGTCAGCAGACTGTGCCGTGGCCAGGCGGGTGCGGGGAGTGGGCGGTGGGTGGCCGGCCCCTGGGACCTGTGGCCAGGGAACAGGCCTCAGTTTCCTGTGCGGCTTAGGGCTGGTGGGGAGGCCGTCTCGGGGGGCTCTGGGCCTGTGGGGTGGGACGCTGCTGTGAGCCTCGGTACGACTCTGGGCTGCAGCCCTGTGCGTGTGGGGTGTCGGGACCCAGAGCTGCAGGAAGTGCCCGGTCAGCTGGGCCAGGAGACCCTACAAATGAAGGGCTGGGCAAGTGGCTGTCTGCATGTCTGGAACAGGAAGGGGTCGGTGTCACCCTGGGCGGAGGGACTGGAGATAGAGGCTGTGGAGGACCTGGTTTCAGGCGGCCCCACCAGCACCCACCCCTGGGCTCCCCATCCTTCTACTTGGCCTGGTTGTCAGGGCGCTCTTAGAGCCTGGCTGGGCTCCAGCAGGGGCTCAGGTGGCCTTCAGAAGCCAGGGCCCACGCCTCGCGGAGCAGCCATACCTAAGACCTTGGCTTTCAAACTTCAGCTTCAACTGCCATCTGGAATACATTTCACACCGTGACCCCTACCCCAAACCGTGACCTCTACCCCAAACCGGCCTGCTTATCTATTTAGAGGGAAAACAGAATAGAAAGGTTCGTGAAAGAGTCCTCACTGCTGGAGGGCCTTCAGGATTGTCTGTTATATTTTGTAAAGATGCGAGCTGCAGACCTCACTGACCTCACTGAATGGTTGTTGACCTGCAGTTTGCAATTGGAGGCTTGGGAAAAAGGGGGGCTTCCCTTGGGCTAGGAAGGCGTGCCTCAGGGCTCGAATCCCACGCCCTCCCCCCAGAAAAGTTTGTCTCAGTTGTCTCTCAGGGCCCGGCCAAAGGTAAAGCAGAGGGAGAGGATGCAGCTTAGAGCTCACCAGGGGAAAGCTGGAGGGAGGTGTGTGTGTGTGTGTATGTGTAATAACAGGAAGAACAGGAATGGCTACAAAGCTGGAATCTTTTTTTTTTAATATATTTTATTAATTTTTCACAGAGAGTAAGGGAGAGGGATAGAAAGTCAGAAACATCGATGAGAGAGAGACATCGATCAGCCGCCTCCTGCACACCCCGCACTGGAGATGTGCCCGCAAGCAAGGTACATGCCCCCGACCGGAATCGAACCCGGGACCTTTCAGTCCGCAGGCTGACGCTCTATCCACTGAGCCAAACTGGTCTCGGCTGAAATCTTTTTTTTTTTTAAAAAGACACAGTATTTTATATGTTATTTTTTTTTAAATATATTTTTATTGATTTTAGAGAGGAAGTTAGAAGGAGAGAGAAACATCAGTGATGAGAGAGAATCATTGATCGGCTGCCTCCTGCATGCCCCACACTGGGGATGGAGCCCCCAACCGGGCATGTGCCCTGAATGGGAATCGAAATGTTCATAGGTCAACACTCAACTACTGAGCCACGCTGGCCGGGAAAAGCTAGAATCTTGTCTTTTTTTTTCTTTTCCTTTTTAATATATCTTTATTGATTTCAGAGAGGAAGGGAGAAGGAAAGAATTAGAAACTTCAGTGATGAGAGAGAATCATTGGTTGGCTGCCTCCTGCATGTCCTCTACAACCCAGGCATATGCTCTTGGCAGGAATTGAACCTGGGACCCTTCAGTCTGCAGGCCGATGCTCTATCCACTGAGCCAGACCAGCTAGGGCTGGAATCTTGACTCTTAAGCCTCTTTGGCTTTTCATTGTGAAGACTTGTCCCTTATCTATAACCCTAATCTCCGAATACCTTCACTCATTGCTTCTAGCCTGTGGGGGTTTGAGATGTGTGTGTGTGTGTGAGAGAGAGAGAGAGAGAGAGAGAGAGA